>OZ035997.1:46334135-46726635 GCA_964035015.1 Corallium rubrum
GCATTAGTACCCAGTTCCTAAATTTTCAGCCTCTAACCAAACGGTTAGCGTATTTTTCAGCGATGGAAAACTTTATTTGTCTTCTCGACTTCGGAAAGCTTCTGCTAAGAACTTTGTGCTGCTGTTTGAACAATTATATATAACATTATTACAACAATGACCAGCCAGTGAAATAGGAGAAGATTAAGTCAATACTCAATAAGGAGAGTTCCTAACAGAAAGACTAAAATTGTAAACCTATAATACATGCACTTTTGTGGGATAATATTCTTTGAATTGCTCCTCGTTTCCATTTACTTTTGACGAGATATAACTATTTAAACAGTGCACAGCATTGGAATACTGGATGTACACCAGAAGGTTCCGGAGTCGTGTGAACAACTTCAAAGCGTCGTTAAATTATGACGGATTCGTGTGGACGTAACCACATTTTACCGTTTATTTTCTATACCAGACTCGCGTAAACGCAGTATAAAACGACATAAACTAAACACACAAAAATAGGATAAGAACTATAAGACCACGTCTAACGGTACCGGAGGAATTCGGAACTGTATCAAAATTTGCATCGTTCCGCCAGTTTACACGAAACCATATACAACCTTGAACCGTGCAAGACAAAAGTAGTACACGGCATGCATATATAAACAGGCGGAGTGTCGCAAATTCCGTATTCGTCCGGTACTGTATAAACGGGGCTTAAGAATAGATAACTGAATATTATTATATAGAAAGAGGGTATTGGTAAGTAAAGAATTTTACTGTGTATATGTTTACGACTGACAACTGTGACTACAATGCATTCAAACTAAAAGGCGTAAACATTTTTATATAGAGAATAATACATGGATGCGCGGAAATATGAAATTTATTTTGAGTGTTGACTACTTCTGTTTATTATACAAAAAAATAGTCCTATTTCCCAACAAAAATAGAGAAGTAAACTCTAATACGCTTCACGATAATCGACACATGTGAGATTATCGTTTTTAGTAGTGGCGGGAATATCAATAAAATACTCTATTTTATATAATAATAGCCTGTAATAATTAAAGATAAAATTTAACAAAGTTAAACGACTATAATTGTTTACACATTGTATACAGATATATATTTATATATAATAAAGTATTTCAGTGAATTGTATATCGGTAGGTCAACAGGTTGGTTTACTTCTCGAAACAAAATTCCAAAGTATTAGTTCGAGCAATATCCAAATAATAAACCAATCTATTTCAGCCTTCTTAACAGTTATAACCACAATCAATTACTCTAATCAAAATATTGATACTCATGGTTTTGTGCCATAGTATATCGAATAAGAGACATAAAATTATATATTGAATGGAATTGTATTATAACATATTAAACAAACGCTAAGATTGTTTAGTGGTAGATAAGTTAAACAAAATGTCTCGCATCACTGGTTTCATATTTATATAGAAACTTCGTAAAAGTGCACACTCTTGTCGACAAAGCGTTCAAAAAAACACAAAACACCTTCAATTTGAAGAATTCCATTTAAAAACCCACCTCAGACACAGATTGTACAACGCATTCAAGCGTTGTTTCTTCAGTCTTCTCGAGACATTTATTCCCTAGGAAAGGCAGGTATTACTTCACAAATAGAACAGTAAACCAACAATAAATAATACTCTTTTTTCAATCAAACCCGAAGTACAAACCTTCGCCATCCGAAGATTGACTTTGTCCCATCCTTATACTTCTACAAAGCCCGAATTTTAGTGTTTTTCACATTGTACTTTTATTTATCACACGCAAAAGACTGGAGAGAAGCGCTTGTCGTATGTTCAGCGTTTAATAATTTATACACTAGCAAGTAAAACTAAAACAAAGCAGGTGCTTATATTTAAAGGGGTGTTTATATGGAGGCAAGCCAGTCCGGGGTACCCGGGCTAGCCCACTAGTTGCCGAGATCGTGCTTGTGCTATTATTTATATCTTATTAGACGTTTTGGTGTGTAGTATCGCTGTATATTTTTACGAGTTGTGCCGTATTTTGACGAGCCTGCAGGGCGAGTCAAAATACAAACAACGAGTAAAAATATACAGTGATACTACACACCAAAACATCTTATAAGAGATTTATTATACAACTGCTCTGATCAACAAACTTTTATGGAAAAAGAAAACTCTAAAAAGGCCAGAGAAGTAGCGTGACTTGCACCAGGACAAAACCAGGACAAAATAATAAGCATACATGAAGTAGTTCCCGAGTGATAAATTTGATTGGCTAACAATATCTGTCAAACCGGTTTTCTACTATCCAAATAACTAACTATCCAAATATCGCTGTATATTTGTACTCATTTTTAGCGTTATTTGGACAGTTTTTAATGCAGTTGTATAATAATACTTGTTAATTTTCATCTTGTGTTTATATGAGCAGAGCCCGCCCGCCTAGCCGGAATCTCGGTTACCTGGGCTGGGTTTTCCCCATGTAAACACGATTGACAGGTTTGGCTCGCCTATACCCGGGCTGGCAATAAAAGCTTCGTATGCGCGATAAAATTTGTTTTTATCAGTTTTGATATATTAACAATTCACAAGTTCTGCTTGTCCATGTACAGTTCATATTTAAAACAATGAGACTTCGTGTCTTGCCAGAACTGATAAACTACGCAATTAGCACAACAAGCAAGCCAGCCCGGCCAGGCGAGCTGGCCCTTCTCGTGTAAACACAATGAAAAATCATCTCGGCAAAGCGGGATAGCTCGGGTATATAAGACGTATAGATCGTTTTCATCTGACGTCACGGCAGGGGGAGCCGCGGCGCCGCCCCTTTTGACATAAAACGACAGACATGTAACTACAAAATTGATGCAATATCAATTGTGTCAGGAAATAAACTGTAAACAGTGTATTCAATCTACTGAGTATATGCATTTTGAGTATCTATGTGACGTTTGCGTGTTTTGAGTATTTTATATGACGTTTTTTAACCTTTATAGTCTGTAAAATCTTCCTCCAAAAGCCAGGAATGGCATTTCAGCGACTCTCGATTTCAAAATTTCCCGGGGGAGCATGCCCCCTGACCCCCCTAAAAATTTTTTTGGATTTCGGTTCCCCCCCTTTCAAAATCCTGGCTACGTCCCTGCGTCACGGCGGCCATATTGGTGTACCGAAACAATGAAATGGCGGTCATATTGGTGTATGGGAATTTAGCTCTATTCTTATTCAAACATTTCGCATTGTTTCACCACCCCCAAGGGGCCACCGATCACGTGAGAGAAAACGATCCATACGTGCCATGCACGTGTAAAGTGGTTCTCTGATGAAAATATTGTTGATAATGTTTCTGCATAATCTTAAAGATATTCTAGTACTTGGTTATTGTTCAAAGTTTCATTTCGAAATTCCCAAAAACGAAGTTGTATTTTACGTGCGAAGTTCGTATTTTGGAGCGCCGCCATTAAATTGGCCGTGTTTGAGAAGAGTGAGTGGAGGAGAACTTATGACATCATAGACTCAATAAAAACAAAAGATCATTGTTGTTGTCAACCAAAGGGGCATTGTTGTTATTGAGTCTACGACGTCATAAGCTTCCTCGACTCATTCTTCTCAAGCTCGGCCACTTTAATGGCGGCGCTCCAAAGTACGAACTTCACACGTAAAATACCACTTTTTCTTCAACGAATTTTGAAATGAAACTTTGCACGATTTCCGGCAACTACCGCCATAACATCTTTAGGATTATGCAAAAGCATTGCCAACAATATTTTCACCAAGGACGCTGCAGCCAGATCATTTAATAGCCGGTTTACCAAATGAGATAAGACTTAACTGACGGATTACTGCAAATTTATTATGGCGGCGAAGAACTATTTCCTTGATAATAACTAAGTTTAGTTAACCCTTAGAGCACCAGGGGTTTCCCTATATATTGACGAGTAAAATCGTCTGGCGTTAGCCAGAGTAAAATACTAAAGTATATGTGCTGGTACTGAAAGGGTTAATAGAATCGCTGTGTGTAGATAAGTCCTAATACGAGTAATAGTATATTATACACTTATTAATGTCTGCTCCCGAGGAAAACAGTTAGTTTTGTTTTCCCAAGAGTCTTGATATTTCCCGAGAAGAACTCGAGGGAAACATCGAGACTTGAGGGAAAACAAAACTAACTGTTTCCCGCGAGGAATCAGACATTAAGTGTTTTGTTATATAGCTTGAGTTTCGCTGAATAATTTCGACGTTTATTAAGGGAAAGTACACAAAAGACAAACGCCACGACTTACCAAAACATTTCACCTGGCTCCGTAATTTCACTTCAACCAAACAAATATAAGTCTCAGAACAAAAGAACAGCAATACATTTCTCCAGTTAATCTTCACATATGCTTTGAAGACCTATAAATATTCTTTTTTCGTCCCAAACAAGCTTTTGTTTATAGGATGCCGTGAAGAGTTCGAAGCCGTTCTAGTGGGCAACAATTGAAAACTTATTGACCGAGCAGGCAATAAGTTCTCAATTATTGCCCGCTCGGTAGACATTGAAATTTAGCTAAGGTCATGTGACCACAAACCAACCAATGACAGTCATCGTTGCATCCAGTGAAACTCTAGCTATATAACAATTTACTTTAATTTTTCTACTTGGTATAGTTAGGTTTGCATTTTGCGTCATGTAGTCATATACAGTTAGTAGTATATTTATATTATATTTAAACGATTTAATTGGCCGGTACATATATATGCGACGTCAAAACGCAATGTACATATGTAATAATAAATATATATATATATATATATATATATATATATATATATATATATATATATATATATATATATATATATATATATATATATATATATATATATATATATATATATATATATATATATATATATATATATATATATAATATATATATATATAATGCAACGCTCACTACCCTTGTGGAAGTTTGAGCACTCTGGGCCCATGCGCACTTCACGCTATCTGAATGTACTTCAACCAATGCTGTCCCACATGCGGTTGTCACCGGCGATCGCATGTGTATATTGGTGAAATTCATTCAGATTGTTCCAAGCTACACTGATGAGCTGTAGTACAGCGAAACACGTGTCTGTAGATTGAACTATGTACGCTCCTTCACTTCGGTGTTGTTGAGCACTCTGTGAAGTTGCCGTGGGTACCTATTAGCGATAATGCAACGCTCACTATACCCTTGTGGAAGTTTGAGCACTCTGGGCCCATGCGCACTTCACGCTATCTGAATGTACTTCAACCAATGCTGTCCCACATGCGGTTGTCACCGGCGATCGCATGTGTATATTGGTGAAATTCATTCAGATTGTTCCAAGCTACACTGATGAGCTGTAGTACAGCGAAACACGTGTCTGTAGATTGAACTATATATATATATATATATATATATATATATATATATATATATATATATATATATATATGTACTGCATGTATACAAATATATAACCTTGAAGAACAGAATTTCTCCGCCAAATTCGTACAATCATCACACTGAGACTATAGTATATGTTTTTATTTAGATAAGTACTGAGGTTTCCATGGAATGAATAAAAAACAAATAAAACTAGTATATGTTTCAGATTTCCGAGGATCTTATTGGCAGACCATTCTTTTTCACTAGTGAAAAAATCTCGTATTGGCGTATGGAGCACAAAGATAAACAGGAACTTCACTGCAAATAATCGCTAGCAATAAGATGCTATTGCTGTATTTGCTGTCACCATAATCCATTTCAATATTCATCATATAATAAACAAATTACGCATGATAAATGGTTTGTATAATTATATATTTAGCTCATTGTGATGCGTCATAAAATGCATTCGCTCATTCCTTTTATAACACTTCACAACTCGTGAGAACAATTCGTACGCACGCCTTCACATTGAAGTAACTTACAGATATATTCATCAACATACTCTATTTAATTATCGAGTGTACAATTAACACACTATATGTTCAACTAAACAGAGTAATTTCTTATTAGGTGTACTTTAGTGACCTAGTATATCCCATGTACCTTTAAAATTTTAAATGCATTATACAGACATCGCAACTATCGTTCACCGTAAAATACATTTTGAGATCTTTAAACTGTGACAAATCATCATGAAGTCATAAACCGACATTGTTTGTGAAATATCTATCAAGGTTTTCTGAGTACAGAATGTCTTTCCAAACTTACAATGATCTGTGTATGATTTTACATCACAGTTTATCATATTGGCATTATATATCCAAAAAATCTAAAGAACTCGAGAACAAAGTGTAATATGAAAAACTGTAAATTAAAGCCATTATTTATCACGTTCAGTTGATCTTGGAGATGAAGGAAACTTTATTGGATAATTATATTTCTTCATTAACCATTTCTCGTTCCCATCGATCCGGGGACTATTCCGTTGATGAGTAAAAATCGTCTGGCATTAAGTTTAACTTTAATGAAAATGCCTTCCTGGGCATCTCTTAAAAAATTACACTATTATTTACATATGTAAAAAATCTGTTCAATAATGAAATTATTGGATAATTATATTTCTTCATTAACCATTTCTCGTTCCCATCGATCCGGGGACTATTCCGTTGATGAGTAAAAATCGTCTGGCATTAAGTTTAACTTTAATAAAAATGCCTTCCTGGGCATCTCTTAAAAAATTACACTATTATTTACATATGTAAAAAATCTGTTCAATAATGAAATAGTTTTAAAAATTGAAAAGTTGAAAAGTTTACAAATTGTCTAAAAGTAATAAACAAAGCATGAAAGCATCTCATTTGTCTATCACAACCTCCTAAAACGTCATTTGTGGAATTTGCTTCCTTGACAAACGTTGGTAACATGTTCCAGTATTTGATCACTCTACGTTGAAAAATGTCGTTGCCTTTAGTAGTGGCTCGGTATGTCAGCTGACAATAGCCAGAGACTCAGAGTAAAATATATATAATCAGTTTGATCATAGTCAATAAAGATATGGTCTGGAAACTCGGCAAATTCCAAAGCGCCTATAATGAGCTGTGATTTTATGTTGAAACGTGCTTTACACCGTGCACATCCTTTGTTTTAGGTTAAAACGTTATTATTTAAATAGTACGGTTGAGTGATTGAACTGAAACGTTGCTATTGGATAATTCCTTAATTATACTAAAATACAATGGGTCAGTGACCGTGCACAAAAATACATAAAGGTGAACAAAAAGATAGAACAAAGACTTTAGCTGAGTTTCCGACGATATTCTGAGTGACTACAGTCTGATACGGTCTAGAAAGAGTGAACTGTCACACACACACACACATCCATACACATACAGTGACATGCAAACAGACCATTTACCTCTGATATGTCGTTGGAAGAAACTTTCAGCTCTGGATCTCCGATGAATTTTACAGTCAGGTCATAATGTGATTGTCGAACCAGTACTAACTGAAATATAAGCTATATACAAGTAATAAAAAAGAAACCATTAGTCTGGTATTATTACACGTTTAAGTATGCATATGCGGAAATAGATGACAACACCCAAACACCACACATAAGCTGTAAGGGGCAGGATAAAGGCCAAATATCAACCTTCGTTCTAATACCCTCGGGAAAATTTGGCTGGTCCCACGCGCATGAGCAACAAGCCAAACACGCGCCTGTATAAGAAACTCGAAGTATACCGTATTTATTCCAATAGACGCCCACTATGAAATAAACGCCCCTCTCCAATAGACGCCCCCTCTACTAATAAAAATATTTAACCTCCAATAAACGCTCCCTCCCCCTCCAATAAACGTCTCCTCCAATAATCCCCCTAAAACTCAACTACTTAATAGCAAGATGCGCACTTTAGCCTAAGGCCATATACCGCATACAAATTTACATTCATCTACATTATATAACCCCAGTGTTTGTTCAATTACCTTCCTCTTATTCAAAAAGTCATGACTGTGTGAACATTTGTGTGACTTTTTTTTTTAATAATTGAAATATCAAATTTTGAAATACTGCCATTTGCAAGCCACCGTTATGCTTGCGATTTTTTTCCATGTTTGTCTACGTTTGAAAGTTGCAAGTTTCACCAGAAAACGTTGAACGTTTAAAACAAATCAATTAACTTGCGGCGTCATTTTGACAGGTTACTTTGAGATGACGCTGCAAGTTGATTGATTTGTTTGTGAACGTTCAACGTTTTCTGTTGAAACTTGCAAGTTTCAAACATAAACAAACATGAAAAAAATCGCAAGCCTAACGGTAACGTTACCCCAAGGGCGTAATACAACAACGCTCAAGTCCAGTCATTTAGTTTTGTTAATTTTGATATACTTGCCCAGTAGTACACAAGAGCAAAATTTGTCGAGAAAAATAGTGTTTACGCATGTCCCTAGAAATAAATTGCCGGAAACGCGGTGAATATCAAAGCGACTAACAATAAGCTGCAATTTATGTTGAGGCCTGAAAGTGCGCAAATCTTTTGTTTTACGTTCATTAATATTTAAAACAGCAACGCTGCTATTGACTGATTGCTTCATTACACCTAAAATACAATGTGTTCAGCAAGCGTGAAGGTGCACAAACGTGAACAAAAACATAAACTTTGGCCACGTTTCCAGATAATTTATTTCTAAGGACTATGGTTCATCCAACTATACTTTGTACAAACGAGAAAGTAAAGAAAACGTGGTCGTGCGCGTGGAGCTTTATATGCTATTAGTTTCAATTTAGCCAAAATTGACTTCTATATTCACACTTCTGCGCTGTAAACTTCAAAATTTAAGCTGTCACTTACAACAACTATCAAAGATTTCAAAACATTCGAGACCAAACTTTTTAAAAGTCAAATCGGTTTAAACTTGATTCCTGTTGCATGGGCCAACAAAAATCAAGATCATGGCGTAGAATGCTAAGTCACATCTGGGAACTTAATGGTATTTAACGGCAAGTAAGAGCCACAAAGTTTGACTGAATTTGGTTGTCGCAAATGCCCAAAACGCCCGCAACCTACAAGGCGTGTCGTTTTTGTAATATAAGCTCAAGGAAATATTTTGGGAAATATTTTGACGACCGCTCAGCAACGGGCATTCTACGCCATGTGTCACAATTTTGCAATTCGTTTCAATCTCGGCGCTCAATTTTGACAATCTCGTACTTATAGGCAGGTTTCTCAAACTCATTAATAATTAATGAATCATCGTAGCCAATTCCATGAACGTACATCACTTCCACATCACATGCATGAGTTTTGATACCCAATGGAAACCTGTAGGAAACTTCCTATAGTGAACTGGATCACATTTCTTAATCTGGATATTGAAATCAATGAAGAAACACCGCAAATCGCGATGCGAACACTCGTTTGAGAAGCAGGATCAAACACTCGTTCATCGTGTTTCATCATGCAGGGGACTCCAAACACTCGACATAGTCTCGGGGCTACGCACTCGGTTTTCATTTGTTTTCTAGTGTTTGGAACCTCTAATGAAACACTAAAACTCGTGTTTGATCTATTACTTCTAGTATATGACTTTTGTGTTTTCATATCTTTTATAACCATTGATGTTTTAGGACAATTTTGCTTGTGTCAGAATTGCTAAGAATGGCGCGACATGCATATAACCCGGCCTATGCAATCGATGACAATGGATGATCGGAAAACCAATTGATAAATCAACATCAATTAGCTAATTGATATCGATTGGTATTTGCCAATCGATGACCAATCGATAGTCACAAAAATTTCAGTTTTCCAATCGATAACTATCTATTTTTCAATCGATAACTATCGATGGGAACGATTGCTGTTGATTGTCATCGATTTTTGAGAGTAGATACCACGTTTTATGGACCGAGACGACATCGGTCAGACCTAAAGGCCTCCGGAAATCTGGAGTTGTTATTACCGAAATGCGCCCTTAGCCAATCACGTCTTGCCCGTCTTGCCAATCTCACGATGTCAATTTCCAAAGGATCAACCTTCGCATTTATAAAATTAGAACATGTTTGTTGGTGATTGGTGAACTACAGTGTGATACAACACGCAAGGAAGAAGAAAAGAGATCAAAAGAAGAATGAAAATCTGACGCGTCCCTATTCTATTAGAAAAATTTCTACACGTCTTAGACTTCATTAGCAATTAATGTTTCTGTTTTGAACCCTTTAGTTTCGCGAATACCAATCGATACCAATCGATCACAATTAGTTCATCGATTGCTATTGATAATCGACACCAATCGATAGTCACAAAAACTCCTTCACCGATTGTTCATCGATTATCAATATCAATCGATTAATTGATATCGATTGTTATTGATTGGTATTGATTACTATCGATTATCGATTTTATCGATTGCATAGGCCGGGAAATAAGAGTGAAATATATTTACTTACATTAGTTGGTACTTACCTCACCAGACAATTTAGTTACGTTGACTTCTACATCTGATGATTTAGCTGGTGAATTATTATTGTCACATAAAGTTATATAAAACCCAAGTCTTGTTGTCTCAATGTGCAAGGCAATGCACTAAAAGTTAACAGTAAAATGGAAAAAGAAAAAATACACCAATTACAAGTTAATATTATACACTTAATGTCTGCTCCCGAGGGAAACAGTTAGTTTTGTCTTCCCGAGTCTGGATTTTCCCGAGACGAAGTCGAGGAAAACATCGAGACTCGAGGGTTATATGTTATATAGCTTGAGTTTCGCTGAATAATTTCGACGTTTATCAAGGGAAAGTACACAAACGACAAACTGAAAGACTTACCAAAAACATTACGCCTGGCTTCGTAATTTCACTTCAACTAAACATGCAAACATGAGTCTCAGAACAAAAGAACAGCAATACATTTCTTCAGTTAATCTTCAAACATACTTTGAAGACCTATAAATTATCTTTTTTGTACCAAACAAGCTTTTGTTTATAGGATATACCGTGAAGAAATCAAAGTTCTGGGTCTACATTGAAATTTAGCTAAGGTCATTTGACCAGAAACCAACCAATGACAGTCATCGTTGTATCCAGCGAAACTCTAGCTATATAACAACATGTTTTATTTACAAAGTTTTGAGCTTTCGGTTTGGACCGTCTTCAGAGAAGTTACATTAAATATTTGTTCACGTCAGCTAACTATTGCGATTGCTCTAGTCAGTGACATGCGCACGTCAATTAAAGCTAGCAGAATACAAAGGTCATGTGACCACAAACCAACCAATGACAGTCATCGTTTTATCCAGCAAAACTCTAGCTATATATTATAATTATTATATGACTTATTTCGTGAGCGGTCCGGACGCCAAATCCAGCAATTTGATTGGTTCCTGAGCGTTCTGGAACTTGCTGTTCGGGACCACTGACAACGGGAATTCTATGGCTAAAGGACTTCTGAACTACGCGTTGTTGAAATATATCAGGTAATTTGTTTAAAACATCAGCTATTGATTGAATTGTTGTTAAAAATTTTATAAGCTCTCGTTTGATCTATAATTCAAGTTTCTGCATTATGTAAAACTTATTAAAATTAAGCACCCAAAATATTCGCAACATTTTCCTTAAAAAAACCCCAACAAAAATAGAGCACGTGTGCGCGTATAGGCAGTAAAATATAGAAGATATGCTGAAAATAAAATACAAAGAAAATGAGTGACCATTGAGTTTAAAATAGAAGTTAAGTGTAGGCCAATGAAAGAAATAATTCTATGGCCTGTTTGTTCGTAAGACATTATGGAGAAATCTTTTGTATAAGGTGCAGCCAGGTAATGGTTGTGATCGGGTTAATGCTTGTGATCGGCTTAGTAGTTGTTGTTCTAAGTTTGTGTACCAGCTTTCCAGTGCAAGTCATTGTCTGTAGTTGGTGCAATAAGTCCTGCATTCTGTCGAGTCCCAATCGATATTGTGCTCGTCGATAGTGTTCCGCAATGTGATTGGTTCCGTCTCCGTTCTTTGTTGCTCGTTTACGTTCAGTTAGACCCCGTTTACACCATGCCGGTACAATTTAAAAACGGAATAAAATCATGCCGTTTAAACGATACCGGCACAAAAATGACATGAAAACGGCATAAATGAAAACGGAACACTAACCGGTATCGTATCAAAGCCCGTGCCGTGACAGTTACCCTGCGTAGCCGGCGCTGGGGTGATTGGGGAAGGGAGCGCCTGCAGGCGCCTATTGTTATTTTTCGTGCCGCCCCCTAATTAAAACAGTGTATTTTTGGAAGTTGTCAATTTCAAAAACCTGAGTTGCATAGCTTAATTTGGAAGTTGACCGAATATTTACTCCGTTTAAAAAACACGTATCTAGAATTAACTAAGATAGCACAGTTATGAATATCAAAGTGCTTTCTTGATTCAGGAATTTGTGTGGTATATGTTCGCTGTGTCAGTGTCTGACAACATATTATTCTGCTGTTGCTATATCTTGGCTGGTTTACGGTAGTGTTCACTGTAAACTCTTTTTAAAAATTAAACAATTTATGTTGAGTGGGCTAGAAAAAGCTCAGACAGATTATTTTCGTAGTTATAAAACATGTGTATGTAACGACTATGACGATCAATATAAATATAATCATAACATCTCGCGACATTCGCACGCATATCAATATAAATACTGAGTTAAATTTAACAGTGAATTTTATTTTCCACCAATAACTGGCGCTGATGGCCAATGCAGCAGGAGACGTACGCCTGAGTAGATCCCACTGATTCGAATCAAATGCGAGTGTAGGAAATTCTACATGATGTTTCGCTCAAGCCAATGTCAGACAATTCCGTTACCACGTCTTGCGGAAAATCTTACCATAATTAACTGTTGGGAAACCAGCGAATAAACATTTTCCTTCGGATGCACATGCAGCTGCCTTTTGGCCACTCTCTTCTCAATCTCAGTTTATTTTGAGCTCGTTTCCTTATATTATATGCAAGGCAAATTTTCACAACACTCTTCTTCGCAAACGTGATAGGTTATTAGCGTGTCAACCAATAAATTGCGAGCGTTCGCCGGCGAACGCTATACACGAAAAATAACAATGGGCGACTGCAGGCGCTCCTTTCACTGTCCGTTCCAATCCCCAGCGCCGGCTACGTAACAGTTTGATGAGGTAATCACGATATATACGACCACAGTATTCGGGTCAGCAGTATTCACAAAGTCTTCTCAATTGTCATTGGAAGAGAATAGTCACATGCTAATCCGTCATTATATTATACCGGCACCGTGTTTTGGCCTGTATTTACACACCGGCATGATTTTGTTGAGTGTTCCGCTTTCCAATTGTACCGGCATCGTGTAAACGGGGTCTTAGTCTTCTTTTCAAGTTTCTGCCGGTCTCTTAAAGAGTCTTTTAAACAATTTGAAATCTAATGTTTAAAAGACATAAAAAAAAAATTTTAAATTGCTAAACAAAATCATTGTCACTGTCAAGTCAGGATAAGGAACAGGTTTTGAAATTTATCAATAAATATTATATTTCTTTCTTGAGAAGATAGCTACATGCATGTGAATGTGCGGGCATCTAAGACCCCGCAGAGAAAAAAGTTTCGTAAAACCGTGATGAAATCATTACGGTATACTTAAGGTGTTCACACGATGACGATAAAGGAATAATTTCGTTACGGTTTCATACACTGACCTCTACCTGACCTCTACTGACAAAACCGTAACGATTTGAAACTGTAATGCTAACTGTAACGATATGAAACCACTGACCTCTATAGAGGTTACCATTACAGTTTCAAATCGTTACGGTTAGCATTACGGTTTCATGTCATATTTAACGCCGGTATCGTGTGAACGCAAGGCCTAACCTCGTTACGGTTTCATTTCGTACCGGCATCGTGTGAACGGGGTCTAAAGCTGCATGGTGGCACGTGCAAAGACACTTTACTATTTTTATATAGTGAGATTTATATAGTGAGAAAGTGAGAAGATTGTACTGTATCAAGAGTGCTACACCGATATGGGAATTTACTGATATGCTGATAAGCGATATGTTACTGCCGATATTTGCCAATACCGATACCAATATTCCATAGAACATAGTTAATAGAAAATATACATGGTTTGAAAGCTCAACAAAAGTCATTGTTTTATGTTTTTGTTCAGGTTTATGGAAATGTTTGCACTCTCACGGTTACTGAACATATTGTGTTTTCTGTATAATGAAGCAATCATCCAATAGCAACGTTTGGGTTCAATCACTCAACCGTACTGTTTAAATATTAATAAACCTAAAACAAAGGATTTGGCACCTTCATGTACCTTTCAACATGAATCGTAGCTCGATTGTTAACCGCTTTGAAGTTTGCCGGGTTTCCAAACCATGTATATTTTCTATTAACTATGCATAGAATAAGTAAGTAAAGTCCAAACACTTCCAAACTAATTTTAGGCTTGCTATTTCCTTCGGCAAACTCCTTTACAGTGCAATAAATTAGTGTATTAGAAGATTAACATATATAATCCAAGTATTTTTTAATAAGCAGGTGGTAAAAAAAATTTCCGCTAATGCAAACATTGTTCTGATGCTGTTATGTATATGAAATATACGGCACATGTATGACAGTTTGTTAAATCTTTCTTTGTTGAAGACTCAGATGTTTTGGTTCAAAATTAAATATTAAGTGCACCTTCCCAAACAACCATCCACTCAAAAATAAGCACCCCCATTGAAGTCCTAAAATTGAATACAGTAAGTGCCCCAGGCTGGCCAGGCACCTGATTAAATTATTAGAGAGTTTTAGATTGACGTTCTTTTTTATAACCGCAAACTGCAAACTGCGGTTAGCCAAAGAACATTTAGATTGGCGTTCGTATTTTCACTTGTTGCAGCCGCCATGTTTGGTTTTCAATCGTTCATACGTATTCACCAAAAATTGACATGAGCTTCAGTGTTCAATTCAAAAACGTTGTGATTCAAGAACAACAGACATGTAAGAGTATAAATGTAAGTGTAACCTGACCGCTGGACGTTGGTCACGTGGTTTCTAGCGGTTTGCGGTTATCAAGAAAAAACGTCAATCTAAAACTCTCTATTACGACAACTGAACATTATGTAACGTTTAATTAACAAATTGGGTTTAAAACTATGAGAGCACAGCCCAAGTATTTTTGACTCAATAAAACATGTGATGCAAGTTTGTTAAATAATTCCAAAAGCAAACCCTTCAGGGCCTTCGGACTTGAAGTGTACAAGATATACGGAGTATATGTAAGCCGTTCTTGACAAGAATTGCATACATATACATTTGTTGCATGTTGACGCTGCATGTTGATGAATATAAGCTTGCAACAATGCTTGGCATCATTTCCTGGTTGAGAGTCTACGATCTGCCATCTAGCCCATGAGAAAGTTTGATTTACGTGACAAAAACGTTGGGACAGCATTCGTTGTCGATCCCCACATCGTCGGAACACTGTATATGATTATAACGTTACAATTTATCATTCCTACAATTTTACCATAAGTTGTATTAAACTACAGTTATTTATTATATGGCTCTGTCACGTGAGCGGCCTTAACGCAACTTTCCTACGATTTGATTGGTCCTGCGTGAGCGCTCTTGACAAACCGGAACAAAATTTTAAAAAATCCAGAAAATTAAGCAAGTCAACTTAAAATGTGTTCAGATGTCGTGGCATGAATTTGCCGCGACGAACATTTAAATACGACAATGTTTACGGTGATTTAAAGTGCTTTATGTTGTTGACAGTTTTTGTTGAAAGTCGGCTACTTTGGTCTTTGCTGTTTGTACTCTTGGTATTCAAATAAAACTAAAAAATCTGGACCATATATAATAAAAGCCTTATTAACCTGGCTTAGTCGGTCTCTACGTCAAAATGATCCTGTCCTTGATCTTTTTGCACAAACCTCGTTCCTAATTCATCGCTCGGTCTGTGCTAAAAGATCGCGGGATAAAGTAAAAGCCGTAAAAGCTAGACCTCTCGCTCAGTCAATAAGTTTTTAGTACAAAAAGAGCCAAAAGCGTCTGAAATACACATCGCCATGTTGCTTGAATAATTGTGCTTTACCGGGTATACACTTGCATATTTGATCTCTCCTGTTGGGACTTTGGCATCTCAGATGATGGATCAGTATTTATTCATCCTATTCGAGATCAGGCTTCATCTTGTCTTCCAAAGCGTGTTCCCTCTTCACAATTAAGCTTCTTGGCATCTATAGGATGCCGTATAGATATGGCAACTTGTCTTCTTAGTAATTTTAAAAAGAAAAGACGAAACACGCGCGAAAGCTTTCAGGCGTAAAGTACATATACCGTGTATTTCAGCATCTATATACATATATATAGATCAGATCTTTTCTTGATTTGCTAAATATACTTTCAATCAAAAAGTTCTAACTTGCATTACGTTCAAAATTTCGGAACGTCTTCTTGCATTGCGCCTTCTTCGATCTCTTGCAATGTGGCTACAATAATATATATATATATATATATATATATATATATATATATATATATATATATATATATATATATATAGTGCACGTTTCGTTTTATGATACATAAAAAGGGGCGTTAGCTGGAGCTATGTCCTTTGGGCTGGTCGTTTTCATGCGAAACGACCATAAAATCACTAACAATTGATCTGATGGGCCACTCTACTTCCTCTTAAAGATTTTGCAGTAGCGGAATTTCGCCTTGAAACTGAGACGATTAAACGCATTGAATCATTGAGGATAGTATAGCTATAAGAAATTCACGATAGGCCAGACCGAGTTTGTTGTGAAGTGAATTGACAATGCAATAATTTGAATGTCTAAAGGATAAAAAGGATAAAGGACTGGGATCATTATCCTTACTTGCAGCCAGAGGCTGAATTGCGAAGGACGCAGACCAACGTGGCCGTGTCGAGGCATATCAAAGGCGCTCCAGGCAGCCGCCATACGACACAGTTCAGACCACGGATCACAGCTAAGATGTTCGGGTTTTCGTTTGCCACAAGAACAAATTAAGTAGTGTTATTCTGTTCCCAAATGTGGTTCACGCATGCAGTGCTCATGCTTCAAATAAAAACCATGCAGCGTGTTTACACTGGCGCGAGAGCAATTTACGGGGCTCTGCATTGAAAAACTACTGGAACTTCTCGTAGACACTGGTCTCTTTGAAGAGCGATGGAAACATATTATATATCGCGGCACAAATCTTCTAATTCTTTTTGCAATTTCAGGGTTGCGTACGGACGATGAGGCTTAGTGGATGAGGTAACAAGAACATTTTACTGAGTAGACGTTCGGGTACTCAAAAAGCTGGGAAACAGAATTGCGATCTCCAAACATAACATTGATCGTACCAGACGAATAACCAATGATATATTTTCATAAGAATGCGCAGTTCGGTAAACGTTAATTTGATTCGCAGTTGAGTATAGTAAAAATTAATGCTTAACGGACTGAAAACTTTCCATGTCGAAGAAGGTGGCTAAATAGCAACCTGCTTATAGAAGTGCTCAGGTCGGTTGTTTCATCAATAATAATGGCCAGAACTAATTGTCGAACAACGTTGGTTTCTTTCTGCTCGCCAAGCGTCACGTTTTTTCAAGATGTTGTCACGTGGAAACAGCGATCGACGATTTGCCACAAGATCATAAAGTGGCAAATGATGTTCAGCGATAAATGATATGCGCATCTCCAAAGTAAAGCTTTACAGTTTGTATCTCCATAAAACTAAGCTTCATCTTTACTTGCGGCTTTAATGAAAACTCTGGCGCCGCGCTGGTGGCTGTTTTCTGGTGATACATGCAACTGCTTGGCAAATGTCGCTTCAAACCCGGCCATTTTTGAGCAAGTCACAAGTTTGTTGCATGTCTTACAAAATGCGCTCACTTTCTCATCAGTGACAATCTTTTGGACGAGGCTATGAGCCAGTGTTTGAATTTTCTGTCGGTCAACCAACAATCCACAAATCCTTGACTCTTCTTCTTCTTCTTTCAAGAGGACACACCAGAGTTAGATCTTCCATTTGTGTTCGAAACTGTTACCTCGTCATCACCTTCCGACGAAGAAATAAAATCATCCATAACCAAAAATTACATATTTGTATTTTTTTTTCTCTTTAACAACTTTATTGGATGCTGCATCCAATAAAGTTGTTAAAGAAAAAAAATGCAGCTATTTATATAATTACATAAAATACCTAAGCTAATACCACGCGCACATAATGGCACACCGTGGAAGTAATTGGTATGTGATAGAAAACTACTCTCAATGACAGAAACATGCAGCTACGGTATAATGACCACCTATACAGGTCATATGAACGTCTCAAGTAGAAGTCAATAGGGACCTTTAGCAAGCTAGGACGACGACGGCAATTAAGTTACTACATTTAAAAGAAACCATGGATCAGGACATATAATTATTGTATGCTTAATGTATTTTGTAAGATCTTTGAAAGGCAGCCATAGCTTCGCCAACGTGACGTACGATGGATTAACGCCTAAGTAAACTAACAGCTTTTGCTGTTCTTTGCCACAACGTCGTCTTGAAAACGTGAAAACGCTTCAGTTGACGTTGAATGTGCAACGAGGACGGTGTTGGAATTACGCTTTGTAATTTGGTTCAAAAATACCATGTACTGGGTCGTCGTCGTGACGTTCGCGTTGTGCTTGCTTAACGTCCCTAATAACGACTGAGTATAAAACAGAAGTTATCAAACACTCAGACGTCAGAACTCAAAAGCAAATTAAAACATTAGTTGCATATGAATGGTTAATTAATTCAACTGTCACCGCTCATCATCATTAATGCCTCAGACGCTGGTGTTCATACTACCTTTTTGCATTCGTTCAGTTGAATGATAAGATGAGTACACCCTGTCTCTCCAATATAGTTTTACAGCGTGAAGATGTTCTTAAGGCGCTTCACTCTTTAGATATTCACAAAGCTAGTTGTGGGATTCCTTCTAGGCTTTTAAAGGAATGTGGAAATGCCATTGCAACTCCATTAACTAGATTATTTAATAAATCTCTTAGTATGGGTGAATTTCCGACTCAGTGGAAAGATGCAAACTTAGTACCAATTTATAAAAGCTGGCAGAAAGTCTGTAGTAGTTAACCAGGTATCTCCTTGTTGGGACAGTTTGGGACAAAGGTGTTTATGGTAAACTTTTCAATTTTCTTTCGCACAAACTTACTACTTCGCAACATGGCTTTTATCCTACACGTTCGAGTGTTACACAGCTTACTCAAGTTGTTCATTTATTTAAAATAATTTTTTTAAATAATATAAACAACTGTGAGCCTACAATATACCATGCAGTATTCTCCTTTAAGAAGTTGTTTATCCCACCCCTAAAAGTAAGCAACTAAAAGCTCACTGACAGGTAATGGAGGTGAGGAAGAGATATTGTACTATACCTCTATGGTATATTACAATATCCCTGCCACAGCACTGAAAACAATATTTAACAATTATTCACCCGAAGTGGAGGTGAATATAGTTATCAACTAGAAATACATAAATGCAACAACCCCTTGCCTGCTTTTATATGCTTTTTTAAATGCACCCACCCACCTAACCTTCCAATTAAAATAAGCACTCCTGATATACAGCAAAACCAAATGATAATCCTCAGGATAATAATTACAGAATTTATGATTAGGATGACTAAAAGAAAGTTGAACATATCAAAGGAAAACTTACATATTTCATATTAAACTCTGGTTGTAAAAATATATTGTTTTTAGCCATTTAGGACAAGATTAAAAGTTAACAGCTCAAAAACTACATTTATAATAGGAGATAAAAACAACAGACAACCTTTCAGTCTGTATAATACAGGACAAAAGAAAATGGACAAAGCCTATGAGTATTTATGATAACTGATAAGTGCTTGCAATTAAGTCAATGAAAAACATCACGTCCACAGTAGCAAACTAGTGAAAGCACGAAAACGTGAAGCTGTATACTTCTTAATCACTGATCTTCTTAATGGGCAAAAACTAGAAAACAACATATTAAAGGGACAAGGACAGGTTTATACCTTGCTAGATTGCTAGATTAAGTTTACAGTAACTGACAAGTGTCTAAAAGGGTTCTATTTAAACGTCTTGGCGTTTACAGAATATATTAATGAATAAATGCTGATTACAATCAGCAAAATAAATAAATACAAATGTCCTGAGTGACCTGTGACCACAAACACTACAATTCAGATCGAGTTTTTGTTTACCTGCGTCACCATACGGCGTTTGGTTTCTTCAGGTTTTCTGGTTTCTCTTCCAGATATATTAAACCGGCTGTTTGTATCCTGCTTTTATTCGTTGTTCTGCTTCTTCCCGTTTAAAACGAAACCATTTGAAACAATTTTGTTTCGCAAAATATGGAAATAACTATAAGTTTGCTTCAAAGCTAGTCACCAGTGCCCAATTATTTTTACCGCGTGACACCCTACGACGTATATATACAAACTATTTCCAGATTTTGTCACCCTTGCTTTTTATACACGCGTGTAAAGTGGACTCCACGCATGTCGAGATTAGCACCCTCACCGGGCTCCGGGCCTTCGGCCCTATGCCTGGCCAATGCCAAAGGCAGAGGCAAACAACTGGTAGTGAGACATATTTTGTGATAGACAAGTTCAATAATTGATTTATCATTCGTAAAATAGTTATAGTAAAAATTTGAAATGCCTGAAGTTAGAGATCGCATTCTTCTCTCTGTCTTTGGCACAGTATCACTAAAATCTTTGTAAAACTTACTTTTTGTTGGCATGAGGCTTTTTATCTCACTAAATCTTCCTTTTAGCTATACTCTCGATTACTTCCTCGGTAATTAAGCCCCCACCATCACTGCCGTGTTTATGAAAATTATTTGCAGTCTGCAGCACTATCACTAGCGTACATGCTCATAAAATTATTTGCAGCAGAAAATTATTTGCGCTCAGTTATTTGCAGGTGAATTAATTAATCAGAATGCGGGATATAAACCAAATGAATGGTAATGCTGGATATTCACTGACACTGAGGTGAAAAATTGTTTTAGCATTATATATTACTTCATAAATGACATAATCAAGTTTAACATTTTATATTTTTCAGTATTTTAATACAAGACACAACCTCTAGCAACTTGGTGTCTTGGTGGCATCAACAAAACGGTTTATACAACTTTTGAATAAATTAATGGCTACAAAATTGTAAAGCAACATACCTGTGGACACTCTCCTACTTAATTTTGTTGACTTTTTTCATTATTCTACTGCATCAGCCTTGCTTATCAACAAAATATCCTGCTTCAGTAAACATTTAGCAAAACTGTCCACCATTTTGTTTTGCCCACAGGTGAATAGTGCAGGATATCCCGAGCTAGAGGTACCAATCAGATTGCGTGAAAAGCACTATTCACTTGTGAGGTATATATATGCTAATACTAAATAGTAACTAGACAAAGTATAAACTATACCTGACTAGTCCCACAGGCATTGGAACAGTAGACATTAGTAAACTTGGGAGGTAAACTTCCTGGAACAATACCATTTATCTTGTATTTTAATGAACTCTAAATTGATCACAAAACAAGAGACAGACTTATTGTAGTATAATGGTATTGGTATACAAACTATTAAACCTATAATTCTTTGTTGATGATCGAAGCTGGCCCAAAATAGCCATTTTATATACTGTACACATAATGTGGTAAGTGTGTACCCTCAGAAATGTTACTTAATTGTGACTCTAACAAACGCATATTACAAAAGTACGTATACACCCACCCTATCAATCACCATATCCATGCAGGCTTAGACTGCATGGCCATTGTGATATATATTGGTATAATATATATACAGTATATATATATATATATATATATATATATATATATATATATATATATATAATTATATAATTCTAAAATTCATTAATAATTCATGAAGCTTTTCTCGCTGGTTTTTAACGGCTGAGGTAAGCTTAATTTTCATAATTACTACGCATGAAATGATTCTTTTTAGAAGTCATTTAAAAACCTTGCAGTACGGGCTTTATTGGCTCTAAAACACTAGGCTATCACCTCGTATATCCAATAAAGCCCTCCTGCGTGGTTTTTAAATATTACATATAATTTATATACAGTATACCATATTTTCTAGGTGATAACCAGCAGGTTATCTCTTAATTTTGCTGCTAGCAGGTAATAGGGTGGTGCGGGTAATCTGTTGAATTCTTAAGACGACACCATCACGAAAACTGGAGACCACGGATTCTACTTTCATCTTTCAACTAGTGGTACTGTACTTTTTTAAAATTTTGTGGTCCAAAACCAAGGGAGCATGCCAGACTGACCTGTATTTCTTCTTCTTTGTTCGATGTTCCTTCATTGATATTCAGCCATTTTAAATAATGCAGTATATTCATTAGCGTATCGCAGGCTACTTACTTCACCTTAATCCCTTGTGGGGTCAGCCGCTCTAATATGCTGATGCCAATAAGCTCTGTCCTGGGCATCCTCTTCTCTCAGGTTCAATAACCTCATATCTCTCTTTAAGGCAATGATCTCCCCATCTTATCCTCTGCCTACCAAGTGTTTGTCAACCTTCTATTGGATATCTCCATGCAATCATGTGCTGGCTATCAGGCCCCAGTTATTTCATTTTTGGAACACGCTTGGGTTTCCTTCAGCCCCGTAGCCCATATCTGCGATACACTAATGATATATACTGCATTATTCAAAATGGCTGAATATAAATGAAGGAATGCAGAACAAAGAAGAAATAGAAGTCAGTCTGGTGTGCTCCCTTGTCCAACCTATCTCTTGCCCAAACCTATTATTAGCAGCTGTGGGTTATCTGATGGTGCGGGTAATACACTGATTTATTTTTCCAAAAGTGACATTTTTGTTGATATATACATATATATATATATATATATATATATATATATATATATATATATATATATAATATGGTTCAATATAACCCATAGTTTCACTTGCACTTCCTCCAACCTCATTTACTGTATCTCTTGCAGTAAATGTCACATGCTTTACATCGGAGAAACTGGAAGACGTTTAGGTGACAGGTTTGTTGAACACCTTCGTGATGTCAAAAACAATGTGCAAAACAAACCTGTTACCAGGCACTTCAACAGTGCCAACCACTCCTTTTCTAACATGAAAATCTGCGCCATTCAGCCCATTACAGGTTGTAACGATACTCGTCGTAAACAAGAAATGCGTCTCATTTACAAACTTGGTACCATTCACCCTCACGGCCTCAATGAGCGATTCTCTTTCATTTAGCTCACTCCACCACCATATTCCACACCTTTTCCTTAACCTTTTTCTGATGATTTAAATAGTAATTTACAACCTGTTTCTTTGCCTATTTGCAGGTAGCTGACCCACAAATTTGGTCAGCACCTGTTTACTTTGTTTTTATTGGCTTACATGTGTTCACGTGATTCCCATTGTAGCTCTGCTATAAATACGCGTGACCACATGTGAGTTGTTTACTAATTTCTCCTGACGAAGGGCCTTCGCTCGAAACGTCGAGAAGATTTTTCTCTGTTTTTCAGGCCAATGTGACTTAACCCTGGTAATATATATCTATATATATGTAATGTTTACAACACGAGCGGCCGTGTTGTATTGAATATTATAGTTTGAGTTGTAATTATTCTTTCAGTTCTTAGTTGGAAAATGAATAAATAGTAAAAATGTGAAATGAATAAATAGTAAAAATCCCTTTGAGATTATTGAGATGCTAGTTTGCTAATTAGTTACAAGCACTAGTGGTTGTATCAGAACATAGTTAATAGAAAATACATGGTTTGGAAGCTCACAAAAGTCATTATTTTATGTTTTTGTTCAGGTTCATAAAAATTTTTGCACTTTCATGGTTACTGAACATATTGTGTTTTCTGTATAATGAAGCAATCATCCAATAGCAATGTTTGGCTTCAATCACTCAACCGTACTGTTTAAATATTAATAAACCTAAAACAAAGGATTTGGCACCTTCGTGTACCTTTCAAGATGAATCGTAGCTTGATTGTTAACCGCCTTGAAGTTTGCCGGGTTTCCAAACCATGTATATTTTCTATTAACTATGATCAGAAGAGTATACATCCACTAGTGGTTGTAACTAATTAGCATCATTGGTTTTAGTTTGTATGGGGTTTACAGGGGTAACATGTGATGTAATTTCTGAAATTGGATTGGCTGCAAAACTCATGAATTAGTAATGAATTTCACAAATATATATATATATAAATAAATATATATATATATATATATATATATATTAATTATATATATTAATTATATATTGTTGAGTAGGCAGTGTTGAAACAGCAATCGAAATATAGTATTAAAGGTTAGATAAATTGCCAAAACAGAGAACATAGTAGTCCAACGTTTCAAGCGAAGGCCATAACACTTAATGCTGTTATGGCTGTATGCAAATTCTCAACGATCTACTTGAAAACATGTTTGACAAGCAAACAGATGCTCAAGAGTTGACAGTCAACTATGTTACTAAATATTTTAATATTTAAAACATGTCATGTGCAGGTCCCCAAACTTTGCCTAGTTTTAATAGTTAATATGTACTACAAGGTTACGTTTCATGTGATAACTGTGATGATACGGGTATTAATAAAACAGCACGTAAAATTCTGATTAAGATTTATGATGATAATTGATATTAATTATACCTTTTCAGACTTCAGCTTCTCGTTGAGCATTGTCAACCAAATCTTGACCAAATCAGGCGTATTCGAAGCGTTCATATTCAACCAGTTTAAAATAGTATTAATCCAATGACACGATTCAACAGTTACCCGTTTGCCATCCACATAAACTGTCCGCACGCCGCTAGAATTCTTCGAGATCTGATCGCCATCTCCGACTTGTGTTCGCGTCCCTATATTGAACACGGTGATAAGAACATGGACAATCAATCCAAGAACAACGGCGTGTAAGACGAGCAAGTAAATTTTGAACTGAAGACTTAAATGGCCCAAGCTTATTACGAAGCCCATGATGGCTTGGGAAAACATGATGCCTACTTCCAGTAACACCGGCTACCACTTTTATATAGTGTGGCTATTGAACATGTAAATGAGGAAATCCGCGTTGTCTGACAGACTGACACCACCACACACAACGCAAGACCGATGAGACGATCAGACAGCCTTTGTATTCTTGCCGCAAACGACTGCCAGTTTGAACAGATCATGACACTGGAGAATTATAATACATGTCCACAACGACTTCCTGCAGTTTACTGCACATTCACAAACACATAAATAGTATAGATAATACGGACAGACAGCACGTCAGCAGTGGGACAGACCAAGAGAGTTCGCAAGTGGCGCCCGCTTGGCACGGGTAACCCGTAGCAACGGATACGCTTGCACAAAAAATGGTCTGTTTCAGTGATTTGTAGCCTGTAAACAGACTGTCTTCAGGGGGGTGTGGCTTTGGGAGAAGAGAAGACAGTCTGTGGACAATCTATTCAAAAATAAATTCTCTAGTCCGTGTGGCGGACTAATGTTCTGATTGGCTTATAATGTCTCTGCTACTTCCGCTTCTATTATGATTGGCCAACGGTTTCTAACTTTCACTTTCATTATCAGAATGTAGTTGGGATCGTTTAATATTTTCGCTTGTGTTGCGACAAAATCGTTCAGCTAACTTTTAAATAATGAAGATCATTTGCTGTGAAGCCGAGACGTTTTGCTCAACTTTCAACGGGTTCACTTTAGCAGAAAAATCCCCAGTGAAATCAGCGTGAGCTTCTGGAAAAGGCGGCCAGTGAAAGAATTGGCAAATCAACTGCCTTGGATACTTAAATATGGGAGAAGGAAATCGCGAGGTTTCCTTTTATTGCAGAGCAATGGCAGTCAATTAACGATATCGTCACTGAGTATTGTAAGTAGACGTTTATTTCGCTAGTGTACATACGTCGAAGGCGAGTAACCTTGCAGTTTGTTTACATGCCAGGTGTCAAGGGGCGGAAGGCTAATTATAGGGTTTGACGGCAGACGTTCTTTCTCCTCGCGTTTTCGCCTCGCCGCTTCGCGGCTCGGCTCCCCCCGAAAGAACGTCTGCTCGCAGGCTAAGTGATTTGCAGCCGGAGTGCTAAGCGTAGTGACTACGCTACGGAAAACCACTCCGGAATAGTGTAAACACAACAGAGAAACGTGGTAAACGTGGCTTAAATGCATTATTCACCAAATTTCAATTTTAAAAAGTGTTCATGGATATTTCGTAAAAGAACAAAACGAAGGCATAAACTTGGGGGGGGGGGGGGGGGGAGTTGTACCCCTCAGCTTTTTAATCAAATAGCCAAAGGGGGTGAGGGACGATCGACTATTTTTATTAGTGCTACTTTTCAACAAATCCACAACCCCCCGGCAACCATTAACCGAACTTAAAATCCCCTGGTGGCCCTAAGCCTAACCACAACCCTCCGAGAAAAAAGAAAAACCTCTCAGACTCCAACCCCCCTCACTGTTTTTTTTTGTTATATGCAATTTAGTTTAACATCCCGCATGTGGGACAGAGAATTACCTACAAGGAGGACAGGAGAACATGTTGCACTTTTGGCTCTCGAAAGGCCTTTGTCAAAAAAAAGTATTTCGTTTCGAGTAACATTCAATTCAAAAATCATAAATAATTCATGAGGAAAATACAAAAGAAAATCATTCGAGTGTAAAATGCAACTACACAGGCCCTCCGGCAGGAATTGAACCCACGACCTTTAGAACATGCTATGTAATCGAGTGAAATGCCCAATATCATTTATAAAGAAAATCATGACTGTACTTGTGATAAAGAATAGATACCTCATGATTTACATAAATTTTTGCTTTGCTTTTCTCGGCTTAGACAAGGTTATCTTTCAAACTTACTACGCCAATGAACTTACCAAGTAGTTCGTTTTTGAAACCGTTCAATAAACTCGCAGTTCGTGTTTTATCAGATACAAAAACAAATAAAAAAGCTATAAAGAATTGTTAGGTTCATTTTGTGAGGGTTGTATAGCTACAGTTTTGGCAGATGACAAATGAGTGGTTTTAACTTTTAAATGACACAACACCTCTTTTTCGTCCAACTCGTTCCCCCCACATCCCAGAAGAAGAATACACCTCGTCAGCTTGTCTCCTTCATCGGCATCACCCCCACTGACTTTTCCCTATGAACCTTTTTTAAAATTTAAAAGGTACCGGTGTCAAGCGAAATTTCTGACCTCTGCGAAATTTCTGACCTAGCGTGACGCGTCATAAATTTCGCGCGTGTGGGCGCGAAATAAATGACGCTTGCGAAATGTCTGACAGCCAGTGACAGTGTCAGTTGGAAATTTCGCCATTTACAGATAAGATATCTTCGAAAAAGGACTTCTGATTCATGCAGCTTGACGAGTTGCGAAATTTCTGACCGGAAGTCAATCATGCGCGTGTCTGCGCATGAGCAGAACGACAAAAGTCAGAAATTTCGCAAGTCAGAAATTTCGCGTCACACCTGTCGAGATATTATATTAAGTGTACAAACAAACAGACTCTTTAATAGGTTAGTTTATATAAAAGTTTATAAATGAATCGATTAGAACATCCATCCCCGACCTCGCCTTTCCGTATGAGGAAGTATAGCGTTTTTATTAAATCAATATCTCATCATGGGTAATCAAGAGATATTCAGGTTTTTGTACCAATAGCGACGACATCTTGAATTCGCAATGCATTATGGTCTATCCAGAGCAAGCTCCATTAAAAGGGCGATTGCGTAGTGTTGAGACACAATGCGGTAATTTTTTTCTTTATAAATACTTTCGTGGCAACAATATCTAAATATAATAATTGTCATATTGGTAAAAGCAATAATTCTCGTACGTATAAGGATACATGTAGTTTATTTTTGACGATTCGTATTCGAACAGCTTCAACGTTTCAGCACAATCTACCTATTATTTCCGTAGATGTGTATTCCTCCTTTACGGAATTAGTGAAGTAGATGACGTCATAAGGTTCTTAGCTTTCAAAACCAAAATATATTTGGAACAAGATAAGAAATCGAACAAGCGAAGAGGCTATTCTAGATCTTCTTGAAACCACTTCTAAATAAAATCAAAATTGGAACAGACATTTTTGGCTTATAAATATTCAATGTCACAGACTCACAGTCTTATCTCTGCCGATTATCTCTTGATGTTCATTGAACCAGAGAAGTTTAAAAGTAAAAAGAGAGTGTCTGGCGAAAGTAGGGGTGATGGTGGAGACGAGGTGTATTATTGTTCCGGGACCTGGGGGCTACGATTCGGTCTTCCAAAGACCTCGGTTGAAAAAAACATAGTTAGTTTCGACTCGAAACAAAATGTTATTTGCAACTTTACTCATTTGTCATCGTGAAAATAAAAATAGAGTAAACTTTTTCTTCGTTATGAAATAGAATCTATTCACAACAAGGCCTCTGCAACGTGATCGTTTTGTATAGCTCTGGCTTTTCACTTAAACATTTGTTGAACTCAAAAGAAAAAGAAAGAATCGAACGACGTGAAGTTGTCTATAGTCTATAGTTATTAACCCTTTATCATCCAATAGCCACTCCATTGACGAGTAAAACCAGAGTAATATAGTAAGGTTAACTGACATAGTCTATTAACAACCCTTTATCATCCAGTAGCCACTCCATTGACGAGTAAAACCAGAGTAGTATAGTAAGGTTAACTGACATAGTCTATTAACAACCCTTTATCGCCCAGTGGCCACTCCCTTGACGAGTAAAATCGTCTGGCGTTCGCCAAAGTAAAATACTAAAGACATCGTTGGGCGATAGAGGGTTAAAGTAAACTGTGAATCACACTTTTTTTGTAAACTAACCTAAGTTTAAATCGAATTGGTAGGGTACATCATGGTTGAGTGGCAACGCTGCTAAGACGCATGACCAAAAAATGATGACGTCACGAGTGGGTATATGTAACCATATTAAGCCTGGTTTCCATATAGCCGCAAGAGCCGCCGGTATGCCGGCGTTCTGCCGACCGCAGTCATCACGGCAAAGTTGAGAATGATGCGGTGTCTGCGTCTGGTTGGCGAGTAGCTCGGCGGCGTTGCCGGTGTCACAGGAAATATGTCCCCCCTAAAAATGTGTCCCCCCCTTCGGAAATTTGCCCCTTAAACAAGTATTAAACACGAGTGTTACGCGTCTGTAAATATTTTTATGATTAATCTTTCTGACTTTCTCTTTCGTTATTTTGACACCATGCATAACTGAACTATCGAACTAACATGTACACGGCACACAAATAAACAAACAGCTTGAGGGTGGAAATACCAGTCATTAGTGTTAATGAGGGTAAAGCAAGTGGGCGTAAAGCAAACAGTTTTAATAATAGCGAGGGTCTTTGGTGAAGGAAAATTTCGAGTTTAAGAATATATATATATATATTCAAGTCCAATTTCGCAGACGTCTGATATTTTCTCTTACTGAGTGCATATGGCTATCAGACTGTTCCACGTTATTCGACAGTTTTGGTGTCAAAATAATGAAAGAGAACGTCCGAAAGCCAGCACGCGGAAGTGCATTAGAATTTCTATTTCGTCGGTGGTCATGGTCATCATGGTCATGCTGAATTTCCAATTTATTAGTTAAATAGATATTCAAGTTTCGTTTTTTATTGATTGTAACATCGTTCAGCTGATGTTTCAAAGCATTGAGCATTGAAATAAACCTCGGTTTTCGGGTCTGGCATACTCTGAAAAAGGCACTATTTCAGCACGGGTTTTTCTCCAAAGCACTGCGGTTTCAAAAATAGAAAAACAAATACATTAATCATTGCCGACTGCGATTAACATTTCAATGGCGCTGTGGGCGACATTTCACACTCGAGCTTCGTTCCTGGGCCATAAATCGAAGGGAAAAAACTCGTATTCATATTCACCTTAGTTTAAAATACATATATATACATTGCATGTATACAGTATTTAGTATAAATATAGTATTTCGAAACATCAGTATTTCGTTCCTTGAAATTCACGGCAGTTTCCTGCTTTTTCGTTTTGCTGTATATATATATATATATATATATACATATATATATATATATATATATATATATGTATATATATATATCCCTAGAACATGCTCTGTAATCGAGTGAAATGCCCAATATAATTTATAATATACCCAATTCTCTCCTGGCATTACCACCTTATTATATATACAGAACTCGCGATCAAGCTCTCGGCAACGGCCTCCGTGGCTCAGTGGTCAGAGCATTGCACTAGAATCGCAAGGTCGTGGGTTCAATTCCTGCCGGAGGGCCTGTGTTGTTGCATTTTTCGCAACTGCTCCCGGTTTGGTCTTAAAATGTATATATTCTACACTCGAATTTTCCTTCACCCTAAATCCCTAGAACATGCTCTGTAATCGAGTGAAATGCCCAATATAATTTATAATATACCCAATTCTCTCCTGGCATTACCACCTTATTATATATACAGAACTCGCGATCAAGCTCTCGGCAACGGCCTCCGTGGCTCAGTGGTCAGAGCATTGCACTAGAATCGCAAGGTCGTGGGTTCAATTCCTGCCGGAGGGCCTGTGTTGTTGCATTTTTCGCAACTGCTCCCGGTTTGGTCTTAAAATGTATATATTCTACACTCGAATTTTCCTTCACCCTAAATCCCTAGAACATGCTCTGTAATCGAGTGAAATGCCCAATATAATTTATAATATACCCAATTCTCTCCTGGCATTACCACCTTATTATATATACAGAACTCGCGACCAAGCTCTCGGCAACGGCCTCCGTGGCTCAGTGGTCAGAGCATTGCACTAGAATCGCAAGGTCGTGGGTTCAATTCCTGCCGGAGGGCCTGTGTTGTTGCATTTTTCGCAACTGCTCCCGGTTTGGTCTTAAAATGTATATATTCTACACTCGAATTTTCCTTCACCCTAAATCCCTAGAACATGCTCTGTAATCGAGTGAAATGCCCAATATAATTTATAATATACCCAATTCTCTCCTGGCATTACCACCTTATTATATATACAGAACTCGCGATCAAGCTCTCGGCAACGGCCTCCGTGGCTCAGTGGTCAGAGCATTGCACTAGAATCGCAAGGTCGTGGGTTCAATTCCTGCCGGAGGGCCTGTGTTGTTGCATTTTTCGCAACTGCTCCCGGTTTGGTCTTAAAATGTATATATTCTACACTCGAATTTTCCTTCACCCTAAATCCCTAGAACATGCTCTGTAATCGAGTGAAATGCCCAATATAATTTATAATATACCCAATTCTCTCCTGGCATTACCACCTTATTATATATACAGAACTCGCGATCAAGCTCTCGGCAACGGCCTCCGTGGCTCAGTGGTCAGAGCATTGCACTAGAATCGCAAGGTCGTGGGTTCAATTCCTGCCGGAGGGCCTGTGTTGTTGCATTTTTCGCAACTGCTCCCGGTTTGGTCTTAAAATGTATATATTCTACACTCGAATTTTCCTTCACCCTAAATCCCTAGAACATGCTCTGTAATCGAGTGAAATGCCCAATATAATTTATAATATACCCAATTCTCTCCTGGCATTACCACCTTATTATATATACAGAACTCGCGATCAAGCTCTCGGCAACGGCCTCCGTGGCTCAGTGGTCAGAGCATTGCACTAGAATCGCAAGGTCGTGGGTTCAATTCCTGCCGGAGGGCCTGTGTTGTTGCATTTTTCGCAACTGCTCCCGGTTTGGTCTTAAAATGTATATATTCTACACTCGAATTTTCCTTCACCCTAAATCCCTAGAACATGCTCTGTAATCGAGTGAAATGCCCAATATAATTTATAATATACCCAATTCTCTCCTGGCATTACCACCTTATTATATATACAGAACTCGCGATCAAGCTCTCGGCAACGGCCTCCGTGGCTCAGTGGTCAGAGCATTGCACTAGAATCGCAAGGTCGTGGGTTCAATTCCTGCCGGAGGGCCTGTGTTGTTGCATTTTTCGCAACTGCTCCCGGTTTGGTCTTAAAATGTATATATTCTACACTCGAATTTTCCTTCACCCTAAATCCCTAGAACATGCTCTGTAATCGAGTGAAATGCCCAATATAATTTATAATATACCCAATTCTCTCCTGGCATTACCACCTTATTATATATACAGAACTCGCGATCAAGCTCTCGGCAACGGCCTCCGTGGCTCAGTGGTCAGAGCATTGCACTAGAATCGCAAGGTCGTGGGTTCAATTCCTGCCGGAGGGCCTGTGTTGTTGCATTTTTCGCAACTGCTCCCGGTTTGGTCTTAAAATGTATATATTCTACACTCGAATTTTCCTTCACCCTAAATCCCTAGAACATGCTCTGTAATCGAGTGAAATGCCCAATATAATTTATAATATACCCAATTCTCTCCTGGCATTACCACCTTATTATATATACAGAACTCGCGATCAAGCTCTCGGCAACGGCCTCCGTGGCTCAGTGGTCAGAGCATTGCACTAGAATCGCAAGGTCGTGGGTTCAATTCCTGCCGGAGGGCCTGTGTTGTTGCATTTTTCGCAACTGCTCCCGGTTTGGTCTTAAAATGTATATATTCTACACTCGAATTTTCCTTCACCCTAAATCCCTAGAACATGCTCTGTAATCGAGTGAAATGCCCAATATAATTTATAATATACCCAATTCTCTCCTGGCATTACCACCTTATTATATATACAGAACTCGCGATCAAGCTCTCGGCAACGGCCTCCGTGGCTCAGTGGTCAGAGCATTGCACTAGAATCGCAAGGTCGTGGGTTCAATTCCTGCCGGAGGGCCTGTGTTGTTGCATTTTTCGCAACTGCTCCCGGTTTGGTCTTAAAATGTATATATTCTACACTCGAATTTTCCTTCACCCTAAATCCCTAGAACATGCTCTGTAATCGAGTGAAATGCCCAATATAATTTATAATATACCCAATTCTCTCCTGGCATTACCACCTTATTATATATACAGAACTCGCGATCAAGCTCTCGGCAACGGCCTCCGTGGCTCAGTGGTCAGAGCATTGCACTAGAATCGCAAGGTCGTGGGTTCAATTCCTGCCGGAGGGCCTGTGTTGTTGCATTTTTCGCAACTGCTCCCGGTTTGGTCTTAAAATGTATATATTCTACACTCGAATTTTCCTTCACCCTAAATCCCTAGAACATGCTCTGTAATCGAGTGAAATGCCCAATATAATTTATAATATACCCAATTCTCTCCTGGCATTACCACCTTATTATATATACAGAACTCGCGATCAAGCTCTCGGCAACGGCCTCCGTGGCTCAGTGGTCAGAGCATTGCACTAGAATCGCAAGGTCGTGGGTTCAATTCCTGCCGGAGGGCCTGTGTTGTTGCATTTTTCGCAACTGCTCCCGGTTTGGTCTTAAAATGTATATATTCTACACTCGAATTTTCCTTCACCCTAAATCCCTAGAACATGCTCTGTAATCGAGTGAAATGCCCAATATAATTTATAATATACCCAATTCTCTCCTGGCATTACCACCTTATTATATATACAGAACTCGCGATCAAGCTCTCGGCAACGGCCTCCGTGGCTCAGTGGTCAGAGCATTGCACTAGAATCGCAAGGTCGTGGGTTCAATTCCTGCCGGAGGGCCTGTGTTGTTGCATTTTTCGCAACTGCTCCCGGTTTGGTCTTAAAATGTATATATTCTACACTCGAATTTTCCTTCACCCTAAATCCCTAGAACATGCTCTGTAATCGAGTGAAATGCCCAATATAATTTATAATATACCCAATTCTCTCCTGGCATTACCACCTTATTATATATACAGAACTCGCGATCAAGCTCTCGGCAACGGCCTCCGTGGCTCAGTGGTCAGAGCATTGCACTAGAATCGCAAGGTCGTGGGTTCAATTCCTGCCGGAGGGCCTGTGTTGTTGCATTTTTCGCAACTGCTCCCGGTTTGGTCTTAAAATGTATATATTCTACACTCGAATTTTCCTTCACCCTAAATCCCTAGAACATGCTCTGTAATCGAGTGAAATGCCCAATATAATTTATAATATACCCAATTCTCTCCTGGCATTACCACCTTATTATATATACAGAACTCGCGATCAAGCTCTCGGCAACGGCCTCCGTGGCTCAGTGGTCAGAGCATTGCACTAGAATCGCAAGGTCGTGGGTTCAATTCCTGCCGGAGGGCCTGTGTTGTTGCATTTTTCGCAACTGCTCCCGGTTTGGTCTTAAAATGTATATATTCTACACTCGAATTTTCCTTCACCCTAAATCCCTAGAACATGCTCTGTAATCGAGTGAAATGCCCAATATAATTTATAATATACCCAATTCTCTCCTGGCATTACCACCTTATTATATATACAGAACTCGCGATCAAGCTCTCGGCAACGGCCTCCGTGGCTCAGTGGTCAGAGCATTGCACTAGAATCGCAAGGTCGTGGGTTCAATTCCTGCCGGAGGGCCTGTGTTGTTGCATTTTTCGCAACTGCTCCCGGTTTGGTCTTAAAATGTATATATTCTACACTCGAATTTTCCTTCACCCTAAATCCCTAGAACATGCTCTGTAATCGAGTGAAATGCCCAATATAATTTATAATATACCCAATTCTCTCCTGGCATTACCACCTTATTATATATACAGAACTCGCGATCAAGCTCTCGGCAACGGCCTCCGTGGCTCAGTGGTCAGAGCATTGCACTAGAATCGCAAGGTCGTGGGTTCAATTCCTGCCGGAGGGCCTGTGTTGTTGCATTTTTCGCAACTGCTCCCGGTTTGGTCTTAAAATGTATATATTCTACACTCGAATTTTCCTTCACCCTAAATCCCTAGAACATGCTCTGTAATCGAGTGAAATGCCCAATATAATTTATAATATACCCAATTCTCTCCTGGCATTACCACCTTATTATATATACAGAACTCGCGATCAAGCTCTCGGCAACGGCCTCCGTGGCTCAGTGGTCAGAGCATTGCACTAGAATCGCAAGGTCGTGGGTTCAATTCCTGCCGGAGGGCCTGTGTTGTTGCATTTTTCGCAACTGCTCCCGGTTTGGTCTTAAAATGTATATATTCTACACTCGAATTTTCCTTCACCCTAAATCCCTAGAACATGCTCTGTAATCGAGTGAAATGCCCAATATAATTTATAATATACCCAATTCTCTCCTGGCATTACCACCTTATTATATATACAGAACTCGCGATCAAGCTCTCGGCAACGGCCTCCGTGGCTCAGTGGTCAGAGCATTGCACTAGAATCGCAAGGTCGTGGGTTCAATTCCTGCCGGAGGGCCTGTGTTGTTGCATTTTTCGCAACTGCTCCCGGTTTGGTCTTAAAATGTATATATTCTACACTCGAATTTTCCTTCACCCTAAATCCCTAGAACATGCTCTGTAATCGAGTGAAATGCCCAATATAATTTATAATATACCCAATTCTCTCCTGGCATTACCACCTTACTATATATACAGAACTCGCGATCAAGCTCTCGGCAACGGCCTCCGTGGCTCAGTGGTCAGAGCATTGCACTAGAATCGCAAGGTCGTGGGTTCAATTCCTGCCGGAGGGCCTGTGTTGTTGCATTTTTCGCAACTGCTCCCGGTTTGGTCTTAAAATGTATATATTCTACACTCGAATTTTCCTTCACCCTAAATCCCTAGAACATGCTCTGTAATCGAGTGAAATGCCCAATATAATTTATAATATACCCAATTCTCTCCTGGCATTACCACCTTATTATATATACAGAACTCGCGATCAAGCTCTCGGCAACGGCCTCCGTGGCTCAGTGGTCAGAGCATTGCACTAGAATCGCAAGGTCGTGGGTTCAATTCCTGCCGGAGGGCCTGTGTTGTTGCATTTTTCGCAACTGCTCCCGGTTTGGTCTTAAAATGTATATATTCTACACTCGAATTTTCCTTCACCCTAAATCCCTAGAACATGCTCTGTAATCGAGTGAAATGCCCAATATAATTTATAATATACCCAATTCTCTCCTGGCATTACCACCTTATTATATATACAGAACTCGCGATCAAGCTCTCGGCAACGGCCTCCGTGGCTCAGTGGTCAGAGCATTGCACTAGAATCGCAAGGTCGTGGGTTCAATTCCTGCCGGAGGGCCTGTGTTGTTGCATTTTTCGCAACTGCTCCCGGTTTGGTCTTAAAATGTATATATTCTACACTCGAATTTTCCTTCACCCTAAATCCCTAGAACATGCTCTGTAATCGAGTGAAATGCCCAATATAATTTATAATATACCCAATTCTCTCCTGGCATTACCACCTTATTATATATACAGAACTCGCGATCAAGCTCTCGGCAACGGCCTCCGTGGCTCAGTGGTCAGAGCATTGCACTAGAATCGCAAGGTCGTGGGTTCAATTCCTGCCGGAGGGCCTGTGTTGTTGCATTTTTCGCAACTGCTCCCGGTTTGGTCTTAAAATGTATATATTCTACACTCGAATTTTCCTTCACCCTAAATCCCTAGAACATGCTCTGTAATCGAGTGAAATGCCCAATATAATTTATAATATACCCAATTCTCTCCTGGCATTACCACCTTATTATATATACAGAACTCGCGATCAAGCTCTCGGCAACGGCCTCCGTGGCTCAGTGGTCAGAGCATTGCACTAGAATCGCAAGGTCGTGGGTTCAATTCCTGCCGGAGGGCCTGTGTTGTTGCATTTTTCGCAACTGCTCCCGGTTTGGTCTTAAAATGTATATATTCTACACTCGAATTTTCCTTCACCCTAAATCCCTAGAACATGCTCTGTAATCGAGTGAAATGCCCAATATAATTTATAATATACCCAATTCTCTCCTGGCATTACCACCTTATTATATATACAGAACTCGCGATCAAGCTCTCGGCAACGGCCTCCGTGGCTCAGTGGTCAGAGCATTGCACTAGAATCGCAAGGTCGTGGGTTCAATTCCTGCCGGAGGGCCTGTGTTGTTGCATTTTTCGCAACTGCTCCCGGTTTGGTCTTAAAATGTATATATTCTACACTCGAATTTTCCTTCACCCTAAATCCCTAGAACATGCTCTGTAATCGAGTGAAATGCCCAATATAATTTATAATATACCCAATTCTCTCCTGGCATTACCACCTTATTATATATACAGAACTCGCGATCAAGCTCTCGGCAACGGCCTCCGTGGCTCAGTGGTCAGAGCATTGCACTAGAATCGCAAGGTCGTGGGTTCAATTCCTGCCGGAGGGCCTGTGTTGTTGCATTTTTCGCAACTGCTCCCGGTTTGGTCTTAAAATGTATATATTCTACACTCGAATTTTCCTTCACCCTAAATCCCTAGAACATGCTCTGTAATCGAGTGAAATGCCCAATATAATTTATAATATACCCAATTCTCTCCTGGCATTACCACCTTATTATATATACAGAACTCGCGATCAAGCTCTCGGCAACGGCCTCCGTGGCTCAGTGGTCAGAGCATTGCACTAGAATCGCAAGGTCGTGGGTTCAATTCCTGCCGGAGGGCCTGTGTTGTTGCATTTTTCGCAACTGCTCCCGGTTTGGTCTTAAAATGTATATATTCTACACTCGAATTTTCCTTCACCCTAAATCCCTAGAACATGCTCTGTAATCGAGTGAAATGCCCAATATAATTTATAATATACCCAATTCTCTCCTGGCATTACCACCTTATTATATATACAGAACTCGCGATCAAGCTCTCGGCAACGGCCTCCGTGGCTCAGTGGTCAGAGCATTGCACTAGAATCGCAAGGTCGTGGGTTCAATTCCTGCCGGAGGGCCTGTGTTGTTGCATTTTTCGCAACTGCTCCCGGTTTGGTCTTAAAATGTATATATTCTACACTCGAATTTTCCTTCACCCTAAATCCCTAGAACATGCTCTGTAATCGAGTGAAATGCCCAATATAATTTATAATATACCCAATTCTCTCCTGGCATTACCACCTTATTATATATACAGAACTCGCGATCAAGCTCTCGGCAACGGCCTCCGTGGCTCAGTGGTCAGAGCATTGCACTAGAATCGCAAGGTCGTGGGTTCAATTCCTGCCGGAGGGCCTGTGTTGTTGCATTTTTCGCAACTGCTCCCGGTTTGGTCTTAAAATGTATATATTCTACACTCGAATTTTCCTTCACCCTAAATCCCTAGAACATGCTCTGTAATCGAGTGAAATGCCCAATATAATTTATAATATACCCAATTCTCTCCTGGCATTACCACCTTATTATATATACAGAACTCGCGATCAAGCTCTCGGCAACGGCCTCCGTGGCTCAGTGGTCAGAGCATTGCACTAGAATCGCAAGGTCGTGGGTTCAATTCCTGCCGGAGGGCCTGTGTTGTTGCATTTTTCGCAACTGCTCCCGGTTTGGTCTTAAAATGTATATATTCTACACTCGAATTTTCCTTCACCCTAAATCCCTAGAACATGCTCTGTAATCGAGTGAAATGCCCAATATAATTTATAATATACCCAATTCTCTCCTGGCATTACCACCTTATTATATATACAGAACTCGCGATCAAGCTCTCGGCAACGGCCTCCGTGGCTCAGTGGTCAGAGCATTGCACTAGAATCGCAAGGTCGTGGGTTCAATTCCTGCCGGAGGGCCTGTGTTGTTGCATTTTTCGCAACTGCTCCCGGTTTGGTCTTAAAATGTATATATTCTACACTCGAATTTTCCTTCACCCTAAATCCCTAGAACATGCTCTGTAATCGAGTGAAATGCCCAATATAATTTATAATATACCCAATTCTCTCCTGGCATTACCACCTTATTATATATACAGAACTCGCGATCAAGCTCTCGGCAACGGCCTCCGTGGCTCAGTGGTCAGAGCATTGCACTAGAATCGCAAGGTCGTGGGTTCAATTCCTGCCGGAGGGCCTGTGTTGTTGCATTTTTCGCAACTGCTCCCGGTTTGGTCTTAAAATGTATATATTCTACACTCGAATTTTCCTTCACCCTAAATCCCTAGAACATGCTCTGTAATCGAGTGAAATGCCCAATATAATTTATAATATACCCAATTCTCTCCTGGCATTACCACCTTATTATATATACAGAACTCGCGATCAAGCTCTCGGCAACGGCCTCCGTGGCTCAGTGGTCAGAGCATTGCACTAGAATCGCAAGGTCGTGGGTTCAATTCCTGCCGGAGGGCCTGTGTTGTTGCATTTTTCGCAACTGCTCCCGGTTTGGTCTTAAAATGTATATATTCTACACTCGAATTTTCCTTCACCCTAAATCCCTAGAACATGCTCTGTAATCGAGTGAAATGCCCAATATAATTTATAATATACCCAATTCTCTCCTGGCATTACCACCTTATTATATATACAGAACTCGCGATCAAGCTCTCGGCAACGGCCTCCGTGGCTCAGTGGTCAGAGCATTGCACTAGAATCGCAAGGTCGTGGGTTCAATTCCTGCCGGAGGGCCTGTGTTGTTGCATTTTTCGCAACTGCTCCCGGTTTGGTCTTAAAATGTATATATTCTACACTCGAATTTTCCTTCACCCTAAATCCCTAGAACATGCTCTGTAATCGAGTGAAATGCCCAATATAATTTATAATATACCCAATTCTCTCCTGGCATTACCACCTTATTATATATACAGAACTCGCGATCAAGCTCTCGGCAACGGCCTCCGTGGCTCAGTGGTCAGAGCATTGCACTAGAATCGCAAGGTCGTGGGTTCAATTCCTGCCGGAGGGCCTGTGTTGTTGCATTTTTCGCAACTGCTCCCGGTTTGGTCTTAAAATGTATATATTCTACACTCGAATTTTCCTTCACCCTAAATCCCTAGAACATGCTCTGTAATCGAGTGAAATGCCCAATATAATTTATAATATACCCAATTCTCTCCTGGCATTACCACCTTATTATATATACAGAACTCGCGATCAAGCTCTCGGCAACGGCCTCCGTGGCTCAGTGGTCAGAGCATTGCACTAGAATCGCAAGGTCGTGGGTTCAATTCCTGCCGGAGGGCCTGTGTTGTTGCATTTTTCGCAACTGCTCCCGGTTTGGTCTTAAAATGTATATATTCTACACTCGAATTTTCCTTCACCCTAAATCCCTAGAACATGCTCTGTAATCGAGTGAAATGCCCAATATAATTTATAATATACCCAATTCTCTCCTGGCATTACCACCTTATTATATATACAGAACTCGCGATCAAGCTCTCGGCAACGGCCTCCGTGGCTCAGTGGTCAGAGCATTGCACTAGAATCGCAAGGTCGTGGGTTCAATTCCTGCCGGAGGGCCTGTGTTGTTGCATTTTTCGCAACTGCTCCCGGTTTGGTCTTAAAATGTATATATTCTACACTCGAATTTTCCTTCACCCTAAATCCCTAGAACATGCTCTGTAATCGAGTGAAATGCCCAATATAATTTATAATATACCCAATTCTCTCCTGGCATTACCACCTTATTATATATACAGAACTCGCGATCAAGCTCTCGGCAACGGCCTCCGTGGCTCAGTGGTCAGAGCATTGCACTAGAATCGCAAGGTCGTGGGTTCAATTCCTGCCGGAGGGCCTGTGTTGTTGCATTTTTCGCAACTGCTCCCGGTTTGGTCTTAAAATGTATATATTCTACACTCGAATTTTCCTTCACCCTAAATCCCTAGAACATGCTCTGTAATCGAGTGAAATGCCCAATATAATTTATAATATACCCAATTCTCTCCTGGCATTACCACCTTATTATATATACAGAACTCGCGATCAAGCTCTCGGCAACGGCCTCCGTGGCTCAGTGGTCAGAGCATTGCACTAGAATCGCAAGGTCGTGGGTTCAATTCCTGCCGGAGGGCCTGTGTTGTTGCATTTTTCGCAACTGCTCCCGGTTTGGTCTTAAAATGTATATATTCTACACTCGAATTTTCCTTCACCCTAAATCCCTAGAACATGCTCTGTAATCGAGTGAAATGCCCAATATAATTTATAATATACCCAATTCTCTCCTGGCATTACCACCTTATTATATATACAGAACTCGCGATCAAGCTCTCGGCAACGGCCTCCGTGGCTCAGTGGTCAGAGCATTGCACTAGAATCGCAAGGTCGTGGGTTCAATTCCTGCCGGAGGGCCTGTGTTGTTGCATTTTTCGCAACTGCTCCCGGTTTGGTCTTAAAATGTATATATTCTACACTCGAATTTTCCTTCACCCTAAATCCCTAGAACATGCTCTGTAATCGAGTGAAATGCCCAATATAATTTATAATATACCCAATTCTCTCCTGGCATTACCACCTTATTATATATACAGAACTCGCGATCAAGCTCTCGGCAACGGCCTCCGTGGCTCAGTGGTCAGAGCATTGCACTAGAATCGCAAGGTCGTGGGTTCAATTCCTGCCGGAGGGCCTGTGTTGTTGCATTTTTCGCAACTGCTCCCGGTTTGGTCTTAAAATGTATATATTCTACACTCGAATTTTCCTTCACCCTAAATCCCTAGAACATGCTCTGTAATCGAGTGAAATGCCCAATATAATTTATAATATACCCAATTCTCTCCTGGCATTACCACCTTATTATATATACAGAACTCGCGATCAAGCTCTCGGCAACGGCCTCCGTGGCTCAGTGGTCAGAGCATTGCACTAGAATCGCAAGGTCGTGGGTTCAATTCCTGCCGGAGGGCCTGTGTTGTTGCATTTTTCGCAACTGCTCCCGGTTTGGTCTTAAAATGTATATATTCTACACTCGAATTTTCCTTCACCCTAAATCCCTAGAACATGCTCTGTAATCGAGTGAAATGCCCAATATAATTTATAATATACCCAATTCTCTCCTGGCATTACCACCTTATTATATATACAGAACTCGCGATCAAGCTCTCGGCAACGGCCTCCGTGGCTCAGTGGTCAGAGCATTGCACTAGAATCGCAAGGTCGTGGGTTCAATTCCTGCCGGAGGGCCTGTGTTGTTGCATTTTTCGCAACTGCTCCCGGTTTGGTCTTAAAATGTATATATTCTACACTCGAATTTTCCTTCACCCTAAATCCCTAGAACATGCTCTGTAATCGAGTGAAATGCCCAATATAATTTATAATATACCCAATTCTCTCCTGGCATTACCACCTTATTATATATACAGAACTCGCGATCAAGCTCTCGGCAACGGCCTCCGTGGCTCAGTGGTCAGAGCATTGCACTAGAATCGCAAGGTCGTGGGTTCAATTCCTGCCGGAGGGCCTGTGTTGTTGCATTTTTCGCAACTGCTCCCGGTTTGGTCTTAAAATGTATATATTCTACACTCGAATTTTCCTTCACCCTAAATCCCTAGAACATGCTCTGTAATCGAGTGAAATGCCCAATATAATTTATAATATACCCAATTCTCTCCTGGCATTACCACCTTATTATATATACAGAACTCGCGATCAAGCTCTCGGCAACGGCCTCCGTGGCTCAGTGGTCAGAGCATTGCACTAGAATCGCAAGGTCGTGGGTTCAATTCCTGCCGGAGGGCCTGTGTTGTTGCATTTTTCGCAACTGCTCCCGGTTTGGTCTTAAAATGTATATATTCTACACTCGAATTTTCCTTCACCCTAAATCCCTAGAACATGCTCTGTAATCGAGTGAAATGCCCAATATAATTTATAATATACCCAATTCTCTCCTGGCATTACCACCTTATTATATATACAGAACTCGCGATCAAGCTCTCGGCAACGGCCTCCGTGGCTCAGTGGTCAGAGCATTGCACTAGAATCGCAAGGTCGTGGGTTCAATTCCTGCCGGAGGGCCTGTGTTGTTGCATTTTTCGCAACTGCTCCCGGTTTGGTCTTAAAATGTATATATTCTACACTCGAATTTTCCTTCACCCTAAATCCCTAGAACATGCTCTGTAATCGAGTGAAATGCCCAATATAATTTATAATATACCCAATTCTCTCCTGGCATTACCACCTTATTATATATACAGAACTCGCGATCAAGCTCTCGGCAACGGCCTCCGTGGCTCAGTGGTCAGAGCATTGCACTAGAATCGCAAGGTCGTGGGTTCAATTCCTGCCGGAGGGCCTGTGTTGTTGCATTTTTCGCAACTGCTCCCGGTTTGGTCTTAAAATGTATATATTCTACACTCGAATTTTCCTTCACCCTAAATCCCTAGAACATGCTCTGTAATCGAGTGAAATGCCCAATATAATTTATAATATACCCAATTCTCTCCTGGCATTACCACCTTATTATATATACAGAACTCGCGATCAAGCTCTCGGCAACGGCCTCCGTGGCTCAGTGGTCAGAGCATTGCACTAGAATCGCAAGGTCGTGGGTTCAATTCCTGCCGGAGGGCCTGTGTTGTTGCATTTTTCGCAACTGCTCCCGGTTTGGTCTTAAAATGTATATATTCTACACTCGAATTTTCCTTCACCCTAAATCCCTATATATATATATATACATATATATACATATATATATATATATATATATATATATATATATATATAACTACAGACGGTACCGTTTCGGCCTTTCGGGCCTCAAGCAGGATGAAGGTAACTGCTTATGAGTCACCTTTGATGCCTCACAAAATGTGGGACATCAAAACCATGCCAGAGCGCTCAAACTGCAAGCAGTGAGCGTGCGCACAATGCGTAAGCGGCAATGGCTCATCCTGTAGAGCGCTCAATATGACCTAAAGGTCATAGAGCGATATCTAACTACAGACGGTACCGTTTCGGCCTTTCGGGCCTCATCAGTGTAGTGCTGATGAGCAGGATGAAGGTAACTGCATATAATATATATATATATATATATATATATATATATATATATATATATATATATAAATGATATTGATTTAATTGAAATCCCAATATCATTATAATATACAATTCTCTCCTGCATTACCACTTATTATATATAAGAACCGATGAGCTCGCAAGTTCCGTGGTTCAGTGGTAATGACTAGAATCGCTAGGTGGTTCACCTGCCGAGGGCCTGTGTAGTATTTTAACGTCGGTTTTCTTAAAATGATATATATATATATATATATATATATATATATATATATATATATATATATATATATATACGGCAAATCACTGTGCCGTAAATGTGCGATCTATTATTTATTATTTAAGGCCTCTAATATGGATGTATACTGTCTTGGGCAGTAATTAGTAGGACCTTTCATCCTAATTCAGAAATATATGTTTTTCACTTTTAAAAAGTTTTGTCCACATTGCACGTATATCAATTATGCTGTAAGGAATCATTCTGAGGGGGGACAAATTTCCAAAGAGGAGGACACATTTCCTAGGAAATTTGTCCCCCTGGGGGAACATATATTTCCTAGGAAATGTGTCCCTGGGGGGACATATCTTTTTTTTTTGGGGGGGGGGGGAGGGGGGGGGACAAATTTACTGGGACACCGGCCCTAAAATATTTTTGCCCCCGGCCCTGGGAAGGTTAATCCGGCCTGCCTATTGATTCAGCTAGGCTCTGCTCGCAGGGTAATTCAGCTTAATCTTCAACAGGATAACAAAGACAAAGAAAACTATTTGACAGACAGGTACCTACCTGTATGTAATAAAATTACAGCATACAAAGAGATTCACTTTTCTGAACGCGCGGTTCGGAAGTTCGTTGCCAAGTTTCAAATTACGTTTCTAAATCCAGAAGTTGATTTATAAGAAGTTCGATTTGAGTTCGAATGTTCGATTCTATTCTCGAATGTTCCATTCGAAGTTCACCTTTACCTAAAAATTTCGGCCGACCAGACTAGCTTTCTTTTGATACGATTCATTTCAGAAAATAGGGTAATCATTTTGCAATTCCAAATTACCAACTGCATATTAGTCAAATAATTATGGCGCAAAGCGAACATTAATTTGAAATTCAAATCGATCGAACTTCGTAATGAACATATTTGGAAACTCTTTGAAAGTTTTTATGGCGATAATGTAATACCATAGAATTCCGAAAGTAACGGGGGCAGTTACTTTTGGATTTAGTCTAGCCCTTGGGGGCCGCTACTTTCGGGGAGCCGCTACTTCGGGGGACCGTTACTTTCGGATGGTTGAAATACGTCAGGAAGAAATATCAAAAGTCTCCGTTCATCAGTAATTATTAATTTACTACATTAGTCCTATTTTCATGTAACTTTTTCTGAGGATGATTCTGTAAACTACCTAATGTAGAGGACGTATAATGTTTTACGACAGCAGCGATGATGACCTTGACATGATTGTCGGCGGCGATGGTGGCAACTTATAAAGAGAGAACATGTTAGAAATATTGAAAAATTAAAGACGAATGTGTGCTTTCATCGAACAGAAATGTCGATAATCTAAAAAAACATATATTAGTAGCTTGAAGTTGATTGTTAAGTTTTAATACGATCATTACTATTTTGCTGGAGAAACATGTATTTGAAACATTAAAAAAATGCGCCACTTTCGGGGGGTCGTTAGGCCTACTTTCGGAATTCTACGGTATAGATAGGTTTTGTGGAAACACCACATATACTTTTTTATTTGCTAATCATGAAGCTTTCGGCCTGTTGACTCAGGCCTTCACCAGAGCAATCAAGCGTTATTGCCCTGACGAAGCCCTGCCCGACAGGCCGAAAGTTTAACAAATACAAAATTATACGTAGTGTTTCCACAAAACGTATCTATATTATATTTGGAAACGTAATCTGAAACTTGGCAACAAACTTCCGAACTGCGCGTTGAAAAGTGAGCTGAAATCGACAATAACGAGCAATTCAATGCTATGAGTATACAATTTTTTGTTGTACAAACCTTTATAAACATTCTACGCATTACTGTCAGGCTGAGTTGTTAATCAGTTGTTACTTCTATATTTTCAGGCTGACTGTTTGATTTCAAGTTTCAGAGAATATAACCTTTTATAAAATAACATTTTGAAAACGCAAGCGGTGATTGGTTAAAAGCCGTGTTTCTATTTAAGAAATGCACTAGAAACCCAAACGTGTTGTAAGAACACGCATTTTTGTCCGCTATAGTGACACGCCAAAAGCGTGTTCAACACGGCTTTGGCGTGTTGTAATACAAGCGTGTTCTGTGTAGAAGCGTGTTGCTAGAACACGTTATTGTGTTGTAACAACACGTCAATTTTGACACGCTAAAAGCGTGTTGTAATACAAGCGTGTTCTGTGTAGAAGCGTGTTGCTAGAACACATTACATTAAGTGTGTTGTAACAACACGTCAATTTTGACACGCTAAAAGCGTGTTGAACACTTCAGCGTGTTCCAAATTCACGTGTGTTGTAAGAACACACTATAACGTGTTACGGTAACACACATCATGTTTTCAGAACACGCACCCCAAAATGGCGTGTCACTATAGCGGACAAAAGTGCGTGTTCTAAATTAACACGTTTGGCGTGTTGTATTTGGCGTGTTGCAAGTTTTAGCGTGACACACTTGCCGTTAGCCTCCTCCGCAGGCAACTCTGTGTCTTCCTAGCTGCAACGTTTTCAGTTCCGTTTTCAGTTTTGCGACGTTTTCAGTCTATATAATGTTTTGGTCAGTTCCGTTTTCAGTTTTGCGACGTTTTCAGTCCATATATATAATGTTTTGGCAGCTCTTATTTATTTCTTTGGCTCGGCCAAAACATTATATAGACTGAAAATTTCTTTGGCTCGGCCAAAACATTATATAGACTGAAAACGTCGCAAAACTGAAAACGGAACTGAAAACGTTGCAGCTAGGAAGACACAGAGTTGCCTGCGGAGGAGGCTAACTTGCCGTGTTGCAGCTCGGACATTTTTGGTGTGTTGCCGATCTCTGAAGGCGTGTTCTGCACCACAGACGTGTTGTGACCTGATGTGTTTCGTTCGAAGGCGTGTTCTGCACCACAGACGTGTTGTAACCTGGTGTGTTTCGTTTGAAGGCGTGTTCTGCTTCTAAATTTAAACGCACAAAACAGAATGGATGCAAACAATATACATTTATTAATCTTATACTGATCTATAGTTCTGGAACATAATGCAAGACAGATGTGTCTTTCAAATGTCAAAGTTCAATCCTGCCAATTTTAGGCGTCCGTAAAATGTCGGAAGTTTGTTTGGCCTGGCAGCCTTCGTTGATTTAGGGGCAATTTCTTGTGGAATATACGTCGGATAGTATTTTGTCACTTATCCCCAATCAAAAACAGCATCCTCCAGAAGTAGTGCAGTATTAAGTGTTTCTTTGTCATATTGGATATTAAACACAGTGTCAGCTGCCAACCACAGTTTCAGTAATCCTATGACAGTTCGACTTGTGACTAAATGGCATACAAGCATTTTCCATCGTTTGAATTTGAAAATTGATTCCTGGTCTGTTATCAATAGGCAGTGAGTACCCCAGCCAATGAGAGAACAGTACAAACTATATACAAACAAAAAGAAGATAGTGTAAATGAACAGTATATAAGTACTGTATACGTGTAAAAAATATTAAATCTTATAACATTTTAGCCTCCTCCGCAGGCATCTCAAATCAGAAACGGCAGGCTCAAGCTGCGAATGGAAGTCAGGGAAGGAAGACTAAGGTGAGGGAAAGGGAGAGGAGGAAAGGAAAAAAGGGGGGAGGGGAAGAGAAAAAGAAGAGATGCCTGCCAAAAATCGACAAGGTCATGGCGCATATAGCTTCGCGCATGATAATTCATGGTTGACAGGGGTAGGGAGCGGCAAAATAGACAAACGAAAAACAAACAACTGGGGTAGGGTTAGAACCTTTACTGTGTAAATATACCCGAATTTTTCGCGTCCCTCTCCCCAGTTCCCTAGCCTCCCTCGCCCACTAGTCCCCGCGCGCAGAGGAGGCAGAGAGACTAGAGAGTTGCCTGCGGAGGAGGCTAATAACATTCAAAAGAGAAACAAAAATATATTTCCTTGAAATGTAATACATTAGTTAACAGTACTATTTAACCATGTAAATTAATTAATTAATCATTAATTAATTTACATATTTAAAACTTAAAATGGTATTGTTAACTAATGTTTTAAATTTGTAAAGATATTTTTTTGTTTCCCTTTTAAATGTAATAAGTTTTAGTATTTTTCATTAAATTTCAAATTTTAGGAAGAGCATGTTTTAGATAATTTGTTCGTTTATAAGGCTTATGTAGTTTTAATGCATTTCTTATGTTAATAATGATCATGATAAATTTGATTATTTGCTACAAAATAAATTGTGAATATTTCTGGTAAATTCTTAATATGATAACGAATTTATGGATTCAGCATGTTAAATTTTGTAAATAAAACTTAAATATGTTATTTAAATATTTTCTTTGAGCTGTTTATCATTCTCATTTTTTCATTCCTAACCTCCTAGTATAGTGTAATAACACTGATTTAGGAGTATTTCATTAAAGCATTAAAGTGTTCCTGTTTTGTGTTCATAATTTTCTTGGAATTTTCAATTGAATATTTTTCTTAAGGGAAAATACAGGTTTGAGGGTCCAAAATACATGCATAAACATTTCGGGAAAAGAATAAAATTAACGTTACGCATGGTTTAAAAGTCTGACAATCAAAAACTGTTACCAAATAAATAGCATCAGTTGTTGCTATGGCAACAATGACGTTTCAAAATGGCTGCCAATTACACTCAAACTAATTTAATTTTTTTCCCCAATTTTTTTCTCATTAAAACTTTTCTAAAGTATGAATAATGCATAGGCCGATTTTGAAAAAAATTCTGTGGAATGAATAATTTTTTTTCTCGGAAAAATCATGTTCGTTAATTTTTTAAGAAAATTGGATTTACAGAATTTTTTTTAAAATCGGCCTATTCCTTACTCATACTTCAAACGAAGTATTAATGGGGAATAATAAATAAAGTTTTTTTCGAATTAAATTAGTTTGAAGGGTAATTGGCAGCCATTTTGAAACGTCATTGTTGCCATAGCAACCATTTATTTGGTAACAGTTTTTGATTGTCAGATTGTTTAACTATGTATAACATTTAGTTTTATTCTTTTTCCGAATTGTTTATGGACGTGTTTATGGACGTGTTTTGAACTCCCAAACTTGTATTTTTCCATTTTTCAAGAAACTGTATGGAACCACCTTAAGATTTGTCCATGTAAAAGTAGAATATAATATATGCACAGAGAGTACATATCATAGGCATAGAGTATGGGGAGGACTGAGGGGCTTTATCCCCCCCCCGAGAAATCTTAATCGGGGAACTCAGCCCCTCCACCATTCACAAATTATAGGTACTTTATACTGGTTAGAGTAAAGTAACTGTTACAGCCTCATTCCTGCCAGCCAAAAGCACCCATGTACACATAAGACAACCCAGTAAACACAACATCGAAAAATAGTTGACATGTGTTGTATTTTAACTAGTTTTTATGATATTTCATGACCTTCAGTCTTCTTAAAAATCACCCCTCAGAATGCAGGATTTTCCGGGACTCTAAATTTCAAAAATTCCCAAGGGGAGGCATGCTCCCAGACTCCCCATGGGAAAATTCTTTGAAAGGCCCTGTTCAGCCCCCTGGACAAAAACAAAACTCTATGCATATGGTACATATACGCATGGTTTGAAACCAGGCAGCCTACTTAAACTCTCTCTATATTGATATATTGTCTATTTACACGCAGTCTGCATATTTGTGCTGATTAACTGGTGAAAATGATGATCACATTAGTACAGACTGTCTGGCCACCATCACTTATGATCTTCATTTTCACCAGTTATAGAAATAAAATAAAATAAAAAAATAAGATGAAAAGGAAACTATATGGGTCACCTGACATTGGGTCATTCCAGAAAACATCCACACCTCCCCCACGGAGGAAATGTGAAGTTGACCCCCTCCCCCCTTCAGATGTCCTGGTACATTTTACTATTATCAGTAGATTTACCCCCCTCCCCTCCCCTCCCTGGATGGCACAAATTTCCTCTGTGGGGGAGGTATGGATCTTTTCTGGAATGACCCATTGAGTGGTATCCGCAAAACTATATTTTTTGCAAAATTAGGGTGCAGGGTATCTCCCCAATACTAAAAAAGTGTAAAATATAAAATATAAAAATATGGGGTCACCTGCAGGACTTAAATAATTACATGTATAACTATAAAAATATAGGGTCACTATCTATATATACTTAAATGTGTAGTCTTTCCAAAAATATCATTTTGTGGGAGATATCCCACATTAAGTAGTGACCCCATATTTTTATAGTTATAATTATTTAATTTAAGTCATGATGGTGACCCCATATTTTTATATTTACATTTTTTTAGTATTGCGCACATAACCCACCCTAATTTTCAAAAAAAGATAGTTTGGGGGAGACACCCACTCAATGTGGTGCCCCCGTGCAGTTTCCTTTTCATCTAATTATCGATGAAAATTAAGATGATATCATCCACAAAAGTTAAATTTTTTACATCTTAAACCAGAGTCTGTAGAAATATACACCATTTGACTGGCATTAGTGAATAGTGCTAAACATTGTTTTGAGCCAAAAATGTACACGAGTTCTTAGCATATATGCAATAATTAAATTAAATAAGAATTGCAAAGAATAATTATTTACAAACAATTTTCATGCAACACAAAATTAATATGTACTCACTTGTAATTCAGTAATTGTGCATGAATAAAAACCACAATGTGAGGGAGATGTACTCAGACCACTTCAGTCATTAAATAAACATGATCCACTTCTGATTTGAACTGAAGAACAATTAATTATAAAATTAAACTTTGAAATATTAATAAACTAGGATACTATAAAAAAATTACAATTGTTTGGTTACAAATATTGATTGGCTATATTTAATACTTGGTAAGCTTTATGTTTTGAAGATGAAATCCAGTCATTACAATATTTAAGCTTAAATAGTAAAATGTTTGTTTCCGAAAAATAATACATAGTAGTTTATTGGTTTAGCAGCATGAGCCATCTAACTATCAAACTATCAAAACGAACGACAAAAAAGTTTGCTGTCAAGTTCCAACCACACAAAAGCAGTAAATACGAGTTAATATAAGTTGAGAGTAAAATGGCTATAAAATGGTTCAAATTTTAGAAATTTTTCCACTAAATAAAAGTACAGAAGCAAGGAAATTACTTAGGATTAACTCTAGTCAAGTACAGTACCTTAAACTATAGTTTTAGGCTAGAGTCGACGACGTCTGGTGTTACTTGCGATGTCTTGCTTTTTCGTCTTCACTTTCAAAACATGGCGGCTTGTCAGGACTCTACTTCGGGGCATTTCTCTACAGAAACCAGTTTTATCTTGACAGATAAACATCAAAAAATCTCTCGTATACGTAAAACTGCTTGAACTGTTCCAGCGCGCTGTTGTTTCTTCCTCCGCGTAGCTTTCCTGACATTAAAATTGAAAGGAATACTAGTAGCTCTCGTCGTTTCCTCGGCCTTCTTCTTCGAGTGTTGAAAATCTCTTTCGAAAACTTCCTTTTGGCGGCAATCTGTTCTCGCATTTGATTGGTCGAGCTACTTACTGTCCCTACCCCTTTCCCCGATAGTGTTAAAAATGTCTCCCTTTTCACACGCATAGTGTGTTACAAAATGTCTGACTTTTTACACGTCAGCGTGTTTTGGACTGGTTTGCAACACGTTTTGTGTGTAGCAAGGCGTGTTGAAGGCGTGTTGTAACGGATATTCGCTTATAACAACACGTTAGTGTGTTCTGGCGACGTGTTGCTACAACACGGCACAACACGTCTAACATATCGCAACACGCCAACAACACGCTTACGTGTATTTAGAACACGCCTACGTGTCTTTGGAACACACATCGATGTTTTTAAAACACGCTTACAACACGCTAAGTTTTCTAGTGTGGCTCATGGTTTAGCGTGCTCCATCGAGTTTTAGTATACACCCAACCATCGTCTATTACAAATCCTGCATTCTGATTGGCTACTCAACCGTTGTCTATTCGTGATGGACAACGTTTGAGAAAAATGAAAACAGACCTGAAAAAATATGGCAGTGAATTCTCGTTTTGCAGACGTTTCGGAGAAATTTTTTGAGTTTGATAGAAAATTCTATCCCTGACAAAACTAAAAACGCCACAAAATATGGCATGAAGATTTTTAATGGTAAGGAACGAAATACAATTAAACCGTATTTTATTAATTAAATCTGCTTTTACTTGCCGCTCACGAGTGGTTAAATAACACAACATTTTCGTCAGTTTGCATAGAAAAACTGTATTTTTTAGAGTAGGTACAGGGTGTATACTAAAACAATTAGACAACTCGTCCTCGTTGTCTAATTATTAATTGGATACGCGCGGGAAATTGGGAGAGCACGAAAAAATCAAGATTTTTGAGTGCTCTCCAAATTTCCCAAGTGCATCCATAACTCGATGGAGCACACTAAACCATAAGCCATTTCTTTTATAACATAGCATTAAATCCTTTCACAAGCCGACGAATCGTTTTGGTTGTGTTTTTCTACTTTCGTAGCCAAGTCTTTTTTGTTCACTAAAATCCAACCAAAAGGACAGTTTAAACTCAGTTACCCAGACCAAGTTTATGTCTTTTGGGGCGTTGTTCTTTATTACTCATGCATTATAAAATAAGGCGCCCTCTACGCACGCTCTGATTGGCTGGGCTCCGTGCATTTATAAGAGAACATAGATCATGAATGACGTAGAATGGCGTAGAATGGCGTCACCTGGTCGGAAAAGCCCGCCAAATTCCTAAACTACCTCACTTTTAGTTTGATTTTTCCTCTTCTTATTTTATAAAACAAATAAAACATATCGCTCCTGTGCATATGTACTCTTATAAAGGCACATTTGACGTGATTTGACCACGAAAGAAGTGTAAAGGCACTCGGCTATCGCCTCGTGCCTCTACTCAACTTCTTTCGTGTTCAAATGACGTCAAACGTGCCTTTATAAGAGTACATATGCACGGAGCTTTGTTTTATTTGTTAAATAAAATTAAATGACTTGGTATCTTGGTATTTAAAACTCAGTTTTGTTTTGAAATTTTTTCCCGCGCTTTTTTGCCGTGCTCCATAGTTATGAAGCACGCACGACAGCCAGTCAAAAACGTTGCTACATCAAAGCTATGTTATAAAACTCTATGGAAAACATGCCATCATTCTAATTAAAATTTGTACAGAAACACGCCATCAAACGCAATCCAATACGCCATCCGTGGTGGTAATGAGAATTTACGCTTTTTATTTGGATTAATTTTAACGTTTAACTCATTCCTGTCCGAGGGCTTCCCCAGAGGTGAATAAAATGTCTGGCGTTAGCCAGAATAAAATACTTAAGACCAATTCGGACAGGAAAGAGTTAAACTATTTTGACGGGTTATTTTATAAAGGAAATAGAAAACATTTTCCCCTTGTTCCTATAGAGTTATAGAAACACTTGTGGAAGTTTGGAAGACCTCGAAATAGTGTGGAAACACTCGCCCTGCGGGCTCGTGTTCTCACTGTAATTTCTTGTTCTCCCAAACTTCCACTCGTGTTTCTACAACTCTATAGAAACACGCAGAATGTTTTCTATTTCTTAATTAATATTATTTCATACAAAAAAACTGTTCAACATTTTTCGTTTATCACTAATACAAGATTTAGCTAATTTGAACCAACTGCTGACACAATAAAAAAACTAAAAGGAACAACAATTTTAGTTGAAGTCAAATATAAAATAGACCTATTTACAAATAGAACGAACATATTTTGAAATCGTAATGCATTGTGGTCTATCCAGGTTAACCCAAGCAACCTTGTGCCCAGAGTCTTCTCTATAATAAAGAAGCGGAGAAAATACCCTGGGTACATGCAATATTGGGTGACAAGCTCAATTAATTAAGGCATGTTTACAAGGAGGTATAGGGTTACCCAGCATGCACCCGGGTCAAAGTCAGGGTCACCCAGTGAACTCTATATAAGGACTGGAACGATACCTACAAACCAAATTTTGAAGCCGTCATGGAGGCTGACGTGCGGGGCATCCCCATTCCTCTTTATATGCAAGAAAATCTTTATTTTTTAAGTTATATTTTGTTATGAACCAATTACACCAGTTACAAAGAAATACAAACATGCTACAACAATAGATAATTCTTCTAAAGTCTTTTAGCAGCAAAACGTAGCTTGAATATTTGACAAAAAGATAATTTAATTGAGTCCGAAACCGCGCGGATCTCTTGATTTTTTGTGGCAGCTCCAAGTGTCGAGGTATCAAACAAAAGTCAAGAAAAAAGTCTGTGAACTATCTTGAATCAAATAAAGATAGCATTAATCAAGTCCCTTAAAACCTACTGAAATCTAGTGGCTATAATCTGTCGAGCATATATGGATGCTGACATGATCAATAAAAACCCTGATGACGCGAGAATGAGATTAGTGGTGACCTGGCCCATATTTCTTTTGAAATTGGGCCAGGGTACCAGGCTAGTTCATGCGTTCCCCCAGCAGCCGGAAGTTTGGCTTCACCCAATCATAAGGCCGGTCTTATGGAGGTAGCGTTCCAGTCCTTATATAGAGTTCACTGGGGGCACCCTGCTGCCTCTAAAAACAAGAAACCTCAACCTCGTCCCCAGGGCATTTTGCCTCCACGTTGGGAGGTCGGCGAAAATGGCCCTGGCATCGGCTGGTCGATTCTATAATCGGATTGGCCGGTTTAAAAAAACTTGATTAATTCAGATACAGTGTAATTTATTCATCAAAATATGAATTGCAATAAATCCACTCTGCGAAGTTCATCCAAAGAATTGTAACGATAGCTTTGGTTAAAGTCAAGAACAACATTAGATATATGTTTCTTCCGGACATTTAAATGTATCCTGGATAATCGTGAGGAGTATCATGATGAATAATGCTAGCCAGTTGCATTTATGATAAAGGTTCACATGAGTGATTCGGCAGAGCGTTAAATATTTCTTATTTATTATTCATGTATACGTATTATACAAAAACGAAACACAAAGACCGCATAAATTTTCTTGCCAAAACACCCCAATATTCTGGGTGTCACGTGACCAGCCGATGCCAGGGCCATTTTCGCCGACCTCCCAACGTGGAGGCAAAATGCCCTGGGGACGAGGTTGAAGAAACCTGGAACTAGAAAAAAGTTGTCCCGAGCAGGCGATGCCAAACGCGTTTACAAGGACAAAATATAACCTGGTTACTAAGCGTTCTTGTAAACACGACAAATAAAAAAAGAAGAAATGTATTTGGGAGCTAGGGTAACCCTAAACAGGCCCTTAACGAGATGATTGTGTTTCTTCAACTCGGACTTGTGTATACAGTAGGTAATCGCATGTGGGGCAGAGTAAATTTCACAAGTGTTTTCAGTTTGAAAGCTATGAAAACATAAGTGAAATTAAACCTTAATTGTACGACGAACCGTTGTGATTACTTGTTAATAATATTGAGGGCAACTAAAGCCTGGCGCACACGCTACAATTTTAGTCGTCTGGTTTTTATCGACTGGTCAACCGATAAAAAGCAATGTTTACCATATACGTGTGCCAGTTACATGCAAAAGCTGACATCTTTAGCAACGGGAGCGACCATTTTTACGATCTTCAAAAACTCATTAATAATTTATGAGGAAAATTCAAAAGAAATTTAAAGTTTAATCAGTGTCTTTATATGTGATAAAGAGATATACCTCCTGATTTACATATAACTTTAGCTTTGATTTTCTCGACTTAGACAAGGTTATTTTTCAAACTTACTACGCCAGTGAACTTACCAAGTGTTTCGTTTTTCGACTTTTTGAAGCCGTTATATCTGATAAAACACTCCTGCTCGTTTATTAAAAAGTACATCAAATCAAAAAACTTCAGGAAGAATAATGAGTGATCAGTGAACGGTATGAAAATTGGCAATCGCCACACACGGCATGATGCAATATTTTGACCGATTTTAATCAGGGAATATCAAACCAGTTTGATATTTTACGACGAAAATCAGCCGACTAAAATCGCTCTGTAATGGCACCGCACACGTAACGATTTTGATCTGAAGTCCTAAATCAGTTTAGTCGGTTGATAAAGATCGGCCGACTAAAATCGTAGTGTGTACGCTTCTGTTATAACATAGAGATGCCGTTTTTCGTAAGACATCTACGAATCAAATAATACCTCTGTATATAAAATATTGCTTTTTTCCCCATATTTCTTTAGTGGTTTCCACCATAGCAGTGTCGTGATACACATTCTTTGCCTGACATTTTTTTAAAATTAGGTAAGCGTTTATATATATATAACCTTTCTTTTTTGTATATTCTTTACAGATTAGTGAGTATATATTTAATGCAACACTCACACGTAAGGTAAGTCATAAAAAGTATTCAACTGCTGTTCCCTTCAGTACCATCTTTAACTGAACTCTTTCCAACAATGTCTTTTGATTCCTTGTGTATCGTCTTGTGCGCTGCCAGCAGGTGCTTCCGTTGACGGTTTTTCACTGTATCAGGAAAAATCAGGACAGGATTAGTACATTTTTAATAAAATAACTGAAAGTAATAGTTCAACTATACAACGCCTTTATAATACCAAGATTTAAAATTCTGCCTCGTATTTTCAATTTGCTTACATGGCTGTATTTAGAAATCAGAGGAAGAACATGCACTCACTCGTGTGGATATCCAAAGTTAAGCATTCCCGCCAGCCAGCATAAGGTATTTTTACACCTTGTCACGGGCTTCAGCTTGATCTCTCTTGTGAGTCCAGGGTTTTGCTTCGGGTACTCTCGTTTTCCCCCTTCCGTAAAATCAACAATTCGATCTTAGGAGAATAACCTTGTAAGGGACCTCGAATCCTATTGTTGTTTCTCCGGTATCAGTTAGATACAAATGTTAATAAAATTTTTATATATATATATATATATATATATATATATATATATATATATATATATATGTATATATATGTATATATATGTATATATATGTATATATATATATGTATATATATGTATATATATATATATATATATATATATATATATATATATATATATATATATATATGTATATATATATATATATGTATATATATGTATATATATATATATATATATATATGTATATATGTATATATATATATATATATATATATATATATATATATATATATATATATATATATATATATGTATATATATATATATATATATGTATATATATGTATATATGTATATATATATATATATATATATATATATATATGTATATATGTATATATGTATATATGTATATATGTATATATATATATATATATATATATATATATATATATATGTATATATATGTATATATATGTATATATATGTATATATATGTATATATATGTATATATATGTATATATATGTATATATATGTATATATATGTATATATATGTATATATATGTATATATATGTATATATATGTATATATATGTATATATATGTATATATATGTATATATATGTATATATATGTATATATATGTATATATATGTATATATATTGTATATATATATATATATATATATATATATATATATATATATATATATTACCAGGGTTAAGTCACGTTGGCCTGAAAAACAGAGAAAAATCTTCTCGACGTTTCGAGCGAAGGCCCTTCGTCAGGAGAAATTAGTAAACAACTCACATGTGGTCACGCGTATTTATAGCAGAGCTACAATGGGAATCACGTGAACACATGTAAGCCAATAAAAACAAAGTAAACAAATAAATTAATATGTAATTTTAGCCTGTGTGCAGGTGCTGACCCAATTTGTGGGTCAGCTACCTGCAAATAGGCAAAGAAACAGGTTATAAATTACTATTTAAATCATCAGAAAAAGGTTAAGGAAAAGGTGTGGAATATGGTGGTGGAGTGAGCTAAATGAAAGAGAATCGCTCATTGAGGCCGTGAGGGTGAATGGTACCAAGTTTGTAAATGAGACGCATTTCTTGTTTACGACGAGTATCGTTACAACCTGTAATGGGCTGAATGGCACAGATTTTCATGTTAGAAAAGGAGTGGTTGGCACTGTTGAAGTGCCTGGCAACAGGTTTGTTTTGCACATTGTTTTTGACATCACGAAGGTGTTCAACAAACCTGTCACCTAAACGTCTTCCAGTTTCTCCGATGTAAAGCATGGGACATTTACTGCAAGAGATACAGTAAATGAGGTTGGAGGAAGTGCAAGTGAAACTATGGGTTATGTTGAACCTACATTTTGGAGCCGAAATTGAAATTGAGGAGTCTAAATATTTACAGGTGTTGCACCTACCACGACAGCAAGAGCTGGTGCCAACATGTGATACCAAGGCTTGCTGCAGTGAGCTGTGAACAACGTTTTCCCGGATGTTTTTGCTATGCCGAAAAGATACTAGGGGTTTCTCAGAGAAAATGGAAGATGTTTCTGGGTCATTTTTAATGAGGTCGAAATTGCGGCTAATGATGTCCCTTACTTTGAAATTGAAGGGATGAAAAGTGAGAACTAGAGGTACTTTTTCATTAGAAATGGTAGCCAAAGGTTCGCTTAAGGTGTCTGAACGGGAAATGTTGGAGACCTTGTGTAAGGCAGTGTCTAAGAGGTGGGAAGGATAACCGCGATTAATAAAAAAGTCTCTCATTTCCAAACATTTGGCATTGAAATCGTCGTCTTCACTGCAGAGGCGGCGAAGACGAAGAAATTGAGAGAAAGGAATGGAAGTTTTGGTGTGTTTAGGATGATGAGTGGAGAAGAGGAGGTAGCTATGAGAGTCAGTGGTCTTGTAAAAGACAGAAGTGCTCAGCTTATTACCATTAATGGAGATGAGAATATCTAAGAACGACGCACTAGTCTCACTGATCTCCCATGTGAACTGGAGTGCTGGGTGGAAGTCATTAACATAGTTAATGAAGCAAACCAGGTCAGCGCGCGAACATGATGCACAGATGCAGTGCCTAAGCAATCATCAATGAACCAACCATAGTAGTCAGGTAGGAAACCAGTGTATTGTTCAAAGATTTGTTTTTCCACATAACCAACAAATAAGTTGGCATAGTTAGGGCCCATTTTGGTACCCATGGCTACACCACTAACTTGTTGGTAATGCTCACCATCAAACGAAAAATTGTTGAGGGTGAGCAATAACTCGGCCAGGCGTAACAAAGTAGTGGTCGATGGCTCCCGAGTTGTGCGTTGATCAAAGAAATATTTAAGTGCTTGAAGACCATCGTGATGCGGGATGACAGTGTAGAGTGATTTGACATCCATGGTGAAGATGAAATGATGTGAACCCTGAAAACTAATGTGGTCACAAATTTTCAGAGCATGTTTGGTGTCCTTGATGTAAGAAGGTAAATTCTTAACCAAGGGCGCCATGATGTGGTCAAGGTAGGATGAAATGGCTTGGGTAGGGCAACCACAAGCAGACGCTATAGGTCTGCCTGGGTTGTTGGGTTTGTGAATTTTGGGAAGGAAGTACATGACAGGTGTGCGTGGAGTGGTGGTTAGGAGATTGCTTGCTGTATCAGGCAATTCCCCAGTGGTGATGAGGTTGTTGATGGTGGATCGAATGGTGGTGTTGTGTTGTGTTGTGTTGTGTTGTGTTGTGTTGTGTTGTGTTGTGTTGTGTTGTGTTGTGTTGTGTTGTGTTGTGTTGTGTTGTGTTGTGTTGTGTTGTGTTGTGTTGTGTTGTGTTGTGTTGTGTTGTGTTGTGTTGTGTTGTGTTGTGTTGTGTTGTGTTGGGATGTCAAATCACCATCAACTCTGCTGTGAAAAGCAGTGTCGTTTAGTTGCCTTTGAGCCTCTTCGCGGTACAAATGAGCTCTCCAGACAACCAAAGCACCACCTTTGTCAGCAGGTTTGATGACAATATCATTCCGGCTACGCAATGATTTTAAAGCACTTAATTCACTAGAGCTGAGACTAGATGGCCTTTTGGGCCTAAAAGGTGGGAGCTGATCTATATCATGTCGACATTGTCGAATGAAAAGATCAAGGGAGCCAAATTGGCCTTCCGGAGGAGACCAGGAAGATTTTTTAGGATTAGCAGCCTCAAAAACATCCTTTTGTTGGATGGAGGAATTATTGTGAAAATGTGCCTTAAGTCTTAGTCTTCTAAAGAAAGTTTCGGTGTCCTCCTTCACTGAGAAGGAGTCTATGGGCCCTATGGTGAAGGAGGACACCGAAACTTTCTTTAGAAGACTAAGACTTAAGGCACATTTTCACAATAATTCCTCCATCCAACAAAAGGATGTTTTTGAGGCTGCTAATCCTAAAAAATCGTCCTGGTCTCCTCCGGAAGGCCAATTTGGCTCCCTTGTTCTTTTCATTCGACAATGTCGACATGATATAGATCAGCTCCCACCTTTTAGGCCCAAAACGCCATCTAATCTCAGCTCTAGTGAATTAAGTGCTTTAAAATCATTGCGTAGCCGGAATGATATTGTCATCAAACCTGCTGACAAAGGTGGTGCTTTGGTTGTCTGGAGAGCTCATTTGTACCGCGAAGAGGCTCAAAGGCAACTAAACGACACTGCTTTTTACAGCAGAGTTGATGGTGATTTGACATCCCAACACAACACCACCATTCGATCCACCATCAACAACCTCATCACCACTGGGGAATTCCCTGATACAGCAAGCAATCTCCTAACCACCACTCCACGCACACCTGTCATGTACTTCCTTCCCAAAATTCACAAACCCAACAACCCAGGCAGACCTATAGTGTTTGCTTGTGGTTGCCCTACCCAAGCCATTTCATCCTACCTTGACCACATCATGGTGCCCTTGGTTAAGAATTTACCTTCTTACATCAAGGACACCAAACATGCTCTGAAAATTTGTGACCGCATTAGTTTTCAGGGTTCACATTATTTCATCTTCACCATGGATGTCAAATCACTCTACACTGTCATCCCGCATCACGATGGTCTTCAAGCACTTCAATATTTCTTTGATCAACGCACAACTCGGGAGCCATCGACCACTACTTTGTTACGCCTGGCCGAGTTATTGCTCACCCTCAACAATTTTTCGTTTGATGGTGAGCATTACCAACAAGTTAGTGGTGTAGCCATGGGTACCAAAATGGGCCCTAACTATGCCAACTTATTTGTTGGTTATGTGGAAAAACAAATCTTTGAACAATACACTGGTTTCCTACCTGACTACTATGGTCGGTTCATTGATGATTGCTTAGGCACTGCATCATGTTCGCGCGCTGACCTGGTTTGCTTCATTAACTATGTTAATGACTTCCACCCAGCACTCCAGTTCACATGGGAGATCAGTGAGACTAGTGTGTCGTTCTTAGATATTCTCGTCTCCATTAATGGTAATAAGCTGAGCACTTCTGTCTTTTACAAGACCACTGACTCTCATAGCTACCTCCTCTTCTCCTCTCATCATCCTAAACACACCAAAACTTCCATTCTTTACTCTCAATTTCTTCGTCTTCGCCGCCTCTGCAGTGAAGACGACGATTTCAATGCCAAATGTTTGGAAATGAGAAACTTTTTTATTAATCGCGGTTATCCTTCCCACCTCTTAGACACTGCCTTACACAAGGTCTCCAACATTTCCCGTTCAGACACCTTAAGCGAACCTTTGGCTACCATTTCTAACGAAAAAGTACCTCTAGTTCTCACTTTTCATCCCTTCAATTTCAAAGTAAGGGACATCGTTAGCCGCAATTTCGACCTCGTTAAAAATGACCCAGAAACATCTTCCATTTTCTCTGAGAAACCCCTAGTATCTTTTCGGCATAGCAAAAACATCCGGGAAAACGTTGTTCACAGCTCACTGCAGCAAGCCTTGGTATCACATGTTGGCACCAGCTCTTGCTGTCGTGGTAGATGCAACACCTGTAAATATTTAGACTCCTCAATTTCAATTTCGGCTCCAAAATGTAGGTTCAACATAACCCATAGTTTCACTTGCACTTCCTCCAACCTCATTTACTGAATCTCTTGCAGTAAATGTCCCATGCTTTACATCGGAGAAACTGGAAGATCTTTAGGTGACAGGTTTGTTGAACACCTTCGTGATGTCAAAAACAATGTGCAAAACAAACCTGTTGCCAGGCAATTCAACAGTGCCAACCACTCCTTTTCTCAACCTCGTCCCCAGGGCATTTTGCCTCCACGTTGGGAGGTCGGCGAAAATGGCCCTGGCATCGGCTGGTCGATTCTATAATCGGATTAGCCGGTTTAAAAACTTGATTAATTCAGATACAGTGTAATTTATTCATCAAAATATGAATTGCGATAAATCCACTCTGCGAAGTTCATCCAAAGAATTGTAACGATAGCTTTGGTTAAAGTCAAGAACAACATTAGATATATGTTTCTTCCCGACATTTAAATGTATCCTGGATAATCGTGGGGAGTATCATGATAAATAATGCTAGCCAGTTGCATTTATGATAAAGGTTCACATGAGTGATTCGGCAGAGCGTTAAATATTTCTTATTTATTATTCGTGTATACGTATTATACAAAAACGAAACACAAAGACCGCATAAATTTTCTTGCCAAAACACCCCAAAATTCTGGGTGTCACGTGACCAGCCGATGCCAGGGCCATTTTCGCCGACTCCCAACGTGGAGGCAAAATGCCCTGGGGACGAGGTTGTCCTTTTCTAACATGAAAATCTGCGCCATTCAGCCCATTACAGCTTGTAACGATACTCGTCGTAAACAAGAAATGCGTCTCATTTACAAACTTGGTACCATTCACCCTCACGGCCTCAATGAGCGATTCTCCTTCATTTAGCTCACTCCACCACCATATTCCACACCTTTTCCTTAACCTTTGTCTGATGATTTAAATAGTAATTTATAACCTGTTTCTTTGCCTATTTGCAGGTAGCTGACCCACAAATTGGGTCAGCACCTGCACACAGGCTAAAATTACATATTAATTTATTTGTTTACTTTGTTTTTATTGGCTTACATGTGTTCACGTGATTCCCATTGTAGCTCTGCTATAAATACGCGTGACCACATTTTTCTCTGTTTATATACTGTATATATATGTATATATATGTATATATATATGTATATATATATATATATATATATATATATATATATATATATGTATGTATATATGTATGTATATATATATGTATATATATATATATATATATATATATATATATATATATATATATATATATATATATATATATTTCTATTTCTAAAACTCATTAATAATTCATGAGGAAAATTCAAAAGAAATTAATGTTTAATCAATGTTTGTTTACCCCGGTACAGAACTGATATCAGTGTCTGTAAATGTGATACAGAACTGTTTAATAAAACATCAGTTCTGTATCACATTTACAGACACTGATCATATCAGTTCTGTAGCAAGTGTACAGACACTTCGCATTCAACTATCTTGAGTGAGGTACGCTGGTAGCGTCCTCATACAAGATGAAGATGCAAACATTTGTTGCCCAACAACATTTGTTGAATAACAAGTGATGATCAGTATGGCCATTTATGCCACGTCACTTAGAATAGAAAATGTGGGACTAATATTAAATTAAAGCGCATGCTCGTATCACTAATTTAATATTCGTAGCCTATTAAACCTTACCTCGAAGGTTTATGAGCTGTTAACATGATTTATTTTTGTTTAGTTACCTTAATAGACGTTTTAGAAGTCATTTACAGAATTCGTGTCCGTTCGGTATACCCCGATACAGAACGGTCACTCATTCTGTAAATAGTACATATATATCAAGCAAACAAATTTATATATTTATTTCAAACTTCCCGTGACTGAAACCAAGACTTTTGACAAACATCTCAAAGTCATTAATAATTCATCAGATAATCAGCCAGTTATACAATAGTTCATTCAATCACCTGATTGAAGTTGGATAATCCAGTAAAACCGGCAAGATATTAGATAAAAACTGGTGTTCATCTAATTCTTAAGATCATGTTTTCACCATGGTTTCTCGTGTTTGGATCCCCTGATGAAACACTCAAACTCGTTGTTGCTATATTACTTAAAGCGTTTCTACAGACTTTAATTGGATGCACAATACGTGTTTTCATTGAAAGCAAATTTGCTTCTTTTCAGCTTCTTTTTAGTTTAGATTTTCACCATACGACAATTACGCAAAACAATTACCACTTACCTTTGTCTCTTACTGTAATTTTCTGTACTTCAGGAAGAAGAAATGCGTGCACTAGTTCAGAAACAATTTCTTCCGATTGTAATCTTGTTTTTCTAAAAAAATAATTAAAACAATTAACATTTTTCTTGTCCTAAAAATTGATCTTGTGTAAAAGTAATTTCATTCAATTTGTCACGTGACCAATTTTACTATTGTACCAATTGAGTAGTTTTCTACTTCATTCCATGCACATGAAAACCCACAAAACAAGAGAAAAATAATATCGCGCAAAACAAGTAACAAGGCAAAAAATGTCGAAAGGACCATTCCTTATATTTGCAGCAATTCTATATAACCCTACTATTTTACCAGAGAGCTTATAACACGTCAGCGCGATCTTTTTCGCTTAGTAAAAATCCAGCTTAAAATTATTAAGGTTATCGTGCTCTAATTTTTGCTATAAAACCAGATCCGCTATGTCATAAGCTGAGATACACTGGACTATGTTTTCTTGGAGTTGTTATCACATCAGACTTCGCCAAATAACCATATAAAAAGGAACACTCTTAAAGAGAAAGATTGTTGTGGTGAATACTCATTAGATAAAACCAGTATAGTATAACAGTCATTGATCCAATCCGTAGGTAGATGGGAGTATTAATACTTCGCCATGTGTTTAATAAAATCGTCTAGCGTTAATCATAATAAAACACTAAAGACTCGTCGTCAGCCTTCAAAGTGTTAAACAAAGGCTAACACAACGAAGCCTTTTCTTGTACTGAGTTTTTTTTAACGTAATAGACTTTTATAGTGTCAAAATAATTAAAAGTAGTATCTGCAAACCTATACGGTATTTAAAAAGAAATTTGAGTGTTCTCCGCTTTGCTAAGCAGAACGGGCAACGTACAACCAAATGAGTTATGTATATGCATGCATGCATGCGTATATAATCTACATTGCTAAAAAGCAAACTATCTCGTTCTTTCGTCGAATAAAAAAGAAATCATTTTGCTTTCTATATAACAGGAGACATTTTCGGAGACAGATCGAGTCATTTTGTATAAGGATATCTTTTACTTACGTTCGTTCCATTGCGTGAGCCACTTCGTTAATTTTAATGGCTTTTTCTTGAATTTCTCTTCTTGCCTGTAAATAGTGTGCATAGAATATAAGTTAGTGCTAATAAAACATGAAGCACCCTGTGCATGGAGGACATGCCCTGTGCACCTTGATCTTTCGTGTACTGGGGTGAAGTAATATATCAGAACCCAGACCTCCGCGCGGAAGACTAACTCTGCCCCCAAGACGCATACGCAAGCGAGGTGAAACTACGTATATCAAGAGATTATTAGCCGAGAACAAGTTCTGTGCGGCAAGTTTTATAATATTCTTGCATGTGATGTGAGCTATCCCCAGAACGTTATCATGCGGTGAAAGTACTCCATTGAAGCCTTTGGTATTAAGAAAAATTTTAAGTAAACTGAAAAGATCCTAGCCTCCTAAAACACGCGAGACGTACAGTAGAATGGTACTGTATAGCTTTAATTAAGCAGTCACGCAAGTAATCGGAAAGCCAAAACCGTGAAAAATTGCAAATTTTTATATTCCCCCCCCCCCCCCCCCTCACAAAAAGAAATGCAAGACAATTTTTGTGATGTCTGCATGCATGCATCGGAAGTATATAAAACAATCAAAGTACAAATAATTTAAAGGTATCATCGTTCTAAAAGTAAAGCTTTTACACTGTAAATACAGTTACTGCATGTACCTGTTCTTCTGCCGTTTTGTCCACAGTTCCCATAATAATATCTTCAAGATATGTACCAACGGTTTTCTGATGAACTTTGACAACCTACAAAAAAGCCGTACAATGTAATACTATCCTCAGGACTCAGTTGCATATTAAAATTTAATACAGACCTTACTATAAGTATAGCCTGCGTAGCGGCGCTTGGGGGAGCGACGAAGTCGCGAGCAAGTAGCTTAAGTTTAAAAGCCTTACTCCAGAACCCAATTGCATAAATTGAATATCTTACTTAAGTGAAAAACCTTATACTTATTTAGTGTTAAAGTGTGAATGCTTTAATGCTAAGATTAAGACCCTGGGCCTGGGTACGAGGTTGCCCCAAACGGAACGCCGACTATACGCAAGCTATTCAACTAGCTGAGGGTTACCTGTTTGAACATCTCGTCTTCTTCCCTACGTCGTCGTTCTTCCATCTGACGTCTCCCACTCTCTTCAGCTTCTCTCATTCTCCTCTCTCTTTCAGCGAGCATTGCAAACGCTTGGATTCTACGAGCCTCCTACACTCAAAAGAAAAAAGACACAGTAATTAGAACAACTATACACATTCTTATATTATCAATATATTATCATGCATATATTTTTCACTATACGAGTTTAACGCGATTTACATAAGCCATTTATTATCCAGCTCAATAGGTAATTCAATTTGTCTTTTTCCTTTGCCTAATGAAGGACTTTTAAGGCACTGATATAAAGAAAGGCACGTGACAGATTCAAGTTTTCAACCAGTAAAATGATTGTTTTCACTGTTTTCAACTCGGAATGTCGCTTTATACATGTATTTTTGTAAAACTAAGAAAACTCTATTATATAGCCTAACACTAAATTTTGTTGCGCAAGGAGGGGGGAGGAGGAGGGTAGCCCAAAGTCACGTATTTTTAAGGAGAGTAATTACCAGCGTCACCGGGGAGGGAGGGAAGAGAGGGGGAATGTCGAAAAAATCCGAGAAAACGCCGTCATGTATATTTTGTGAACAGCCCTTAATGTACATGAGTTTACCTAATTTGATATCCTCTTAACGTAGTTAGATTATAAAATGACGTATGATATCGCTGCTGTACCTGTAAACGAATTAGTTCTTTACTCAGAAAATCAAACATATCTGCGACAGTTGATCCTTCCATTTCAGAGAGCGCTTCGTCAACAAACGAGTCCTGAAAAAGGTAGAAATTAATAGGTAAAGCGTTATACGCCATTAAGGTATAACTTAGCAGAGGTTGGCCGATAACGTTCGCGTTATACGTTGCGTAATTGGTTGTGTTATAGCAAATGTTAAAGGTCAAGGTAGACTAGTAGGCTAGATAACATGATGTAGGTTATTAGGCTACGTTAGCCCTAGGTTCAGTTAGGCTCCGCTGTGCTAAGCTAGGCTAGGTTAAGCTAAGACTGGATAAGACGGCACTGCACTGTACTGCACTGCACTGCACTGCACTGCACTGCACTGCACGACACGACACGACACGACACGACACGACACGACACGACACGACACGACACGACACGACACGACACTGCACAACACTGCACTGCACTGCACTGCACTGCACTGCACTGCACTGCACTGCACTGCACTGCACTGCACTGCACTGCACTGCATTGCATTGCACTGCACGACACACCACACAACAGCACAGCAGACCACAACACAACACAACACAACACAACACAACACAACACAACACAACACAACACAACACAACACAACACAACACAACACAAAACACACAACACACAACACACAACACACAACACACAACACACAACACACAGCACACAGCACACAACGCAACGCAACACCAACACAACGCAACGCAACGCAACGCAACGCAACGCTACCCTACCCAACACAACACAACACAACACAACACAACACAACACAACACAACACAACACAACACAACACAACACAACACAACACAACACAACACAACACAACACAACACAACACGACAATGAACTGCACTGGACTACATTAAGATGGAGCAGCAGGAAAAGGTAAAGCCAGTGACATGCATGACAAAAAAACAGAAACAAGCGTTTGGGTAAGAGCAGGAGCAGTAAATTAAAGTATAGGAGCGGAAATAGAAGCAGAAATCGAAGAAAAGTAGTTTAGGAGTGGGAACAAAAGTAAGAGCAGCAGAAGGAACTTAGGTACTAAGGGCATGGGTAGCAAAGTAGGCTCAATTTAAATTTAACTTAATTAATTTAATTTAACTTAGTTAGTTTAATTTAATTTAATTTAATTTAATTTAACTTAACTTAATTTAATTTAACTTAACTTAACTTAACTTAACTTAACTTAACTTAACTTAACTTAACTTAACTTAACTTAACTTAACTTAACTTAACTTAACTTAACTTAACTTAACTTAACTTAACTTAACTTAATTTAATTTAATTTAATTTAATTTAATTTAATTTAATTTAATTTAATTTAATTTAATTTAATTTAATTTAATTTAATTTAATTTAATTTAATTTACGTTTAATTCTTCGTACCGCTTTGTTTGCTACCTGAGTTGACCATTCTGTTTTCTGGAATGTCAAATTTAATCAACATAAAATAAAGGCTACAGCAAGAACTATATTGATGCAACATTAGGAAAGTTTGAATAGAAGAACCAAACAAATAAGCAAAAAGAAAAGCATAGATGAAATCAAAAGAAAATTACACATACGAATAAATTGGTTGGAAGATAAAAGAAAAAAAAAAGAAAAGAAAGAAAAATAAACCATTTATTACATAAGAATTACAGAAAAGATCTAAGGTGAAAGAAAAAAATACCATAGAAACAATAAGAAAAAAACAAGAAACAAACAGAGCAAAACAAAACAAAATGACAAAATAAAAACACAATTAAGCAAAAGACAAAGATGAAAAATGCATTTATATTATAACTTTGCAGGGAAATCCCAGTAAACAAAATATTTAATAAACTAGCCCCACCTTATGCGTATCCAGTCTCCTCTGTCTCTGGCCACTTAATACAGACTGTCGTTCACTTCTTTTCTCCAACTGACCATCCAACTGCAACGCGTGGGTACTTCGAAGCTCTTTTATCAACTCAAGTCTTTTTTCCTTTCCTTCAAACATCTGCATAATTATCAGGCAAAACAAGACTTTGTCATACAAACGTTGAAAGAAATAAAATGGGAAACAGATCGCAGACAGCCATGCAGAAACTATGCAGGAAAATTCGAGTGTAGAATATATACATTATAAGACCAAACCGGGACCAGTTGCGAAAAATGCAACTACACAGGCCTTCCGGCAGGAATTGAACCCACGACCTTGCGATTCTAGTGCAATGCTCTGACCACTGAGCCACGGAGGCCGTTGCTGAGAGCTTGATCGCGAGTTCTGTATACATTAAGGTGGTAATGCCAGGAGAGAATTGGGTTTATTGGAAGTAATATTGGGCATTTCACTCGATTACATAGCATGTTCTAGGGATTTATGGTGAAGGAAAATTCGAGCGTGGAATATATACATTATAAGACCAAACCGGGACCAGTTATATGGTCTTATAATGTATATATTCTACACTCGAATTTTCCTTCACCATAAATCCCTAGAACATGCTATGTAATCGAGTGAAATGCCCAATATTACTTCTAATAGAAACATAGTAAGGTTGGATATACTACCGAAACAGGGAACGTAGAAGTCTAACGTTTCGAGCAAGGCTCTTCGTCTTTTGCTTTGTGTTTTAACACTGCCTACGCAGCACGGGTTACTCGGTCAGCCGAGTTACCCAGTTTGCCGGGATAAACTTTACATTCTGTTTATATGAAAGCGAGTTACCTGGCAAGTTGTAATATTTGGGATGATTATCAAAGAGTATGATTTAGAAAAGTAAACAAATGTAAAAAACGAAACGGCAAAACAGACGGACAAACAGGAAGTCGTGCAAACGCACGAAAGACGTAAGCCAGTCAGAATTGGCTCAAACGAGATTTTGGACATTCGGTATTATAAACACTCTGAAGTCATTGATCAATCCTAACCCATGTCGATTTGGTCTTTTGTTGATGGCGCCGGTCAAGCAATTATGTTGGTATATAGATCAATACAAAAATGGACAATTCGGGACACAATGCCGTGTTTTTGGTTGTAAAAAACGAACACATGCACATGCAGTTAGTTCTTTAGTAATGGCGGGTTTTGGCTTGTGAAATAAATTTTGCGTTCCCCTACCATGTTTTGAATTGCTCTCCCGCGTAACACTTTCTGTAAAAATATAACTGCAAGTTCTTCGTCTTCCTCAGCCTATACCATCAGCAAGAACAAAAATAAATGAAGAAAAAGTTGGATTAACGCAGTATCTGTATATTGCTATTGGATGATTGTTTCATTATACACTAAAACACAATATGTTCAGTAACCGTGAAAGTGCAAAAATTTCCATAAACGTGAACAAAAACATAAAATAATTGCAAATAATGACTTTTGTTGAGCTTCCAAACATGCAATGTATATTTTCTATTATTATACAATACTGATACAATCTCGATTGTGATTGGCTAACAACCTACAAACAATTCTTGATATCTTGCCAATGACGCGCTGGCCAGCGGTTTGAACAAAACAAACATGGCGGCCGTCCTTAGGAGTGAAGATCAGAAGCGGATTAATCCGGCGGATTTGGCACGTTTTGTTGACGCTAAAACCACCAAGAAAAAACAAGCGAGCTACACATACAGCTGTTAGAGTTTAAAGCAGTGTTTGAAAGAGAAAATTGTATTTGAAAGCAAAAAAAGTTAGCGAACCTCGAACTGAAGACGGTATGAATATTTATTATTTTTACCTAACTTTGTAAAAAACTTTCTAAACTAAGGCTTCTACATTTATAATTGTATAATAAACAATTATTGAATTCGGTTTTCGCATGATATCAAGAATTATCAAGTGCCCCTTCGGCTTCGGCAGATAACACAAACCTCGGCCTTGATAATTCTTGATATCATGCTCAACCTCATCCAATAATTGTATATTATTTCAGGAGTGAGTCGGTTTTCTTTGATGTACCGCGGGTTTTATATAGCATAAAGCACTATGAATACTAATTAGATAAGAAATGAAGAAAAAACTAAGAAAATCTTTGTCCAAGGTGGACAAAATAGACAAAACGTTGTCGGAAAACCTCCATAATCGTGAAATAAGTCAGATAAATCCCTCGAACGTCGGGATGTATGCGATATAAAAGCCCTTGGACGCTACGCGTCCTCGGGGCGGGATTTATCTATTATAAAATAACATGTATACTACGCGAGCCCTGATTGGTCAATTGCGGTGTTTGGATCAGAGTATCCAAACACGGAAAATTCCCGCCAAAACGATTTTTTGAAAATGTCGGACAGTATATCATATTCACTTGTGATTATTTTATAAAAGAAATACCAAATGGTTTTTTCCGTGTTTGGAGACTCTTATCCAAACACTTGGGAAATTGCTCGACTTTCGAAAAGCTAAAAACACTCGCCTACGGCTCGTGTTTTGTTACGCTTTTCTCCAGTCTCGCAATTTCCCGCGTGTTTGGATCAGAGTATCCAAACACGGAAAACCATTTGGTATTTCTTTATTACTTAACTATGATTGATGTAAATCATGAGGATTTTTTATCAGATATAAAACCACATGCAGACATTGTATTCATTTCCTTTGTCTTTTCCTCATGGATTATTAATGAGTTTTATTATATGGCTCGGGATACTTCCGGTAAAATCACGCGCTGTGATTGGTTGATAACGTAGCGAGATTTCTAATTCCCGTGGGCATTATGAAAATTGTTAATGCCCTACGAATGGAAACAAACAAAAATTCCTAAAAATAAGAAACTTTTATTGCCGAAAAACGATGAAAATAAATGAAATAAACGACGATGAACATTATAAAAGTAAATTCTAGTATCCAGGCGAGAAAGAAACGGCAGAAAATAACGCTAGTTCGGTGTTTTGACGAAGTTAAAAGAAGCGAAGACCAAGAAATACAAGACTGATTTTGTAATAAAAAGTGCGATATAATAAACTACTTAACAACCTCTACGGCGACCGTTCGGTCTTTACGGTAAAATATTAAATCTTGGTCTTGAACGTATTAACCTCGCTATCGCTTGTTCAATACAGCAAGACCTCGGTTTGATATTTTACCGTAAAGACCTCACTCTCGGTTATTAAGTAGTTATTAAAACATACAGCCACCATATTTTTTTACTATGGTGGATTTAAAAAAGTGGTGGCAATTTTTGTTATAAATCTATGTTCTATAGCTGCCTCATACCCAGGCGTTTTTTTGGGGGAGGGATCCCATCACCCCTTGCGTGCTCCCGCACTCCCCCCCCCCTCCCCCCCCCCTCAATCGCGCCTGGGTACGAGGCACACCGGTTCCTAAGTTAGGAGTAGAGTTTGTGTTGGTATTCAGACTTACATAAAGTTAGTAGTTACGCAACCGGAGTCTGTTCTTTTCACTTTGCGTGAAAACAAAACTCCAACAAAACAGGATAGAAACCTGCATGCAAGCATAGTTAATAGAAAATATACATGGTTTGGAAACCCGGCAAACTTCAAAGCGGTTAACAATCAAGCTACGATTCATGTTGAAAGGTACATGATGAAGGTACCTAAATCTTTGTTTTAGGTTGATTAATATTTAAACAGTACGGTTGAGTGATTGACCCTAATGTTCAGTTGCTATTGGATGATTGCTTCATTATACATGCAGAAAACACAATATGTTCAGTAACCGTGAAAGTGGAAATATTTCCATAAACCTGAACAAAAACATAAAACAATGACTTTTGTTGAGCTTCCAAACCATGTAGTTTCTATTAACTATGATGCAAGACACTTACCTGAGACGGAACCAGAACTGACGGCGTTGGAGGTCTGGGAACTGGTTTCTCAACCTTCTCGAGGTATCTCAGAGGTTTGGGTGGATCAACAGGTTTTTTAGCAAGCTCTATAACCTTCGATACCTCGTCCAACTCTTGTTGACGACGCTGTTTACGTTTCACGAACCCACCTTTGGCCCCCGACTTCGGTTTTGGCGCTTGAACTCTTGGTCGCGTCACAAAGTCGGGTAGTGCGGCCTCGAGTTCCAGTAATCCTTGGTACGTGGATAAATAACTGCTCTTGACAACGTACTGCTCCGAACCACGATCAAGAAAGACACCAACCCGAGACATTGGAGCATACGTTTGAGAGTTATAACTGGCGTAGTCTTTGATCACGTCTCTACGTTCAAGCTTTCCTTCTACCTGCCTCCTCTTTTCTGTAACTTTGCGCACGGCTACGTAGAAATAAAAATAAGAGTTTGTATAGCATGCAATACAGAAAACGAGCAAGACCGAGAAAGTGCGATCACGCCTTCATCTTGGGGGTAGGATCGCAGTAAAGTGAGACAAACGTTTTCCATATAAACGCTTTTTTGTATAAACAATATTTGAGGCATTTACATTTGCCCCAAGAGCTAAAAAAGCTCATCATCGTGGGGGCTCACGTAAAATTACTACATTAATGACATATTGACTACTAAGGAGACGTATATAGTTTAACAGACAATTACACACACAAACACACACGAACAAACAAACAAACAAACAAACAAACAAACAAACAAACAAACAAACAAACAAACAAACAAACAAACAAACAAACAAACAAACAAACAAACAAACAAACAAACAAACAAACAAACAAACAAACAAACAAACAAACAAACAAACAAACAAACAAACACACACACACACACACACACACACACACACAAACAAACAAACAAACAAACAAACAAACAAACAAACAAACAAACAAACAAACAAACAAACAAACAAACAAACAAACAAACAAACAAACAAACAAACAAACAAACAAACAAACATCAAACAAACAAACAAACAAACAAACAAACAAACAAACAAACAAACAAACAAACAAACAAACAAACAAACAAACAAACAAACAAACAAACAAACAAACAAACAAACAAACAAACAAACAAACAAACAAACAAACAAACAAACAAACAAACAAACAAACAAACAAACAAACAAACAAACAAACAAACAAACAAACAAACAAACAAACAAACAAACACTAAAAAAGAAAAAACACACAAAAAAATACAAAAATACACCAGTTTGCTTCCAATCTAAGAACCATTATTAACTAAAACGTCCAGAGTGTTTAATAAATAACCTTATAGCTGCAGTGAAAATAGCAACATTAGCATCAAATTTTAAATCCACTGACGTCCACTTGTTCAGACAAACTAAGTGTTAGCCAATTATTACCAGCATTCAGCACAACAGAGGCAAGCATAGACGCGCGTAGAGCAGCAAATCAAGGGCAAACCATTTAAAAGTGTACGACATCTTCTCTAGGTGAACCTATAGCCTAGTACGACGGGAAGAAAAATAAGTTTGTATGCCATACAAAAAACGAGTCAGACAGACTGGGAAAGTGGGATCCAAACATAATATCAGTGATAGGATCGTAGTAAAGTGAGACGAAAGTTTTCCATATGAACGCATATTTGCCGTGCTATAGCCTATAGTGCGACGAGTAGAAAAATAAGTTTGTATGTCATACAATAAAAAGCCGAGGTCAATTTTCGTGTCATGTGCACTTTAATTAAGCTACGTTCAAAAGTCAGAATAGCGTTAAACTATGTCTGATGTATGGATATATTTTTGTTTCGGTACCTTTAATGTGTTCTGCTTCCAATTTTCTGAATTTCCGATCTTTTTCTTTTTGCTTATCTGACCTACGAAAAAAAAATCCCTTTAGACTTTACTATTATGCGTAGCTGAGCAAGTTGAGTGCAGTAGCAAATCCAGGGGGGGGGGGGGGGGGTTCCGGTTTTAATGAAATCAGTGGAAATACCCACATTAGGTAGTGAGCTTGGCCAGCATGGTTGGTCACTTGGGATAGCACCAAATATCATTATTTTCTGAGATTTGAGCTTGACAAACGTCAGTCAAAAACAAAAGCCTAAGTGACGAACAACAAGGGCAAACTGAAAAAACAACCTTAAAATTAGTATAAGTTCGCAAAGTTTGAAGATGTTTCGATGAATGAGATTTGAATAGGAAGCTCTCAAAAATCACGAAAATAAATATGAAATATTTTAATTAGTAAACTATGTATAAATGAATATATTTCATACTACGCATTTTGTTTTTAATATTCTACTATTTGCCAATTTTTGGCCCTACTTGGTAAGTGAAGCAATGTCAAGGTTCTCTTTTCAGTGTAGTGATTGTGTTTATTTCTTAAGTTTAGTAGTTTTTAACACTCGTGCCGCCTCAGGCTCCTTATTGATTTCGAAACCTATTTATACTAAGGATACTGCAGGTCTTACCATAGCCTGTTCAGTCGCTTAGTTGTCATCTCGGCGTGTTCATTCTCGCGCTGCTGAAGAATTTTCTGTAAAACCTGGAGTCTAGCTTCTTGCAGCCTTAAAAAATGTACATATAGACAATCAACATACAGGAGCCTAGTCCAATTATGTTTTGTTTGTTTGTTTGTTTGTTTGTTTGTTTGTTTGTTTGTTTGTTTGTTTGTTTGTTTGTTTGTTTGTTTGTTTGTTTGTTTGTTTGTTTGTTTGTTTGTTTGTTTGTTTGTTTTGTTTTGTTTGTTTTGTTTTGTTTTGTTTTCGTTTTTTGTTTTTTTTGTTAATCTAGAAAAACACGTTCAATTACATATTAATAAAATTTTTTATAATAATTTTATAATTTAAGGGGGGTGGGGGATTTCTCGTAAAAAAAAGGCTTTGTGGTACTCTGCAGCCAAGCAATGGAACTCATTAGATAATGAAATTCGATCCCAGGCTGGTATCCGACGAATTTTATAAAAGTTATACGTAATAAGACATTTGAATCTCACTTATAACTAATATTTAGTCACTTATTGTGTTTATACTTATCTTGTAACGATATTTTAAATTATTACATAACTTCTAGTTTGTTTATCTATTTGTCTATTTATATATTTATTTATTTATTCATTCATTCATGCATTCATTCATTCATTTATTTATTTAACTATTTTTAAATTTATTTATTGTCTTATTAGTTTATCGATTTAAGTGGAAAACCGGTAAACTAGCTGGTAGCTAAGCGTTCCCTCCACGTTAAATAAAGTATTGCATTGCATCGCATCGCATCGCATTGTATCGCATCGCATCGCATCGCATCGTATCGTATCGTATTCTATTCTATTCTATCGTATTCTATTTTATTCCATTCCATTCCATTCCATGCTATTCTATGCTATTCTATGCTATGCTATTCTATGCTATTCTATGCTATTCTATGCTATGCTATGCTATGCTATTCTATTCTATTCTATTCTATTCTGTTCTGTTCTGTTCTGTTCTGTTCTGTTCTGTTCTGTTCTGTTCTGTTCTGTTCTGTTCTGTTCTGTTCTGTTCTATTCTATTCCTTCCATTCCATTCCATTCCATTCCATTCCATTCCATTCCATTCTATTCTATTCTATTCTATTCTATTCTATTCTATTCTATTCTATTCTATTCTATTCTATTCTATTCTATTCTATTCTATTCTATTCTATTCTATTCTATTCTATTTCCTAAGAACAATTCGTTATTACACAAATATAACAGAGTTGTAGCTAGTATTTGAAAAATCAGGACCAAAAAGTCCAATGTCATGTATGTTGAAAGACGGTCCACAGCCTGACGTACCTTGCAAGCGTGACAATTTAATGGCACAAACTCACAACTTATCAAACAGCGTTTTGTATTCATGCGCTTTTTGATAACTGAATTTTAAACCATTGTTTGTCGGCTGCCATGGATTACGCGTAAAACATCACGATGGTAATGCAAGCAGTTTGCGGAATCAGAACGCAAGAAAATTAACTTTTGACATTTGGTGTACATAAGAATACAAATTGTTATGGTACATTGAGATAATTTCATTTTCTTTGGGCTTACTTTTCTATTTCACTTTCTCGAAATTCCCATTCCCTTCTTTCTTGCTCATCCATCATTTTTCTCCTTTTTTCCAGATTCTCCGTATCATTCAGACTCGGTAGAGAGGCTTCCCTGAAAAAAGGGGAAATATTTTTTTAACTCTCCATTATTTAAAAAAAATTGTTTTAAAAAATAAAGTTATAAAACTAGGATTTTTTCCAACAACTTGAGAACACTCCATGCTATAGTTAATATATGAAGGCAACGGATCATTGTTTGCAACAAAGAAACGAATTTCCCCCGATTGTTCCATTAAGTAGTTTTTTTTATTCATAAAACGTCGTCATAAACAAATACAAACATAGGAAGTCAGGTGCCATTGCCGATGAGCCCGTACAAAAGTTCAACACGTACATTTACAGGAGTAATAATCTTATACAATATTGCACATATCTATGTATATACAAAAAAGAGATTGTTTATGAGAATGGATAATCTGAATTAAAAGTTGCTACCTGGAAATCAGTCTAAAAGCAGCAGATCTTATGAGTAACCTGATTAAGGTTCCTACAAGTATGACATTTCACACAGATAGACTTAAACGTTTAAGCCAGGTTCTCATATGTCGCCGATGGTCGCCGACCCATGATTTAGATGCATGTTAAGTAAAAGAATAAAAGCACTGCTTTTCTGCATTGTTCTTTATCAATTAACATGCTGCTGCACTTCCCGTTTTAACCTGCATCTAAATCACAAATCGCCGACGATCGGCGACATATGAGAACCAGGCTTAAGGGATCATTTGGATCATAAACATTTTCCAGCTAACATTTATATTTTCCCACAATGTTATTTTTAAAACTAAAGATATTTTGGGGGGAAAATGGGAAAAATTATGTGTACGATGTTCTAGCTGACAAAATGTTTCTTAAAATATCTGTCTAGCACGAATATCCATTCTGATGATGTCAAAATATTTGATACAGAAGAACTTCATAGTCAAATTCTGAGTCATTCAAATAGAAATCAGAGTTCAGTTTGTGTATATTATATTCCGCATGCGCCGTACAATGTATCCTCCATGCCGTTTAGTTTTCCTCTCTACTTTTTTTGGCCTTTTGCTTTTCTGCATATTTTGATACTTAGAAACATCTTGACGTCATGTAGCATAGGCGGCGGAAGCTAAAAATTGTGGGTGTGGTGGTGGTGGTGGTGGTGGTGGTGGTGGGGCTTGGGGGGAGGGGGGGTTGGGCAATGGCGTTCGAGGCCGGCGAAGTGGGTCTCTCTGAGCGCCGTTGGCGCGAGTTTGGGATGTGTGCGGTACTGCAGAAAACCTTCCTCGGATTTTTTTAAATTTTTATATGCTCTGAGATGCATTCTGGCGCATTTTAAGCTAAAATAGGCAGAAAAATTATTGGAAAACACTTTTTTTTGGAAACATTTAATATTTACATGTTTGTACATAATTATGTACTATAAAAAGCTAAATTGGTAGCTTAATACACCCTGCTTTTATTGCTTTAACGCATTTTTGGGACATACTTTATTATTTAGAAATTAAAATAGAACACCTTTTACAAAGTTAAATGACAACTAAGTTTTAAAGCTTAGAGGACAAAAAGTATTGACTCAGACCTCCCCCCCCCCCAATTATTGGGGGGCAGTGCCTTCCCCCCGCTCCCTTGGTTCCGCCGTCTTTGTGTAGTTGTGCAGACACACAAAACAGTCAGTAACAACATATTGACTGATACATGTATTATTTTTTATTTATACCTAATTGAGCAAGATAATAACATTTTTGAACACTAAAAATCGTTGAAAACCTGTCTTGTTCGTAGGCATGTTTGTAGTAATGTCTATTTTTAACTAGGTAACGTAGACGTATCATAGTCAACAGAATAGATTATGTTGGAAGAATGTTCTGATAATCTTACCATGCCCTTTTTGCTCTAGCTCGCTCTATCATCTCCACTTCCGCTAGTCCAGCTGGCAAACCATGACCTAGAATATTTCAAGGGAAATCACTAAGCCTTTGTTTTTTTCTGACAAAAGATCTTCCCTCAAAACATTAGACCTCCCACAATCAGCACTTTGGCAGAACAACGAGATTTATATCTTTGATTTCTTTTTCTACACTGCCCAGCCGTAGGCAGCACAATACGTTTTTATTATAATACATGTATTTACTGCACTGAGACGCAACAAATGTTCATCAGAGAACAACCTCACTGCCAAAACACCTTTCTGCATGCATTAAAGAACAATTCGTATTCATGCATTATTCAATTTTTTTCTGTTTTGTTTGTTTTGGCTATTAATTTTCTGTCTTTTGATCTAATTTGTTGTTGTGAGGCAACAGAACAAAAGCTTTTAAATAAAAAGAAAACCTGGGAAGGAGGAAAACCGGAGAACCCGGCGAAAAACCCTCGAAGCACAGGAGAGATCAACTATAGTACAACTCTACTCACATGAGTTCCAAGCTCGACAACGGGGTCATTCCCAAGCGATAACCCATCCAAGTACTTACCCGGTCTGTATAACCGGGCTTACCTTTTGGCGAGAGGCAGCGCGCTAACAGCACACCCACCCGTGCTACCCAAAAACGCGGCGGACTATAAACAATTATTGGATGAGACGTTTTTGATATCAATAGTTATCAAGGTCGAAGTCTGTGTTATCTGTCGAAGTCGAAGGATGAGGCTGATAATACAGTCCAAATATATATATATATATATATATATATATATATATATATATATATATATATATATATATATATATATATATATATATGAGCAATTCCACATGAGAGTTGAAAAAAAATAAATTTTGGACTAAGAAACTTTCGTCAAAAGTAAACATTTTTCAAAGATATGTACCTCAAAGTTTATAAAAGTGTTGAAGTCGGCTTTTTCTGTTACCCGGGGGGGGGGGGGGGGAGCCCTGGGGGTCAAAAAACTTGCATATTTTAACCACAAAATTTATCGAAAAATGCACACATCTTAACATTAAAAATAACAACCAAGGCAAGTGGAAAAAACAATCTACACATTTTTTTTGCAATTTTATAAGGGTTGCTTTGAAACAGCAAAGTTTTTTTGGAGATTATGTTTGGCATAAAAAAAATACCGGGGGTTGTTCGGAGTTGAGATTTCGTTGCGGACGTTACACGATCACAGTGGGTAACATAGGTTTTTTTAATCTCATAACATAAAGCAGTATCATTTTACGCATTTTATTACTCAAGTTTAATTAACAAACTAAAAGTAACATAAAAATAATAAAAAACATTAACCACTGTTGTCTAATTTCCAGGAATTGCGTTGCGGACGTTACATAACTTGTGTTGCGGACGTTACGTTGCGGACGTTACGCAGTAAAACTGCTTCAAACAAAGCAGAACCGAAGGAATATTGATCCTTAAGTTTAAAATATCTATCCTGGAGTTTCAAATATCTGTCCTGGGTAAAAAAGTCAACATTTCATATCAGCTATTTAATTAACACACAGCTAAAACAAGACTTTTTTTTTTCCTTCAGGAAAATTTTCCCTCAAAAGTGGCTGTTTCTAATTTTGAAAAATTACAATGATTTTCTTGGCTAATACAATATAATACAATGGAATACAATACAATTTATTAAAGACAGTAACGTGGGGTAAGGTTAACCTAACTTACATCCGAGCCAGAGGCTCATGTTTAAAACATCAACAACAACAATTAAAACTTAAAAGTTTATTGAACAAAACACTTGTTGGCCTTTAAAGAGCAATGGCCCTCAATGACTACCACTTTAAATGTTCATGTATTTCTTTGTTTCATTAAAAAAAAAACAGTTTCATGACTTCTCCATGCTTATTGATAACAAATGGATTGCTGCCTTCCAAATGTACAGGCCCATAGAGCAGGTTAACCCACTCAAGCACGGGACAATTTAATTTCTTAACGGTGAGGGTTAGGGTTAGGATTAGGGTTAGGGTTAGGGGTACATGAAGTATATACTTTATGTTTTTATTGAAATGCTGACTTTAAACCATCCCAAGAAACCTGGAAAGGCCCAGATCTGATGTGAATATGTAAAGCTTTCATACTGTGTAACGTCCGCAACGGGGAAGTGTAACGTCCGCAACAGCTCATTTTGTCTTCTTGGTAAAAACAGAGAAAATAATTTAAAATAGTGTGACATAAAAATTAAACCTCAAACATAGGTTGATATGTGCAAACTCAAATAGTTCCCCTAAACGTTCTCATTTCATAGGAAAATACGATCAAACATTGTTGCCAAATACACATGGTTCATTTTTGTAACGTCCGCAACACATATATTTCCTTTAATTCAAGAAGAACTAAATTGACAACACTCAGCATTGTACCAGTGTAAGTTTTCTTTTACTATGTACAGTAGCTACAAACAGCATTATTATCAAAATAGTTTTTGATATTCAGGCTATATTGAAAAATACCCTTGATATTTTGTCTGAAATGTAACGTCCGCAACGAAGAAATGCCCATATATATATATATATATATATATATATATATATATATATATATATATATATATATATATATATATATATATATGTTAAAATAAACTTCAAATAAACGACAAAATTTTTAATGGTATACATGTTTCGGCAAAGCTTATGCCATCTTCAGTACGAGTGATTATAGAATATTTACAAGTGATATTTATATGTTAACTAAGGCTAATTAAAAATACAGAGGTATGACTCATCTAATGGATTTGCTAGGTGTTACGCCAGGTATAGAGATGCTAATTACAGAGTTGATAAATCCAGACAATATTCACAAACAAGGTATATAGAGATGCTAATTACAGTGTGACAAATAATCTTACAAATGAAAAAAAAAAAAAAAAAAAGGAAAAGATAATAGACTGTGAATTATAAACTAAAAATCGTGTTCAAATGATGGACTTGAATATTAAGTTCAGGTTTGAGTTTCTTAATGTGTAGAGCTTCTTTAAGTTTAAGAGATATAATAGAGTTAGCAGAGTCTAAGATTTTAAAGCAAGAGGAGTTATACTGATTTTTGCAAGAAGATGATTGTTCGAGATGTTTAAATATGTGTGAATTTTTGTCGGTATGAGTGTGTTCCTTCATCCTAGTGGTAAGGTGGCGAGTGGTTTCGCCAATATAACGGGAATTACATCCCGCGCAAGTGAATTGATACACCACAGAGGATTTAAGTTCACTGGGAATTGGGTCTTTGAAACTAAAGAGGTTCTTAATTTTATACGAGGAAAAAACAAGTTTGATATCTAAGTCAGTGCATAACCGCTGAATAAGGGATTTCAGTTTGCGTTGTGTAATTATGGACTGAAAGCCAATGTATGGAAGTTTGAAATAGTGTGGTTTTTGTTTTTCATCGGCTGTCACGGTATTGGTTTTGTTGGAAACGTACTTGTTCTCATTGAATTTTCGAATGACATGGTCAATTACATGAAAAGGAAATAAAATAAGTTGTTTGAGATCTTGTTTGAAACCATTTTCTGTGTTATTTATTTTCCGTATCCTATCAAGTAATGTGTTGATTAGGCCAGTTTTATAATTTAACGGAGTAAAACTTAAAAAATTCATGAGGAGCCCTGTGTATGTTTTTTTATGAAAGATAGATGTAGTACAAGCAGGATTCGATGATTTAGTCACCAACACATCTAGAAAGGGAAGTTTGTCATTTTTTCTTTTTCAAACGTAAATTTGATATCATCATGTTGACGGTTTAAATAATCAAAAAGTAGCATGGCATCATTCTCGTTGTTAAATACACAGAAAGTGTCGTCAACATACCTACGATAAAATAAAACACTGGGGCCATCGTAATTGTTTAACCAAATTCGTTCATAATAGCCCATGAAGAGATTGGCGAGTACTGGTGCTAAGGGGAACCCATAGCTACTCCATCGATTTGGTCATAGAATAAACCATCAAATAAAAAGTGGGTTTGTGAAGTGGCAAATAGAAATAGTTGTTTGAGATCTTCTCTGCTAATTGGAAATTTTGGTTGGTTTTTGAAAATAAGATTTAGCGCGATATCAATTGTTTCAGTTAACGGAATGTTTGTGAACAGACTTTCTACATCGAAAGATATGAAGAATTTGTTGCTGGAATCAAAATTTAAAAAATCTTCAACGAACGAAAAAGAGTCCTTAGTTGTATGATCGTCAGGTATGAGTGGGTTGAGAATGGAACATAGATACTTAGCTAGTTTGTAATTGTAAGCGTTAGTAGATGATACGATAGGTCTAAGAGGAGGTGTTTGGTTAGATTCTCGATGTTTATGAAGCTTAGGTAAACCATAAAATCTAGCTGGTTGCGAGCCTTTAGGAGAGATATTTTGATAAGTGCTATCATCTAAAGAACCTTGGTTTTTTAGTTTCCTAAGAAAACGTTGAAGTTTGGCTTCTCTAAAGAGCGTAGGATCCTTATCTAATCGTTTAAACTTTAACTGATTGTTAATAATACTAAGACAAGAGTTCTTATATACCTGGCGTTCCATAATGACTACTCCATTTCCCTTGTCAGGCTTCAGAATAATAATGTTTTCATTGTTTCTAATGTTCCTTAAAATATGGTGTTTCTTCAGGTCCGCTGGAGTGGGACGATATGACGATATGTAACTTTGGGCGATATGAGCAAGTTCATTCTTAAGATACGTGTAGTCTTCCTGATTCCTGAGTTTTTCTTTCATTGAGTAGTGGATACGTTCGAAAGTAGTTAGAATGTCAGAGAAGTTGAGTTTCGGAGGTTTTATAGAAAAACTGAGACCGTTCTTTAGCAATTCCAATTCTTCTTCTTTCAACCGGTAAGACGAGAGATTTGTGACAGTTTCTTCATGGGTGAAAGGAAGAGCCCTATTTTTTGTTAAGTTCTTTAGTTTCTTTCGGTGGGTTAAGAGAACTTGATTGATACGTTTTTCCACATTCTTCTTAAGTGCTTTCTTTAGAATAATCAAGTCCAAAGAGGTAAGATTATCTTGTAGCTCGCGTTCTTTCTTGGATAGATCGTTGTCCAGTTTTCGTTGTTCTCGGGATCGTTTGATTATAGCTGTGCGTAGAAGACGTTTTCGAATGGCATTGGTATCTTGATGACTGACATTTGGTAGCGGAAAACAAATGAATTTTGGAAAAACTCCAAAGGTTTGGCAGTCTTTAAGAAACGAAACATCCAAGTCCGCCTTACGCTTCTTGAACGTTAGTTTCTCAAAGGTCCGAAAATCGGATAAGGATAGCCTTCCTTGATAGGTTTGTGCTAAGTCGTAGATGATGTTTCCATATGATTCCATAGGGCTCTTCCTTTCACCCATGAAGAAACTGTCACAAATCTCTCGTCTTACCGGTTGAAAGAAGAAGAATTGGAATTGCTAAAGAACGGTCTCAGTTTTTCTATCAAACCTCCGAAACTCAACTCCTCTGACATTCTAACTACTTTCGAACGTATCCACTACTCAATGAAAGAAAAACTCAGGAATCAGGAAGACTACACGTATCTTAAGAATGAACTTGCTCATATCGCTCAAAGTTACATCTCGTCATATCGTCCCACTCCAGCGGACCTGAAGAAACACCATATTTTAAGGAACATTAGAAACAATGAAAACATTATTATTCTGAAGCCTGACAAGGGAAATGGAGTAGTCATTATGGAACGCCAGGTATATAAGAACTCTTGTCTTAGTATTATTAACAATCAGTTAAAGTTTAAACGTTTAGATAAGGATCCTACGCTCTTTAGAGAAGCCAAACTTCAACGTCTTCTTAGGAAACTAAAAAACCAAGGTTCTCTAGATGATAGCACTTATCAAAATATCTCTCCTAAAGGCTCGCAACCAGCTAGATTTTATGGTTTACCTAAGCTTCATAAATATCGAGAATCTAACCAAGCACCTCCTCTTAGACCTATCGTATCATCTACTAACGCTTACAATTACAAACTAGCTAAGTATCTATGTTCCATTCTCAACCCACTCATACCTGACGATCATACAACTAAGGACTCTTTTTCATTCGTTGAAGATTTTTTAAATTTTGATTCCAGTAACAAATTCTTCATATCTTTCGATGTAGAAAGTCTGTTCACAAACATTCCGTTAACTGAAACAATTGATATCGCGCTAAATCTTATTTTCAAAAACCAACCAAAATTTCCAATTAGCAGAAAAGATCTCAAACAACTATTTCTATTTGCCACCTCACAAACCCACTTTTTATTTGATGGTTTATTCTATGACCAAATCGATGGAGTAGCTATGGGTTCCCCTTTAGCACCAGTACTCGCCAATCTCTTCATGGGTTATTATGAACGAATTTGGTTAAACAATTACGATGGCCCCAGTGTTTTGTTTTATCGTAGGTATGTTGACGACACTTTCTGTGTATTTAACAACGAGAATGATGCCATGCTATTTTTTGAGTATTTAAACCGTCAACATGATGATATCAAATTTACATTTGAAAAAGAAAAAAATGACAAACTTCCCTTTCTAGATGTGTTGGTGACTAAATCATCGAATCCTGCTTGTACTACATCTATCTTTCATAAAAAAACATACACAGGGCTCCTCATGAATTTTTTAAGTTTTACTCCGTTAAATTATAAAACTGGCCTAATCAACACATTACTTGATAGGATACGGGAAATAAATAACACAGAAAATGGTTTCAAACAAGATCTCAAACAACTCATTTTTACGCTCAAACGTAACTTATTTCCTTTTCATGTAATTGACCATGTCATTCGAAAATTCAATGAGAACAACGTTTCCAACAAAACCAATACCGTGACAGCCGATGAAAAACAAAAACCACGCTATTTCAAACTTCCATACATTGGCTTTCAGTCCAAAATTACACAACGCAAACTGAGATCCCTTATTCAACGGTTATGCACTGACTTAGATATCAAACTTGTTTTTTCCTCGTATAAAATTAAGAACCTCTTTAGTTTCAAAGACCCAATTCCCAGTGAACTTAAATCCTCTGTGGTGTATCAATTCACTTGCGCGGGATGTAATTCCCGTTATATTGGCGAAACCACTCGCCACCTTACCACTAGGATGAAGGAACACACTCATACCGACAAAAATTCACACATCTTTAAACATCTCGAACAATCATCTTCTTGCAAAAATCAGTATAACTCCTCTTGCTTTAAAATCTTAGACTCTGCTAACTCTATTATATCTCTTAAACTTAAAGAAGCTCTACACATTAAGAAACTCAAACCTGAACTTAATATTCAAGTCCATCATTTGAACACGATTTTTAGTTTATAATTCACAGTCTATTATCTTTTCCCTTTTTTTTTTTTTTTTTTTTCATTTGTAAGATTATTTGTCACACTGTAATTAGCATCTCTATATACCTTGTTTGTGAATATTGTCTGGATTTATCAACTCTGTAATTAGCATCTCTATACCTGGCGTAACACCTAGCAAATCCATTAGATGAGTCATACCTCTGTATTTTTAATTAGCCTTAGTTAACATATAAATATCACTTGTAAATATTCTATAATCACTCGTACTGAAGATGGCATAAGCTTTGCCGAAACATGTATACCATTAAAAATTTTGTCGTTTATTTGAAGTTTATATATATATATATATATATATATATATATATATATATATATATATATATATATATATATATATATATGAGTTAGGACTACAGGAATATGCACATATATAGGTAAACATACATTATGTACAAAGCTCTAAAAAATGGTTGTAGAAAGCTAAATAAATATAACTAATTTTGTCAAGTAGAATTTATTACTCGTTTTAATTTGAAGTTCTTAAAGATTGAAACAAGTACATGTAGTAATCCCTAAAATTTGCTTGTAGATATTTAAGACATGAGCAGCAGCGTTTTATCACATTTAAAACATGAGGCGATAGCCGAGTGTTTTAGATCTGATAAGACACGTACTGCAGATGTTTTAAATAGCTTCAAAAACGACTTTGGTTAAGTTCATTGGCGTATAGTAATTTTGAAAAACATTGTCTAAGCCGAAAAATCAAAACTAAAAGTTTAGGTAAATCAGGGAAATTTTTCACATGCGTGGTACTGATTTGTGTATTTCACAATTATTAATAAGTTTCTTATAATAATTTTTCAAAAACCTAATAGTCCAAAAGGAACACAAAGGAAATCAGTACTACGCCGTTCTCGATAAACTTCTTGCTGGATTTTACGGTTCATACAAGGTCAACTGCATATCAAACAAACTGAAATATATGTTCTTTGAAGCTTTGCAAGATGATTTAACAATTAAAATTCATTTTTGTGGGTTAAACATCGAACAATGGCAAACCTCTCAATGACACTTGGTCGACCCTGTTTTTATTCTTCATGATTATGTTTACTTATTTTTTGTGTCTTTTTAAACTTAAGTTTTAGATTAGGACAAATTGTACTATTAGAACAATGTGTATTATTCTATATTGTATTGTTGCTCACTCTAGTCCAATTTCTAAATTCCTTAAACTGATTAAGTTTCCTGATATTTTTACTTTATATACCACAATCTTTATGCACAAATTCCGTTATCAAAAATTGCCACCTGTATTTAATAACCGTTTTACTTCTGTTAATAAAATGCATACTTATAACACTAGATTTGCTTCAAAAAAATCATATTCATTGCCAAAAACTAGAACTAACTTTGGAATATTTTTTTAATATTATTCATAGCCAAAATATGGAATTCCCTTGATGAAACATGGGGGGAGGGGGGGGGGGGGGGCAAAAAACTGATAAAAACCTTTCAGCTTTTCAATTAAAAAAAATTACGCTTCATTAATTCATACTAAGTCCTTTTTTTAATTCAAAGTATATATTCTGCTCTGCTATGTTTTCTGACTGTTCAATACTTGTTTTCTCTGCTCTGTTACCTGTACATGTATATGTAGTCAAGTGTTTATGTGTGTGTGTGTGTGTGTTCGTCCGGCCAGCAAATGATATAAATATTTAATGTAAAATTATTATCTTCCTGATTCATCTAGCCCTTATATGGTTATTTCAGGAAGATAGTACCCACTCTAATATACATTAAGGCTGTAATATATATTACTAGTAACTTCATTTGGGTACAAATAAATGTTGTAAGTTGTTGTTGGTTGTTGGTTGTTGTATTCTGCGCTTTAATTGACGTGCGCATGTCACTGACTATAGAGCAATCGCAATAGTTAGCTGACGTGAACAAATATTTAATGTAACTTCTCTGAAGACGGTCCAAACCGAAAACTCAGAACTTTGTAAATAAAACATGTTGTTATATAGCAAGAGTTTCGCTGGATACAACGATGACTGTCATTGGTTGGTTTGTGGTCACATGACCTTAGCTAAATTTCAATGTCTACCGAGCGGGCAATAATTGAGAACTTATTGCCTGCTCGGTCAATAAGTTTTCAATTGTTGACCGCTAGAACTTTGAACTCTTCACGGTTTCCTATAAACAAAAGCTTGTTTGGTAAGAAAAAAGGAATATTTATAGGTCTTCAAAGCATGTGTGAAGATTAACTGGAGAAATGTATTGCTGTTCTTTTGTTCTAAGACTCATATTTGTTTGTTTGAAGTGAAATTGCAGAGCCAGGTGAAATGTTTTGGTAAGTCTTTCAGTTTGTCTTTTCGTTTATGTACTTTCCCTTGATAAACGTCGAAATTATTCAGCGAAACTCAAGCTATATAACAAAACACTTAATGTCTGATCCTCGGGAAACAGTTAGTTTTGTTTTCCCTCGAGTCTCGATGTTTCCCTCGACTTCGTCTCGAGAAATATCAAGACTCCCGGGAAAACAAAACTAACTATTTCCCTCGGGAGCAGACATTAAGTGTATATTGTTGTTATATGGCTAGAGTTTCACTGGATGCAACGATGACTGTCATTGGTTGGTTTGTGGTCACATGACCTTAGCTAAATTTCAATGTCTACCGAGCGGGCAATAATTGAGAACTTATTGCCTGCTCGGTCAATAAGTTTTCAATTGTATCCTCTAAACAAAAGCTTGTTTGGTACGAAAAAAAGAATATTTATAGGCCTTCAAAGCATGTGTGAAGATGAACTGGAGAAGTGTATTGCTGTTCTTTTGTTCTGAGACTTATACACTTATATTTGTTTGGTTGAAGTGAAATTACGGAGCCAGGCGAAATGTTTTGGTAAGTCATAGCGTTTGTCTTTTGTGTACTTTCCCTTGATAAACGTCGAAATTTTTCAGCAAAACTCAAGCTATATAACAAAACACTTAATGTCTGCTCCCTCGGGAAACAGTTAGTTTTGTTTTCCCTCGAGTCTCGATGTTTCCCTCGACTTCGTCTCGGGAAATATCAAGACTCTCGGGAAAACAAAACTAACGGTTTCCCTCGGGAGCAGACATTAAGTGTATAATGTTAACCCACAAAAATGAATTTTAAACTGAAATATCTCAACATCTTCAAAATTTTCCACGTCAATGAACTTACAAAATAGTACGTTTTTAAAATCGTTCACTGATAACAATTTCCAAAATTCTTTACTACTACGACACAACGTGCGCAAACGTGGCAATTTCAAAAGACATTATAAGACTAAATTACCTAAGACTAAGACACTTACCGTACATCAAAGAAGCAAGAGTAAGTAACTCTGGCTGCGATCCTGGTCGTATTACATACTCCGGCGTGTAAGGATCAGTTTGCGTTTCACTATCTCTATAATCAGTTTGAACTTCCACAGTTCTAGTAGCGGGGGTAGGAGCACGATCAACGTCCGTATCACGAAGAACACCTGCATTTGGCAACGCCTCGCTTCATATAGAAACAAACAAATGAATACATACGGTGAGAACCATTCTATTAAGTTTTGTATATGAACGAAAAGTAAACCATCTGTTTTAAACATGCAGCGAGATGAGCGACGCGTATATATCTTTTCAAATATAATATACAAAAGTTTAGATGATGTCGTAGTGACAAAACGTTGGTTCTTTATTTGAATTTCTCATGATGCATGTTTATTCACGATTTTTGATTTTATCATAGCTCTTCTAAGAATTAATTCAATCTGAAAAACTCAAAAAATTGCACGAGAAACCATGCCGTTACTTATTAGCCGACAAAGTCTGTTTTCTTTGATCTACCGCGGGATATATATAATATATATATATATATATATATATATATATATATATATATATATATATATATATATATATATATATATATATATATATATATATATATATATATATATATATATATATATGTATGTATATATATATTTGTGAAATTCATTACTAATTCATGAGTTTTGCAGCCAATCCAATTTCAGAAATTACGTCACATGTTACCCCTGTAAACCCCATACAAACTAAAACCAATGATGCTAATTAGTTACAACCACTAGTGAATGTATACTCTTCTGATACAACCACTAGTGCTTGTAACTAATTAGCATCTCAATATCCCAAAGGGATTTTTACTATTCATTCATTTCACAAGTTGTTTACAACACTCGCGTCCCTGTTGTATTGAATATACAATCACTCGCCTTCGGCTCGTGATTGTATATTCAATACAACACGGCCGCTCGTGTTGTAAACATATATATATATATATATATATATATATATATATATATATATATATATATATATATATATATATATATATATATATATATATACGTATATCACGAATATTGGTGCTATAATCTGTACAGTGTGTATAAAAAAAACGGAACCCTTATACCCCGTTTACACGATGCCGGTACAATTTGAAAACGGAACAAAATCATACCGTTTAGGCCTTGCGTTTACACGATACCGGCACAAAAATGACATGAAGACGGGTTCCTTGACGGCATGAAATGAAAACGGAACACTAACCGGTATCGTGTAAACGCCCATGCCGTAACAGTTTGATGACGGTAATCACGATATATACGACCACAGTATTCGGGTCAGCAGTATTCACAAAGTCTTCTCAATTCTCATTGGAAGAGAATAGTCACATGCTAATCCGTCATTATATTATACCGGCACCGTGTAAACGCAAGTCTTTTTGGCCTGTATTTACACACTGGCATGATTTGTGCCGGTATCGTGTAAACGCAAGGCCTAAACGGTATTTACACACCGGCATGATTTGTGCCGGTATCGTGTAAACGCAAGGCCTAAACGGTATGATTTTGTTCCGTTTTCAAATTGTACCGGCAATCGTGTAAACGGGTTGACAATCGGTAAACAACCTATTGTAGTAGTTTGAAAGCCCTAAACACCTCTGAGCCAAGGATGCGTAAAAAACACGGTCTTATACACCTGGGAAATTAAGATAACTTGAAGTATATGCATGGTGAAAGTATTTAAAAGCTTTTTCTCTTCCTGTTTACTTATGTGCTGATTGATTTATAACGCAGCGCTTTTAGCAACCTCGTACCCAGGGTCTTATGGAGATAAGACCCTGGGTACGAGGTTGCGCTTTTAGGGCTTTCAAACTACTACAATAGGTTGTTTTAAAAGAATACTAATTTATTTTCTAGCACTCTTGCCAATTACTTACGTCAAATTAATACCCCAAGAGAAAACCTCCTTTGTTGGCTAATAAGAAAGTTATTTACGCCCTCGGTTTATAAAACAACTAATTAACCTCGGTCGGTTCAATAACACTTACTTATAATAACTAATTAAATATCTATATTAAAAATTATTTACCGTTATTACAACACAAGTACAATAATATGGGGTTACACGTAGTATAAAAAAATTGAGATTGATCCACATAGAAGAAATCTATGATATCAAGAAGAAAACAGGTAATATAATTACTTACTTTGATGTCTGTAAGATAGCATCTGCCGGTACAGATTGTAGAAATGGGATAATTGGCCTAACAGAAAATTTAAGTTGACTTAATTATAACAATGATGTATGGCTATACAAAATTATATAAACATCTGAAGCAGGGCCGTACATAGAGGGAGGCAGCAGGGGCAACTGCCCCCCCCCCCCCCGAAAAATCCCAAATATGTATTTTTATAATGTTGATTACTAATTTTTTATTGGTATTCAGACAATTAAATATACACATGTAAAAACGCACAACTTGTTCACGGTTGTCAACAGGCGTGAACAATGTTGTGCTGCTCGCCGTGAACAATGTTGTTCTGCTCGCCGTGACAAGTTGTCAACAAGTTGTTCACTTATGGTTCGAACAACTTGTTCACGGATAAATCAACAGCCATGATCAAGTTGTTCCAACAGCACATTTTTATAGCCAACAACGTTGTTCGCACATGATACATGTTGTAACAGCATGACGAAATAACAACGATGAACAACAATGGTGAACATGGTTGATGTATCAACACCTTCTTTGGTTGTTACAACATGCGTGAACAACGGTTGTTGTTTTATTAAGCAGTAACACCTTGTTGTAACAATGAACAATGTTGTTCACTTATCAATGTTGTTCACATATGTCAACAAGTTGTTACAGCATTGTTGCAAGTTGTTACAGCATTGTTCAGGCAACAATGCTGTAACAACTTGCAAGATTTTTACGCGTGTAGTACAAGTGCTGAAAATGTACTGAAAAGTACTGAAATCATAACATTTATAAAATCACTGGAATGACAATTGACAAAAACGCTCTTGCTGACAACATACTGAATTTTTGGCACTAACTCAGTTTAGAATTTGTCTTACTACCCGCTGGCTAAAAAATCCTGGGAACGGCCCTGATCGGTTCCGGTTTGAGCGTAGACACGCATAATTTGACGACACACGTTTCACGCGGGAAACTAACATGTTGCTAAGCGGAAACTGCGAAGTTACTAAGGCCAAACGGCATTGTTTCTTCGCGCAAACGTCGCGTTCTTAGATTCACTTGACGAAGATTTAATTGTGTATAAAGATGAGTTATAAACATGCCCACATTTGCTTTGGAAATTTGGTGCTCGTTTCAAATTGAAACAATACCGTTTGGCCTTAGTAACGTTACAGTTTGACTTACCAACATGTTAATTTCCCGCGTGAAACGTGTGTTGTCACATTACGCGTGTCCACGCTCAAACCGGAACCGTAGTATGTAAAGAACCCCCGAGATTAGACTCCGAATAAGGCCCTGTTTACATGGAGGTAGGGTGACCCTTCTAGAAGGGTTACCCTAGTAAAAGGGTTACCCTAGTTCATTGTCTTTCCGTGTTTCGTTTACATGAGTGCTAGGGTGACCCTGGGGGGAGGGTTACCCTATCAGCTTGCTAGGGTAACCCTGGCGGCAGGGCTATCTTTTTGTTTACATAAGCCATGTAAACGCGTTTGCTAGGGTGACCCTGGCAGACGGGTTATGTTTCAATGAGAAAAAAAAAACGCATACTGGACAAAATGTCTTAACGATTTTGTGGCTGCCCTTCCTGTTCTTGTACACCTTGTGAAGTCTACCGAAGATATCAAGCAAATGACGCCAACAATAACATGTAAACCGAAAATATAGTAAAATAGTCACGCAGAAGTAATATGATCCTACTAGAAGAGTTAACCCTGCTGCAGGGGTCACCCTACTCCATGTAAACAAGGGCTATCTTTTGACTCGCTTCAAAGGGTAACCCTTCTAGAAGGGTCACCATACCTCCATGTAAACAGGGCCTAAAGGTGCTAACCTCGTCCCTTGGTGAAGTCTACTTACACACGAACTTACACGCGAGTTAATTAATAACTCATAGAAACAAATCTGGTGGGTCTTTGGTTAATACCCATAATCCTTTGCTATATCTCAAGAGAAAAGGTACAATCAAATAGACCTTTCTACATGAAACAAATGAATCACGTGATCTTTTTTTTGACAAATCTGATTGGCTAATGTCCAAACTTGTTCGAAGTTTTGGATGCCGGAGGTTTTGCAAGAGCCAATAAATCTCTCAATGCATTATCCACGCACTTCTATCAATATAATCTCCCCAAACTTATGTTGGTTCGCAAAGAATCTAGTTTATCGTGTTTACCTTCTGAAGTACTTAAATCTGTCAGCTCCGGCAACATCAGCTGTTGGATAAACCTTGGGAGGAACTTGCACCGACGGATCATAATTAAATCTGAGTAAGAAAAACAAAATTTAGGCCTTATATGAAAGGTTTGAAACTATCTTACTGTTTATGTAACTATATATAACATACTTTTTATATCTGTTAATTGCATCTCGTGCTTGTTGTGAATATCCTCTCCACTGTCTTGGAAAAAACTTAGGAACAGGGTCAGTGGTATCCAGCTGTATTTGATATCTTGGATAGTTGCGAACATCGCTGAACATTGTCTTGAAAACTGGTACCCGTTTCTATATACAACATAAGATTAGTTGGTTAAAGCAATGGATCGTTTTCACTCACGTGATCGGTGGCCCCATTGGGGTGGTGAAACAATACGAAATTTTTGAAAAAGAATAGAGTTAAATTCCCATAGGATAAAGATGGTACCCAGTATGGCCGCCATTTCATTGTTTTGGTACACTAATAAGGCCGCCGTGACGTCAGATGAAAACGATCTATAGTTTAGCATTTCACGTGCTTTTGTTGAAACTTGAAATGTGAGAATCTTTACTTTATTTTTTCAAAACTAAAACAAAACATTGCTGACATACCGCACCGACGCATAAATTAAATGTCTAAACATTATAAATATTACTGACAGCGTTATTCAAACTAAATATTACTGACAGCCTTATTCAAAATACCAACAGGATCACAAAAAAATGGGCATTACATTGGAACAATATCGATCAGGAATCGGCTGCCACAGCATATTTATGACTGGTAAAGATAACGAACGTCGTTTAAAAGGGTCGTTTTGGAACACAATGTTAATAATGTTTTATTTACATGTGTTTTATATGCCAACATTACAAAACTCGTTGAACAATACCAACAATCGAATGAAGTTATGATTTGGTTCCATCAAATGATGTGCAATCATCCTGATCCAGCCTTGCCTCTATATCTGATCCTATGTTTTATAGTCGTTAAATACTAATAGTCACATGTACGCATCGCGTACCTATTTTTTTACTTGGCCTTAGCATCTCATATCCGCGTCTCATATCCTTCTCAATGCCGCGCTAACATTCTAAACCGTATAGAAAGACGGATTTGACAATGTTGTTATAGAAGCTAATCTTCGTCTTCCAGTTCAGCTGGCTTAACTTGCAGATATTGTAGGATGTTGCAGTGCGGGGTTTCTTCAGCCTCGCTTCGATGTCTTTCTTCGCACTATTGTCTGAGCTGATGACGCTGCCCAGATATAGGAAGTCCTCAACTGTACAAATATTCTCTCCGTGTACACTGAGTGGGGAAGGCAATGTGGTGTTGATGTTACTATACATTGTCTGTCTTTTCTTGCGTGTTGATAACAAGGCCGGTCTGCTTGGCACAACTGTCCAGTCGGTTGGTTTTCGTCTACAGATGGAGGTCGCGAAGTCGTCAGCAAAATCAAGATCCTCAAGAAAGGAAAACAGGTTCCGCTTATCTCGCAGAGTCAGTTTATCTGTTGTGGTCCTTCTCATTATCCAGTTGATGGTAATCAGAAATAGGATCCGATCGGTAACAGGATGCAGTATTGAGGCACACCGAACTTCGCCGTGAACCACTCTGACAGTAAATTGCTGGGGATGACGCTGCAATCAAAATGTTCGTAGAACTTGCTTGTCAGAGTAGTGATCTTCGGAGACAGTCCGTATGATCTCAGGATTCTCCATAGGCTTCCACGATAAATGCTGTCGCAACGCTTTCTTAAAATCGATGAAATTAATACATACACTGTAGTGACGATTTAGTCAATGCACTATCTTCCGTTCCTGAATCCCGATTGAGTCGATACCAGAAGGCTTTGATATTTTTCATGGGTTCCATTTAAAAGAGTGGATGTTGATGGTAAGGCAATCATCTGGTGGTGTTGGCTTGGCTGTGTATCTGGTTCGGGTTGATTCAGCACATCCTGGAAATGTTGTACCCATCTGTCTCACACAGGGTCCTGTCTTGGTTCCTGGTCCACAAAGTTGTCTAACTTGTGGTTTTGTAGACTGTGCCCATGGATTTCACCCAGTATAACAGCTTGCTCTGCTCACTCTGTTTCACCCTGACTTGTTGCTGAAGTTAGCAGCAGACTTGGTGTTGAACAGCTTCTCCTTCGACTGTCTTCTTTCCTCAATCTTTTTTCCACATGCCTCAGATGTTACAGTCATTTGCAGGTCACAACTTGCAACTTCCGAAGTTCGCAAGTTCGTTGAGAAGTTCGTAGCTCGTTTTGAACTACACATTTGATTGGTTGCTTGGTTCCTAGCAGCCAATCAAATGCGTAATTCAAAACGAACTTTGAACTTCCCAACGAACTTGCGAACTTCGGAACGAACTTCCGAAGATTTGGGTGACAAGTGAGTTGCAAATGACTGTAATCTAACCATTCCTTATTCTTCTTGTAGCCTTTGTTGGGGATTGCCTCCTTTCGATGTCGCCCAACAAATCACAATCACAATCACTATAGAGTTTTCACTTCACTTTATTGTAAACCCGAACCTCAGACCCCAAAACGTATATATCTCTCACACTATCACAATCACAAGTAATGCTATACCTAAAACTTCACTTTAGCTTGCGTTATAACTAAATTAAATCAAACAAATCCGATTATCTCTATAATTGAACCCTTAAGTAGAATGACAATGTGCTATCTCCGACACACTCCCCCCATTTGACTACTAAGAAGGCAAATGTTTTATCTTGTCCCTAAAAAGTCTAAAAGGTGAAAAAACGTTGTTATTGTAAATGTAAATAAAGGTTCCTTTGACTATTTAATCAAGTTCGTCTTCTGTAATTTCTGCAATTCGACCTCTGGCTACTTCAGCAGCTGCACGCTTTGGTTTGAATTCTGGAGCATTCGCGTTGAGGACACCCTTCGGTACAACTGTCGTCCGATCACATGATAGTTCCAACGGGTAAAGGTGTTGCACCGGCCTCTCCAAATACGAGTTTCCCGCCCGCAATTTAACGCCTCTCACTACACCATCTCGTCCAACGAGCAGCCGGTCAATCACGCCAATTCTCCATTTTCCGCGATCTTTCTCATCTCCCTTGATTAGCATCACCTCTCCAACGTTCACTCTGATAGGCCGCCCGTCGTGCTTCAAACTGTGTCGCTCCCGAAGTCCCCTCAGGTACTCTCCCGTCCATCGTTTCCAAACGGCGTCCTTGCATAGACTAAGGTACTTTGTGCGCTTTCTCAGGTCTCCAGCTTCAAGGTGGTAAGGCTCCAACTCGGGTAGGATATTCGGTTGATCGAATAGGAAGGTGGAAGGTGTTAGGGTCGGGAGTTGGACGTCGTCCTCTACATAGCTGAGAGGACGATTGTTGAGGGTCACCTCCACGTCGAGTAAAACGTCCTCCAGCTCCGCCCATGTCAGCAACCCATTTCCAATCGACTTAGATAAAGATCTTTTCACAAGGCCGACTAACCGCTCGAATTGCCCACCCCACCAAGGTGCACGGCTAAGATTGAATTGCCACTTAATTCCATGACGGGCCAAGAAGTCGTTGAGTCGCTCGTCGTCCATTACTGCTCTCAGCCAATTCGCCGCTCCAACGAATGTGCGTCCATCGTCCGAGTAGATCTTCTCAGGTCGACCGCGACGAGCAATGAACCTCTTGAGACTCCTCAGGAACTCCGTGGTCTCCATATTTGGAAGCAACTCGAGGTAGAGAGCCCGTGGTACGCTGCAAGCATACAAAGCTATGTATGCTTTCCCTTCTTGCTTCTTCGTTTTTCGGTATCTCAGGGGCCCAGCATAGTCGACCCCCAGCACCTTGAAAGCAGCTCCGCCTTCCATACGATCCTTTGGAAGATTGCCAGGTGGTGGACTTGCAAGGGCTTTGACTTGAAACCGTTTACATCCGGGGCAGGTCTTCACGACTTTCTTCGTTAGGCGTCTCAGCCTTGGCACCCAGTGATGCTCCGGGCTCCCGGACCTTCGCCATAGTTAGACCCACTCCCCCGTGGAGCGTGACCAGATGCGCCTCTTCAACTAACTTCTCTGTGTACGCGTGGTGGTCGGGAAGGTAAGTCGCATACTCTCCCTGGATTCTTCCTCTACACTCCAACAGCCCACTTTCGTTTCCGTGAAGATTCAATTGCATCCGGTCTTCTTCAAATCTCTCATTTCCCGTACAGCTTTCCTGGGCACGCTTCATCCAAAACAGCTTTTGTCGATCGATCTCTCCGGTGGTAAGAGGTCCTGTCACTCTCTGAGCTTGGGTAGATCGTGCATTGTTCACAAACCGTAAGATCCATGCTGAGACTCTGAGGCTCTTCCAGAGGCTGAACTTCCCAAGCAAATCGTCGAACTCGTCAGTTGCAACATGTGCCACGCCAAAAAGCTCTCGAACCACCTTAGCCTCCAGGGGCGGATCTAGGAAAATATTTGACTGTTGCACGCATGGCGTTGGTTCACTCCATGTAGGGGGGTACGGGGGCATGCCCCCCCGGAAAATTTTGAAAATTAGGACCTCTAAAAACGCATTTCCCGCATTCTGAGAGCAAGTTAAAGCCATCTTGGAAGACCATTTTGTATATATTTAAGATAACGTATTGTAATTAGATACACAATTAAACATAAATACAACCGAGGAGCGCTTAGTAATACTATACTGTACAAAGCATAAACGAGAGAAAGAGACTAGTCTAAACTCAAAATGTATTTAATATGGAAAGTGAGTGTCAGACTTGACTCACTGACTGCAGTAAATATTGAAACCGAACAGCGGAGAGCTGACTCCCATGAAACACTGAGTGAGGACTCATTAGCATACAGTATAATATAATATTAATTTATAGAATATTATTCATAAGCTAAGCTGCTAAGGCTTACCTCACTGGGTAGTGATTCGAGGCGCGCGATTCCTGCACAAAGTACAGCGTAGATCTTCGCCAAGATTCTTTCCGCATCCTTTTGAAATATTACGCTCGCACTCGCGCTTGAGAGCGATAAGTTTACAGTCTGTTTCCTCTCGAGAATAACTTCCATTCAATATATTCAACAGCGGTTGTAACACGTACATCGTTAGAAGCCATTTATTCTTGAAAGAAGCCGAGTAGGTCGAATGAAGCGTACTCAATAACATCATCTGAGAAGCGAAACAGATTTCGCAATCTGTTGCAACTGTTGCACAGTCTAGTGTTTTGATTGGACAGCTACCCCTAGCTGTTGCACAAATGCTAAATATAGCCTGTTTCACGGACTATATTTAGCTCAACTGTTGCACAAACGACTTCAGACTGATCTGGTGCAACAGCGGACCAGGCCTGTTGCAACAAGGATGTTGCACAAGGAGATGGGGGGGGGGGGGGGGGGTCCGGCCGGAAATATTGTATATTGCGGGTTTTCTGGGTTATGACAATCTCACCCAATTGCGGGTTAGAATTTTCCCGGATTTTGCTCGAAGCGAAGACTGGAGGGCCGAGGCTGAGCTTTTGAGTCATAAACCGTTAGGTAATTTGCAAATTGAATTATTCTTATTATCTTTTAATGTCGTTTTTCGTTTTTCCGGACATTTTGACTGTTGCATTTGCAACAGTTGCAACAGTCTAGATCCGCCCCTGGCCTCCACTTGGCTTTCGTTTGTTGGACTTGTCACGATGTCTGGTGGCCAACGACTTGGACTGGTTAACCACTCGGGTCCCTTCCACCACAGCTCTGCCTTCTCGACACTCCCACTGCGACTCCCAAGATCTGCAGGGTTCTCTTGAGTACCAACATGTCGCCATTTCACTTCTGGGTGCTGCTGAATCTTGTGAATTCCATAAGATCTTGTAAGATCTTGTAAGATCTTGTGAGATCTTATAAAATTCCATAAGATCTTGTGAGATATAACAAGATCTTGCAAGATGTAACAAGATCTTACATAAGATCTTGCAAGATACGTAGGAAAACTTGCAAGTACATACTTGCAAGATTCTTAATATATAAGATCTTACAAGATCTTATGTAAGATTTTCACATGGGCTGGACAACAAATACCAGTCATGTCTGAACTGCTCTCCCTATAAAGAGGTTCAATTCAGTTAATAGACGACTTTCACGATCATGCGCAGTAGCAACAAATATTCAAATTTTCGTCGGAGATAAAAACAACTTTTTAGCTGGAACGAGCATATTGAAAATAGTAGAAGTGCAAAGTTTGAAGCGAATTGCTTAACAAATGGAAAAGTTTCACAAGCGGAAAGTTGACCATTCCAACAGGGATTTATTAGTGATTTAATAGGGATTTTGGCTTGGCGGGCGGGAGTTGCACGCCAAGCCAAAATCCCTATTAAATCCCTAGTGGAGAGCAAAACTTCCGAAGAGCGTAGCTTTCGCACTATTTGTCCGATTTATTTTAAACTTTGCACTTTTACTATTTTTAATATGATCTTTCCAGCTAAAACAGTTGTTTTTACCTCCGATGAAAATTTGAAGTAAAGTTGCTACTGCGCATGAGCGTGAAAGTCGTCTATTACTACATGAGAAAACCAAAGTACCTGGATAAAACCTGTTGTGGCCACAGTTGTGTGGCATGGGACAACTGCATGCAGCAAGAATTGAACTTGGGATGTAGAGAGGAAAGGCCTAATGTGGCTCCACCACTCTTGCTGTAACAGACACAATTGGTAATTGAATAGTATCCTTTTTAATATTCTTAATCTCAAAAGGATAAATCAAAATATTATAAACATATAAAATGCTTTGGACAATGTTTAAGTTTTAGGGGGGGGGGGGGTAATATTTTTTTATTGCTATTCGAGGTTGGGTAAAGGAAATATTGAGGTCAGCAAAATATATATTCAACTAAGAAAACATTTCTCTTCGGTGCCAGCCCCTGCCATAAATAATGACCGGTCCCTAACCATTGAGTCGTTACTTTCTTTTGTGGATGCATTACATGTATGCATACATACACATCCGATAGAAATCATGTATTAATTAGTGTATAACTGCATGTGTGTATCTGTTTCACATAAAAAGTTATATTCGGTTAAATGTAATGCGTTACTTTTGGGTAGCTGACTAGCCGTAAGACTTCATTACTTTCGGGTGTATCGCTACTTTCGGGAATTATAATTAGAGGTCTTGAAAATTTGCCGTTACTTTTGGAGGGCCACTACTTTAGGAACTCTACAGGCAATAGACACACCAGGCGGAAAACGTAATTTGAAAATATGTCTTGTCTCAAAGTTATTTGCTGGGCATTAATATTTATTTTCAACTCTACAGGCACTTAAGGTGGTTCTGACAGTACTGTACTGTACACGTTTCTTGGAAAAGTGGATAAATTCAACCTCAGAAAGCAGAATCAAAGTGCTTACATGTATTGATATTTTGGAAAAGAATTCAAGAAACTAAAGACTGATATACATACATATTATAATATTGTTCAGGGTATCAACACTCTAAGACTGAGTGTTTCAGAAGTTGCAGCTGCAACAAAAGTGATTGTTCAAAATAGCTGAAAATTAACATTTATAAATAATCCAACTTACAGTATTTGGTAAACTATAATTTCAATGAGCACCATTTTTTTGCATTTTAAACATTTGATTTTGTTTATTGTAATCAATTGTAATCATTTTGGTCATCACCAAGAGGCTCTGGGAAACTGCAATGAAACTCATCATCAGATTGGTTAGTTTTAAAACAGTAAAATTTCAAACAGGAAACTGGGAACCAAAACCCAAGTTTGGGGTATTTTTCATCAGAGTTTCCCAGAGCCTCCGATTCTTGGTGATGACCAAAAGGATTGCAGGCTCTGGGTACAAGATTGACAATGATGTGGTGATGTTCACTGCAGCTGTACAATCATTTTCTATCATTTACACTCCACTGTCACAGCTGTCTGTCTGATAATCCCTTGAATATTAAGCCTCCCTATACACCCAGTCTGGTTACCAATTTACTCAAATACATGCAGGGCCAAAATAACTGGTGGGCCAATTGATCACATACATTGGCAGCTAGGTCAATGACTGTTGTCAATTTGTGATGATTGGTTAAATGGTCGGTATAGTTCTGCATATTGCTATTTTGAACCTTGCATCTCACTAATTGTTTTACAACCCCCCCCCCCCCCACCCCCCCTATAATTTTATTCAGGCTACTTGTCAGTTATGTCTGTCCCAGACTTCATTCTTTGCAGAGTGTGTGCAGAAGATAGAAACTGGTAAAAAATTGTGCACCAAAAACACTGAAAAAATCATAAGAAGTAACATGCTTATACTTGTGGTCAGCAGCTCTATATACATGACAGATAACAAAAGTAACCAGATATTTAATGAAAGATAAAACTTCATTTGTACTTTCAAAGACAAATGTGGTGTATTAAAACCATCTTGCGTCAAGGTGAGAAATGTGCTTACAGTACAATATACGTGCACAGTGCACACAGTAATACATTTGCACGCGCCATTCAAAAAAATAGGGTGTGTTGGAAAAAAATGCACGTGGAAGATCTTCTGCACACAAAGCAATTAAAATGAAGTCTGGCATCTGTCAATATTTTGTCATTAAACATCTCAGCAGTTTACCAGCTTTTCACTTTGCTTAGCCAATGGGCCATTCCATTTAATATCCACCCCCCACCCCACCCCCCACCCCCTATGGATGAGGTCACTGAAAATTCAACCCCTAAGAAATAAAGATCAAAGTGCTGACACAATGACCCCCTCAGAAAATAGCCATTTTTTGTTGAACCCCTTGGAAATTTTCAGAAGATCAAAGGATGCCGACGCGTTTACCCCCTCAGAAACGGCTATTGAAGACCCCCTCAGGAAATCTATCCATAGGGGGTGTGTGGATATTAAATGGAATGGCCTAATATAAACAAACTGCAGCTGAGCTATAGTCATCCATCCTGGCTACAAAAACAGCAGGCCACATAAAAATACTCACAATTCTGCTTGTGTTTGTATGAGCTTTAAAAGTAGCTCTTGCATGATCTCTATCACTAGACAAGGTATAGAGAGGATCTAAAAAATAAACGAAGAAATTACAATATATCTGTCGACATTTCATCACAGACCCTGTACTATTTTGTTTACTGTTTTAAAACGAGTAGTTTAATATATTGTTTTCTGTTTACTACTTTGTATAACTATAAGCTGTAAAACTCTCAGGAGAAAATTTCTGATGCCTGCGAATTTGCAGCCTTGTAGTTTGACAACACTACTACAGCAGGAATCTCAAAACTTCAACGCTCAAAAAAACTTACGATATTATAAACCTTAACTTAACTTCTTACCGTACAGATAATCGTGATTCCTCGTGGGCAGTAACTGAGGCTTTGTTATTGTATTTGTAGAAGTCATGGTCAAAGTTAAATGTTAACTTTATGGCTAAAAAAACTCGGGTTTTTATAACACTTTACGGCTTCTTTCAGCAAGAAGAAAACATGGTCGTCTCAGCGTGTCGTTGTCAATGGCAACCAACTTTTGTCGGAAATTCACGATTCACGACGACGGACGACCAGACACGATTACTTCCGACTAGATTGTTGCTAGGTAACAGAAGACATCAGAAGGCAATTACATTGCATTATTTTGTTTTATTTCATACATTGGAGTTGGGCTAAGGCTTTTGGCTGTTAGCTTTGCAGTTATCAAACGAAATGGCAAAGGAATTGTCCTTCCTTAGCGAGCTTAAAGCTACTGGCCATGGCGAAGTGTGGGACCATACAGATCGCGACAAATTTAGGCAGTTTGGGTGGAGATGCACAACAAATGAAACCTCTTACTCAAATGATACTTTAATTGGCAACTGGAGTGAACAAAAATTCGATATCCACAGAATGTTTCGACCTAAATCAATCCCTTCTTCAGTAAGTATGTCCTCGGAAGAATTGTAGTAAATCTCTGGGAGTGGGAATTCCGAAAATCTGGCGTTTTGAAGTATCAATGAAACCTAATCTCACAGGAGAGGGGGGGGGGGGGGGGGGGGGGGGGTGGGGTGGGGGGGGGGGTGGGGGTGGGGGGGGGGGGGGGGGGGGGGGGATGGGGGGGGGTGGGGTGGGGGGGGGTGTGCCCCTAATAGTCTTGGAATTTTATAGAGCACGGTGACAGTTCACAAGAGAAGCTTGTGGGATGTGAAGTAAAGCCCAATTGACATCACTTGGTGCAACTTATGGCAAAGGTTCCACAGACCAACTAACTTCTAGTTCTACCAATCAAAACGGCTGTACAGGGTCTAGATTCCAGAATCCAGACTGGTATCTCAATCTTTTATTATACAGTATTTGACAAAATTGCTGCTGACCAGATTGTTTGATTAAACACACTAGCAAAATATTCCAGTTTATCATTGATCAGTAGCAGCAAAAAAATCGATGCGGGTGGGTGGTTTTTTTTGTTGTGTTTTTTTTCAAATATTTGACCAAGTCACATTCATTAGATGCATGGAAGAATATGTTCAAATTCTGGTTGATGGTATAACAACTAATCTTAATGAAAAATCCATTCTCTATAAAAATCCATATATATATATATATATATATATATATATATAAATATTACCAGGGTTAAGTCACGTTGGCCTGAAAAACAGAGAAAAAAATCTTCTCGACGTTTCGAGCGAAGGCCCTTCGTCAGGAGAAATTAGTAAACAACTCACATGTGGTCACGCGTATTTATAGCAGAGCTACAATGGGAATCACATGAACAATGTAAGCCAATAAAAACAAAGTAAACAAATAAATTAATATGTAATTTTAGCCTGTGTGCAGGTGCTGACCCAATTTGTGGGTCAGGTACCTGCAAATAGGCAAAGAAACAGGTTATAAATTACTATTTAAATCATCAGAAAAAGGTTAAGGAAAAGGTGTGGAATATGGTGGTGGAGTGAGCTAAATGAAAGAGAATCGCTCAAAGAGAATCGCTCATTGAGGCTGTGAGGCCGGAATGATATTGTCATCAAACCTGCTGACAAAGGTGGTGCTTTGGTTGTCTGGAGAGCTGATTTGTACCGCGAAGAGGCTCAAAGGCAACTAAACGACACTGCTTTTTACAGCAGAGTTGATGGTGATTTGACATCCCAACACAACACCACCATTCGATCCACCATCAACAACCTCATCACCACTGGGGAATTGCCTGATACAGCAAGCAATCTCCTAACCACCACTCCACACACACCTGTCATGTACTTCCTTCCCAAAATTCACAAACCCAACAACCCAGGTAGACCTATAGTGTCTGCTTGTGGTTGCCCTACCCAAGCCATTTCATCCTACCTTGACCACATCATGGTGCCCTTGGTTAAGAATTTACCTTCTTACATCAAGGACACCAAACATGCTCTGAAAATTTGTGACCACATTAGTTTTCAGGGTTCACATCATTTCATCTTCACCATGGATGTCAAATCACGTACTCTACACTGTCATCCCGCATCACGATGGTCTTCAAGCACTTAAATATTTCTTTGATCAACGCACAACTCAGGAGCCATCGACCACTACTTTGTTACGCCTGGCCGAGTTAGTGCTCACCCTCAACAATTTTTCATTTGATGGTGAGCATAATTACCAACAAGTTAGTGGTGTAGCCATGGGTACCAAAATGGGCCCTAACTATGCCAACTTATTTGTTGGTTGTGTGGAAAAACAAATCTTTGAACAATACACTGGTTTCCTACCTGACTACTATGGTCGGTTCATTGATGATTGCTTAAGGCACTGCATCATGTTCGCGCGCTGACCTGGTTTGCTTCATTAACTATGTTAATGACTTCCACCCAGCACTCCAGTTCACATGGGAGATCAGTGAGACTAGTGTGTCGTTCTTAGATATTCTCATCTCCATTAATGGTAATAAGCTGAGCACTTCTGTCTTTTACAAGACCACTGACTCTCATAGCTACCTCCTCTTCTCCTCTCATCATCCTAAACACACCAAAACTTCCATTCCTTTCTCTCAATTTCTTCGTCTTCGCCGCCTCTGCAGTGAAGATGATGATTTCAATGCCAAATGTTTGGAAATGAGAAACTTTTTTGTTAATCACGGTTATCCTTCCCACCTCTTAGACACTGCCTTACACAAGGTCTCCAACATTTCCCGTTCAGACACCTTAAGCGAACCTTTGGCTACCATTTCTAATGAAAAAGTACCTCTAGTTCTCACTTTTCATCCCTTCAATTTCAAAGTAAGGGACATCATTAGCCGCAATTTCGACCTCATTAAAAATGACCCAGAAACATCTTCCATTTTCTCTGAGAAACCCTAGTATCTTTTTGGCATAGCAAAAACATCCGGGAAAACGTTGTTCACAGCTCACTGCAGCAAGCCTTGGTATCACATGTTGGCACCAGCTCTTGCTGTCGTGGTAGCTGGTGCAACACCTGTAAATACTTAGACTCCTCAATTTCAATTTCGGCTCCAAAATGTAGGTTCAACATAACCCACAGTTTCACTTGCACTTCCTCCAACCTCATTTACTGTATCTCTTGCAGTAAATGTCCCTTGCTTTACATCGGAGAAACTGGAAGACGTTTAGGTGACAGGTTTGTTGAACACCTTCGTGATGTCAAATACAATGTGCCAAACAAAGCTGTTGCCAGGCACTTTAACAGTGCCAACCACTCCTTTTCCAACATGAAAATCTGTGCCATTCAGCCCATTACAGGCTGTAACGATACTCGTCGTAAACAAGAAATGCATCTCATTTACAAACTTGGTACCATTCACCCTCACGGCCTCAATGAGCGATTCTCTTTCATTTAGCTCACTCCACCACCATATTCCACACCTTTTCCTTAACCTTTTTCTGATGATTTAAATAGTAATTTATAACCTGTTTCTTTGCCTATTTGCAGGTACCTGACCCACAAATTTGGTCAGCACCTGCACACAGGCTAAAATTACATATTAATTTATTTGTTTACTTTGTTTTTATTGGCTTACATATGTTCACGTGATTCCCATTGTAGCTCTGCTATAAATACGGTTGACCACATGTGAGTTGTTTACTAATTTCTCCTGACGAAGGGCCTTCGCTCGAAACGTCGAGAAGATTTTTTTCTCTGTTTTTCAGGCCAACGTGACTTAACCCTGGTAATATTTGGATTTCAACCGTGGCTGACGCTGTCCTAGAAGCTTTTAACTATATATATATATTTTATAGCAGTAGCAGTCCATATTTATTTTTATTATGGTAAATGATGGCACACATTCTAAAAATAGGTACGCATGATGTACATATACATGTGTCAACTGTTACTTGACTTACAAAGGGTAATTGACATAAGTAGACTAAGAGTATGAATAAAGCGTAGTGCACGTGGTTACACAACGTGAAATATAAGGTTTCAAACTTCCAAGTAAATTGGACATTAAATGAGCTAAAATACGATAAATTTTTCAGTAAAATAGCGTTACCTTGAGTTCACGATGTGTTGTCTTCTATTTGTGTACTTCTTGAGTTGATTTGAAGTGATTTATCTGTGTTTTCGTTTGGGGTTTAGACCTGAATTTGTTGCCCAGGGGTGGGGTCTTGGCACACTATGTCTTTCCCTGGGGTGGGGACATGGTCAATTTTATTTCCAAAATGTCTAATGCCCGGGTGTTGGCCATGGGCACAATTGGAATTGACTGATATTACAACATACATTGGAATCTGTGAGCCATAATGGAAGAAATGGTGGATACAGGCCTGCTGCCAATACTTTCCTCTTTAATTTGTAGGCACTAGCTATCGACTGAGATAGATGTTGTGGAGTATAAGCAGGGCTGTTTAATATATTAATTATGAACTGAGTACTGATCGATGTAGCCCAGTTGATTTTCAACCCACAAGTGTACAGTACATGCAAGCCCATTTACAGTACATGCAATGTACTGAGTACCCTTATGAAAAAAGTTTATAGGCACCTAATCCAATTGCCTATAGAACCACTTGGTGCTTATAGAGATCTATAGGTTGATTGCCTATAGACTTGTATTTCTATATAGACCACCAATAAGAAACGTTCCAATTGCATGCCTATAGAAACCTATATATAGACTAATTGGCCACCCTATAGATCGTTTTTATCTGACGTCACGGCGGCCATATTGGTGTACCAAAACAATGAAATGGCGGCCATATTGGTGTACGGTATGGGAATTAGCTCTTTCTTATTCAAATATTTCGTGTTGTTTCACGCAATCTCATGGTTGGTTTTGCACGCGTGCTCCGACAAAACAGAATTTTCCTTTTTTGAAAAGAAAACCGCTTTTTGGTGCTCTTCTAAACGCATGCCAAACTGACGTTTTGTCTGGCCGATGTACTCCTGATTACAATCATTGCACGGAATGGAATAAATAGCATCTTTTCTCTGTTATTTCGCAATACGATCCTTAGGTTTTGCAAAAATATGACCTTGTGTTAAGAAAGGTTTTTGAGCATCTTTAATTTTTACGTTGAAACTAGATTCTTTTAATTGTTTCCGTAATTCCTTGAATGTACGGAACAATCGCAAAACCCATCATCGAATTTTCATCCTCAGTGTTAAACAGTTTTTAAGAAATGATTAGGATAGTTATTCGCCTTTAAAACGTCAAATACATACTGTTGCCCACTTTCCCTCGAATCAGCACTAGATGGTTTGCCCTGGGCTCTCAAAAATAAAGCTCTTGAAACGGACTTCTTATGGCATATAGGATGTTATTATTGTGAAAGAACAGAGAAAAGATGCTATTTATTCCATTCCGGAATATGAGTATACATCGGCCAGACAAAACGTCAGTTTGGCACGCGTTTAAAAGAGCACCAAAAGCGTTTTTCTTTTCAAAAAAGGAAAATTCTGCTTCGTCGGAGCACACGTGCAAAACCAATCATGAGATTGCGTGGGATAATTCAAAAATTATCACTACCAACACAGAATAGTAATACAACCAGAGGTCCAACTCGCGTGGGAACCTTTCAAGTTTATGTCCTCGCGCATGTCGCCTCGCGCATCTTTATTCGTTGCCATCCTACGCAATCCTGACATGTTCTCCCAGCAGTTATGACCTTGAAAAGAAGGTTAAAACTGCTGGAGGAACTTGCCAGGATTGCGAAGGTTAAAACTGCCCGCGGGGGAACTTGCCAGGATTGCGTAGGATGCGGCCGGCAAGTTCTCCCGACAGTTCTGACATTCTTTTGAAAAGTCATCTTTGTTTCTCTTTGCGTTGTTTGAGCAATTGGGTATGCTTATGGAACTCGAGACATGTTTTCAATTAATTAAGATAATTAATTGGCTTTTTTGGTTAATTGCCTCTATTACCGGCAAGTGTCGTGGGAAGGTCAAAAAGTGCCGGGGGAACTTGCCAGGATGTCGTCGGATGGCATAAAATATATCGCGCATGCGCAATGAAGAAATGTGGACAAGATTTCATTCGAGTTGGACTATCTACCAATCCAGGCACATCAATAGCGCCCACGCTCCATTAAATCGTGATGACGGCGGTCTATTACCGGAAGCTAGTGCCGGAAGCCTATGCATCTTGTTGTTTGAGAGTGGGACCTGTCTTCACAACGATCACCCCTGATGAAGACACTAGATAGATCGGAGTGTGGAAACATTGGGTAACCTACGTTCAAAACACTTTAAGCCAGAGTAGCGTTAAACTATGTCTGATTCTTCACCTGGCTGCGTTGGGAGTTTATTTCTTTATAAACTGAAGTTGAAGCATATGAGGCTTGGGGAATGAGATAACAAGATCTCACCAAAACGCTTTTCTTTTTATAAACAGACCTGCAATGATTTGAATATATTATGTAAATGGTCAGGGCACTTATTCTATTTTAGGACCTTGAAATGGTATATATATGATATTATAAACAGAAACTGTGAACTGTGAAGGGCTTCTTTATCCTATTTACCCTATTCTTATCTTTACCTTCTTATTACAGTATTCCCATTATTTTGAGACAACATACCAAGCAGGACACTGTGTGAAAAAAACCAAAGAAATTCCAGTTGCACTGAAACATCTAGAAGGTACTGAGTATATAGTGGACAAAATTCGAATTATTATAATGTTGATATATAGTTACTAAGTTCTGATTACTATGCAGTTTGATTGAAGAGTAACCAAGGAAATGTGAAAAAGAGAGAAGAAGTTCATGAAACTTGTTGAGGCACTAATTGAGTGACTGCTAGCAATTTCTATACTATGTAGTAGGGCTGGGCTAGCCAGCCTCCGCACACGGCTTTATATATACAGAACATTACAGCATTGGCAGTAGCAGTCCATATTTATTTTTATTATGGTAAATGATGGCACACATTCTAAAAATAGGTACGCATGATGTACATATACATGTGTCAACTGTTACTTGACTTACAAAGGGTAACTGACATAAGTAGACTAAGAGTATGAATAAAGCGTAGTGCACGTGATTACACAACGTTTCAGCCTTGTGAGGAATTATGAGGTACTTGAACAACGACTCGGTTTTAGCGCATTAATTGATTTCCTACCTGTTCATGAGACACGACAAAACTTTGATCAGTTTAATGTTTTTAAGAAACTTTATTTAAAGCATTTCATTTAGTAGAACTTTTTATATCAAAATTAATCGTGCGTGTCACGCACAGTCAATGGATATAGTGTGGTATGAAGTGTCATGAAAACAGCTCTCGTAGGATTTGAGTGCTGAAGTTGATCTTTTTTCTTTTTTTTGAGTTGACTAGATGTCAAACTATGGGAAAATTATGGGGTTCAAATTTTCGACCTCTCAATATACAGGGGGGTCGAGGGGTCGGAAAATTTGAATCGCATTTTCTGCAAATCCTACGGGAGCTGTTGTCATACCACACTATTAGGGCTAGGATCAGGGATCCATGTCTCCAACTCCCAACCCCCAACCCCCCCTGTACATCGAAGACAACTCAAAAAAGAAAGAAAATCAACTTTAGCACGCAAATCCTATGGAATTACACTTTGTACTGCACTAATACAATGTAGGACAACTACATATTGGGCAGCAATCTAATTTGGACAGGTGCACATGGTATATTAATTACTTGTTAGTCGCACGATTATTTGTTCGATATAATAAAACACCTATTGATTCATTTTCGCCCGATACGGAAAATATTTCCGGCTCAACCTTCGGTCTCTCCCAACATTGAATTATCGGCTTAAATATTTTGCCATATCGGGCTTAGATGAATCCAAAAGGTATAATATTTTTCCTTGCAACTGCTGTAAAACTGAATAACTGTTGTATTACCGTCCATTTAATGCCTCCGTCATGACAATGCCATGAACAAACTGTCATGGGCAGGCTGTCCACCACAATATTGAAAATTTTGCTAGCAATAATGTCCACCACAAGAATTGCTAACAATATACCCAACTGACCTTTAAAAAACTTAAAAGTTGTAGTATTATTGAAGTTTTGAGTGAGTCTTGGGGTGCCCTATGAGGCTATAACCCCTGCTATGAATGACCCCTTTATTCCTTAGTCGTGCATTTCTTAACAAGTAGAGTATAATAAAGTAAAGTAAAAAGTAACCTCCTCCGCAGGCAACTGCATGATGTGTCTTCTTAGTCATAAAGAGCTTTCCGAGAGCTGTACGAGCAAAGTACGCAAGATTGTAATGCATATATATGTGGCCAAGGCAAGTACAAGACTGGGGATAAGCTATAAAACATACTGTGGGGGAGGGAGAGGGTGGGAAAGGGGAAGAGAACTCTCCTTTCCTTTTTTCCACCCCTTGCGTTTTTTTCTCTCGCCTTTTTCCCTCCCCTCGCTTTTTTTTCGCCGCGCTTTCTCCCCAGTCCTGTACTCGGCCAAATATGCATTGCATGCATCGCGTTGCAACCTCGCGTACTTTGCTCGTACAGCTCTCGGAAAGCTCTTTTTGACCACGTAACTAAGAAGACACATCAGTTGCCTGCGGAGGAGGCTAAGTAAAAAGGTGGTAAACTGCTGAGATTTTTAGTAACGACATATTGTCTGACGTTTCGAACGGAGCCCTTCATGAGAGTAAAATGTCTTGAATTACATAATTAGGGTGATTTTGCCATCGGCATTGCCGTTGTTGTTGTTGTTGTTGTTGTTGTTGTTGTTGTTGTTGTTGTTGTTGTTGTTGTTGTTGTTGTTGTTGTTGTTGTTGTTGTTGTTGTTGTTGTTGTTGTTGTTGTTGTATATATTGTAGTTCACTAGCTTATATTTGTTTAATTCAACAGGACGAGAACCAACTTCATATCCTGGCCATCAGCCAGAACTGGATTCGCCTTCACTAAAGACACAGTACAATTCGTTTATGACAACATCAAGAGAAGCCTTTAGAAATCCAAATGTATGGAATAAAATGTAACAAATTATAATGTCACATACTTATAGACATGCACTGCCGACGATCCGTAAAATTGTTTAAATATATACCAATGCCACGTGTATGTGTACTATATTTCATTATTAACATCATGCGATGTGTATGTGTTGTTGTTTCTCAGGTCACTCGGGGTTCTAATTGGGAGCATCAAATCCCAGTAGGCCCTTTGCTGAGTTTAAGCCTGGTTCTCATATGTCGCCGATCGTCGCCGACCCATGATTTAGATGCATGTTAAGTAAAAGAATAAAAGCACTGCTTTTCTATATTGTTCTTTATTACTCACATGCTGTTGCACTTCCCGTTTTAACATGCATCTAAGACCCCATTTACACTAGAGCAAAAGTATCCGGATTCACAATGTTTTTCATCCTCACGGGAATAAAAAACAATGTGAATCCGGATACTTTTGCTCTAGTGTAAACGGGGTCTAAATCACAAATCGCCGACGATCGGCGACATATGAAAACCAGGCTTTAATTTTCGCGGATGCTCAGCCTCAGAGCTCATTCGCGTACTGACTGCCGTATGTGACACTTAACACCTAAGATAACATAATCGTTACATCATCGTTTTCCAAAAGCTTCGTTTTTGCCGTCCACATTGGTGAAGAAAAACGGCGTCTTCGAATGTCTCCACTCTGGAGAGCGTTTTCGAAACGCTCCGTTTTCGGTTACCGAAGACGCCAGATTAGTGTGGACGAAACGGCCTAACCGTGTCAGAATTAGGTCTCCGTTTTCGTTTGAAAACGGATTAGTGTGGACAAGGCACCATTTACATATCAAACAATTCTAAATAACTTGTGAACATATGGAAAAACTGTAAAAGTCATTTATCACTTTCAGGAGATCGTGAAGATGAAACAGACTTAATTTTCATTTCATTTCATTTCATTTCATTTCCTCTTGCTCTTTGAGCAAATGTAAAGATTATTAAAATATTGTTTATACAAAAATATCACAAACGGAAACAAAATTGGTAAGTGTATTGTAGGATGCAGGCATGCTAGATATAAAGCGGCGGAATGAGGGAAAACCGACTCATGCACCTAAAAATTCATTGTGATCCTTTCTCTGCATGTATATCTAAAATAGCTATAAGCATTTACATTACAAACGCGTTTGAGATAATGAAAAATTTATTTCCGTATTAAGCTGATAGTCAACAACAAAACATCCATTGAAACTTATAACATGTAAGAATTAAAAACACAAATAACCACAATAAACATGTAGCACATGCAGTCAAGTTTGGTTTTACCGATGTATATATGTATTAAAGCTGCACGAAAAAGAACAAAGAAGTACAGTTAAAGAAGGTTGGTTTTTAGCCACATCTTTTCAGGCTACAAATTAGGAATTTCCATCTTCTATCCCTGGAAATAACAAAGGGAAATAACTTAGTAAAAATAGAATGTCAGTTTGTTTTTTCACTTATGAGTTTAACCCTTTCACGCATGGCTTTAGTAAAATCGTCTGGCGTTAGACAGAAAAAAAGATAAAGTTGTTCGACAACAACGATGCGCATGAAAGGGTTAATAAATTTTTAATTCTATAGTGAAATTAACTTACTCTCGTCGATTGTCATGGTAACTTGAGCCACCAACCAGGAATCGACCATAGCCGTATATACCATAGTTCATTACACCATCAAAGGAGTTTACATACCCAGTCCAGTAACAGTTAACTAAGACATAGTTTGGTAGCAGGTTACAACATCGAAAATCAAATCTCCTGTCCTCATGATGATTAGAATGTCTCGAGTGCACACCTATATTTATATAGATAGGGAATAACTTTCCAAATTAGTGACGTCCGTACAAACTTGTTTATCATGCAATGGACATGCAGTCAACACAAATAATCTTGAAAACTGATTGGTACTTTCACAGTCATTAACTACAAATAAGGGCTTGGGAAAAGCAATATTGGCAATCACGCTGTATTTATATCCGCTATTTCGAAGCAGGTCAAATCCAACCAACAACCGATTATCCATCCAGCCATGCCAAGCGACAGCAAGGTAACACGTGAGAAAGATATAGCGAAGCTATCAAAGCGCCAGTAGATAGATCGAGCAACAAGCCAACAATACTACTCATGGCTCAATTCAGGTGGGCTTGACTACTTCAAATTCAATTTTCAGCAAAGAAGCAGCAGGGCAAATCCACGGGCAAATCGTATAATATTGTTCTGGCTTGGTTGCGTATACGCGAATATATAAATAAATATAAATAAATAAATAAATAAATAAATAATAGAAGTAAATAATATAAAATCAACAGATATTGCCACTACTGGATCCAAAAGACATGCATGGTTAACAAGTATGGCCAGAAAATTACTTTTTTGACACCTAATTATCATATCACATCTTTTTGACACCAATTTACATATCGAAGAGGAACATGTCGTTTAAAGTACCCCTAACCCCCAAAATTTTATGGTTTAGATTAAAGCACCCTCAAGATTATGAAGAATGGCGTTGAAAGTTCGGCGATATAGATTTTTGTTTTTAAGTTATCAGGGTTTTTGAATATGCAAATAAGGCATGTGATGACGTAAGATAAGGAAAGCAGAATTGTGGAAGAAACTTAAAGGGGGTCTACAGTCCGTTCTGCGCATGACCGGCGTGGAGTCCCCAAAACATGACATTCGTAGATAATTACATGAAGTACTCAGCTCAATGTAAATCGTTGGGAGCAACATGGCAGAAAACCAAGCGATTTGGCGAAGATATCTCGGATTTTTTTATTTCTTTCGAAAATATTTTATTTTGGGTACAAGTGATGAATAGGAAGCAAGAAAAGCTTACAATCTTGAATAAGGTATCAGTATTTTTTTGGTGAATAAAGATGTAAACATTAGTTTCCTACATGCGCAGAACGGACTGTAGACCCCCTTTAAACATCGAGCACATATATACAGACCACCTAACCAAGAAAGATAATTTGAGTTATTTAGCCGTCATGGCAACCGGTTTGTTTCCAGACCCCTAAATTCAGGCTCACAATATTTTTTTCTGCCATAGCAGATTTTACTGCAACTTCAGACTTTATTATAAGATTAGTTATGTTTGTAGAATCTTCCTCCAATATTACCAAGTACCAACTCCAAAATTATCTACACTTGAGAGAAGACAAATAGTTAAATTTTTAAATTAAGACGTCTGGAAACTAATCGGTTACCACGACGACTATATAACTTGAACTATCTTTTTCAGTTTAGTAGTTTGTAAATAGATGAAAAGTTTGGAGAAATTTTGATGAATAATTTTGAAGATACATTCGAAAATCGTCGACAATTCTGCTTTCCTTATCTTACGTCATCACATGCCAAGTTGCATATTACAAAAACTTCAATAACTTAAGAACAAAAACCAGTATAGATTAGAGGTGTGCGAATCCGATCCGAATTCGATCAGATCCAATCGGATTCGGATCGGATTCGGACTAAACTTTTATCGTTCGGATTGGATCGGATTTTGTTCTTTTTTTATCGGATCGGATCGGATCGGATTTTGTTCTTTTTTTCTGCGATCGGATCAAATCAGATTTTGCACTTTTTTACCCGCATTAGATTCACTTTTATCATTGTTTCTGTCAAAAGATTAACAAATTCACTAGTTGTATGTACGTTGCACAACATATGAAGGCTATTATTACATAAGATTATTATTGTATAGTAGTTTTCTTAAATTTTTTTGTTCATTGGTTTTCTTTTCGGAAAGTTTGCGCAACTATTGCAACATATATCCAGTGTTTTAATTTTTTCGGACCGGATCGGATTTGAGCAGCTGTTTTCGGATCGGACTATGATTTTTTAGTTTCGGATCGGATTAGAATTGACAGTTTTGGTAAACCCTCGGATTATAAGGGGTCAATCCGATCCGACGCACACCACTAGTATAGATCGTTTTCATCTGACGTCACGGCGGCCATATTGGTGTACCGAAACAATGAAATGGCGGCCATATTGGTGTACCATCTATATCCTATGGGAATTTAACTCTATTCTTATTCAAAAATCTCGTATTGTTTCACCACCCCAATGGGGCCGCCGATCACGTGAGTGAAAACGATCACAGCCGAACTTTCAACGACATTCTTCATTGGGGCACTTTAACTCAATATGATAATTGTATCGGAATCGATCGATTATCACATGGAATAATTAATGTCGTATGAAGTGTCCATAGGATTTGCATGCTAAAGTTGATTTTCTTTCTTTTTTGAGTATCAGAATATCAAGAGCCAGCATTCAGCAATTTATTAGACAGTACAACCAACTTCCTTTTCGAGACATACGTGCACCTAATTGACAGTACAAAACTCTCGACAAATCTAACCCTCACTTTTGATAAATAACATTGCAAGTGTAATCTCACTCAACAGGCTTTGCACTCTAACATGCACATGACCAAGGCAGATAAGCAAGAAAAACTCGGGAAACCGAACTGAAACATAAAGACCATGGCAGCTAGACTCTACAGAGTACAGACTCCCAAGAAATACTGCTTTCAGTAATGCTTTAGTTCTATTATATAGTTCTATTAACGTTATTAAACTGAATATTATATATAGTAATATTTCTGGTTATTCAATTTCTTTGAGATTTTAAAACTGACTATTTCATAATTAAGAACTGTGCATTTTGAAAAATGGGATACCTTATTCGATGACCCTGGATTTATGATTTATCTAAACTATGTAAAAAAATTAAAAAAAGAAATCGTGCTCGACATTCGACAAGAATTCTGCATGAGAATAAATGAATATGTAATTTTTTTACCTATATGCCTTTGGTGGCCTCACTCCAAAATTTATTAAAGCGAGGTACTATTGGTAAGCAGTTTTTACATCGAACGATTGCCGCAGAAGTGACTTGATTTGATATTTTCTTTCGCACCTGTTTTGAACAACCGGGTTATCCGCTCGCATTGTTATTCGACAACAGTAATATGATTTCCTTACAACCAGAGATGGCAGAGAATCATTAACAGCTGTGCATGACCCACGAAATATTCGAAGCCCATTTTCAGCCAAATGAATTTTGGGTCACATGGACACATTCAAAGAACGGAGTTGAGCGCGCGTTTTAACCAGTTAACATGCACATGGCATTGGTGTATATGTCTGGGCTACAAAAGGGTTTTCGCGCGATTTATTTATCTCAAAATTAACTGATTTAAGGACCTTTGTTTGTACAAGGGTTGAGAAAGAATATGCCCTAGCTGATAATTTGAACCATCAATAAATAAACGCGAACACACTTTTTTAGAACTATCTTTGAGAAGTGCAAATATGAGAATTTGACAGATTTTTAGTAAAACCAGCGACCAACAACAACCACTTAGGGGAGGTACCTTGATTTTATATTTGTAAGTATGCATAGAAAAGTCAAAGTGATTGATTTCTTTTTTATTTGATAATACGATGGTGTTTTTCATTTAATTTATCTGGCTACATTTGGTGCAAATTTGAGACAAATCGGGAAAATATTCAGCGCGTAATAGCAAATCTCCTTGAATCACATCCTAGGGTATCCTGTAACCTTGGTCTACCAGAAAGAAAAACTTAGTACCAACCTGTTATAACCCCATGTCGACACTGGTATGTGACCGGGTTATCATACCAATTCAACCAACCAGTCCAGGAGCATCTAGTGGTAACGCGACTATCACTTTTGCAATAGAACGCCCAACTGCGATCTTCATGGTGATTGCTATGAATGCTTCGTATACGGGAAATAGCTTTTCCTATATAATCAAGACGAAATAAGGAAAACAGATTGAGTCTTAAGCGCGCTGTGATTAATCAGTTACCGCGTGTTTATATCAGGCTTTATAAAATAAGGTGTCCTCTACGCACGCTCTGATTGGCTGGGCTCCGTGTATGTATAAGGGACAGAGATCATGCAGTGTCAGCTAGCCGGAAAAGCCCGCCAAATTCCAAAACTACCTCACTTTTAGCTTGATTTTTAATTTCTTCTTATTTTATAAAACAAATAAAACATACCCTCAGGGGTCGAATCTGGGTCCACTACTCTTCTTGCTTTATATTAATGATTTACCTAACTGTTTAAAAATATCCACACCGACTATATGTATGCTGACGACACAAACTTAAAGTGCCACTAACCCAAAAAACTTTTTCTCGCAAATCTAAGAGCCCTTATTGAGTAGATTAGGTCAGTTAATAAATTATTGGTATTGGACGTTTCGTTGATCTTCTGTAGACGACCAAAGTTGCATCTGCATGTCCCATGGCGGAGTAGGAAAGGGAATGGGTATATTCCTGGTGTTACGTCAGACAAGTCAAACAAGGAACTCCTTTGAGCTCTGTCTGGTGAATACATAGAATTTTTTATGGGTTGAAAATTCATTTTCCCAACTAACTCAATGTAAAAATTCTATGCATTCAGCAGACAGAGCTCAAATGAATTCCTTGTTTGGCTTGTCTGACGTCACACCAGGAATATACCCATTCCCTTTCCTTCTCCGCCATGGGGACATGCATATGCTAATTTTTGCAACTTTGGTGGTCTACAGAAGACCAAAGAAATGTCCAATACCAATAATTTATTCACTGGACTAATCCACCCAATACGGGCTTTTAGATTTGGGGAAATATTTTTTGTGGGTTAGTGGCACTTTAACAGTTTGTGGAGAAACAGCCAAAGAGATTGAAAAAAATTTAAATAGTGAACTTGAAAATGTTCACAAGTGGTTTTTGGTCGACAAATTAACCCTCAATGTTAAAAAATCCCCCAGAATATATGATTATTGGCTCTAAACAGAGGTTATCGAAAATTACACCTGAGTGCCAAATTAAAATTGATATAGGAGGTAAAGAAGTTAAGCAAGTAAAATCAACCAAAAGCCTAGGAGTTATTATCGATGACCGCTTGTGTTGGAAAGAACAAATTGATGGCATCAGCACAAAGGTTTCAAGAGCAATTGGAATAATCAGACGTGCTAAGCCATATGTTAAAAAAGAATCTTTAGAACTGATGTACCAGTCTCTAGTTTTGCCTTATTTCGATTATTGTTCTCTTAACTGGGGTAACTGCAACCAAACACTCAAAGATAAAATTCAGAGACTACTAAACAGAGCAGCACGGATTATTACCGGAGATACATATGATGTACGTTCAAAACAGGGGCGGCGGAAGACGTTTTTGAATGTGGGGGCAGAAAGTAGGTTTAAGAGTTCGGGGGGTATTTCCCTCTTGGAAAATTTTTTGATTTGTGTGACCCCCCAGAAAGCCCATTTTCACCCAAAAATCCCACTCATTAATCACAAAAAAAGGCTCCAATTATCTAAGTAACTTTAATTTGATAAAACTGTCAATAATCGTAATAATTGCCTTCGCGCGTCTCCAGTGTTCAGTCACTTTACGAAAAACCAATATAGAACCATAAAACTTTTTTAAAACGTTGAAAGTGTAAATTAAATGAACTATACATAACTATATAAGTAAAACTAAAAGTTACACTACTGTACATTAACGTTATGTTAACGCGATCACCTTTGTGTTGGTCAGTTAAATTATTACGTGAAGATCCATCGCTGGGCCTTTTTCCCGAAAGTTTCCGCAATAACCTAGCTTCAAATTTTGACTACAGAACTCAATTTTGAAAAATGTTCTATTTTTCAATATTTTTCAATATATATGATAGGCGTGTCAAACTAATACGTCCTAGCTAAGAACTCTGAAGATAACCAAACTTCAAAATCTTGTGGGGGCGAAAACTGCATCTCGCCCCCACAGGTAAAAACTTGTGGGGGCGGTCGCCCCCACTGCCCCCACGCTTCCGCCGCCCCTGCAAAAGACATCCTTTCTAAGTTAGGATGGAGAAACTTAGAAGAGCATCATATGTTACAAAAGCTATTCAAAAGAAATGTACTGTAAGTATAAACGAAATGTTTAAAATTTCTGACAAAAATTACCAACTAAGGAACAATAACCTTGTGCTGATGTTATCTAAACTAAAAACAAATGCAATGAAGAGGACTTTTAGCTACTCAGCTGCAAAAATCTGGAATAGTCAATCTACTGATGCAAGAAGAAAAGTTATAAATGAGTTGCATCTTTAAAAATTATTATTTTTTATTTATTTTTTAATTTTAAGTATTTTTAATGTTGATTGAGTAGATAGTTAGTAATTATAGTTAGTTACATGTAAACGGATAAACTTTTAGACACCTTTTAATGTAGTTAGTTGTGGCAGATTTGTAGCCACCATTACATGTAAATATGGTTTTATCTAAGAATTAACATTGACTTTTATAGGACATTTAATATATCTTCTCTTTTTTTTTAAAAAGTTTTATATACATGGCCCTAGAGAGATAAAAAAGGCTGTTTTTCATAGGATTTTGGGTGAAGGAAAATTCGAGTGTAGAATATATACATTTTAAGACCAAATCGGGACCAGTTGCGAAAAATGCAACTACACAGGCCTTCCAGCAGGAATTGAACCCACGACCTTGCGATTCTAGTGCAATGTTATGACCACTGAGCCACGGAGGGCGTTGCCGATCGAGAGCTTGAATGATCGCGAGTTCTGTATATATAATAGGTGGTAATGCCAGGAGAGAATTGGGTATATTATAAGTGATATTGGTTCTAAGGATTTTGGGTGAAGGAAAATGCGAGTGTAGAATATATATTTTCCTTCACCCAAAATCCTTAGAACATGCTATGTAATCGAGTGAAATGCCCAATATCACTTATAATGTTTTTCATAGGGTCGTGTATGTAAAACTTTTTTTTTGGCTATATTTTTTTTAAGTGTAATAATTAGAACTTTGTAATTTTTTTTTGTATTGGTTACTCTAGGTTGATGAGGATACCGTGTCAAAATAAGATTAATTAAATAAACAATAAATAAATAAGTAAATAAATATTTGCACGTGTCTAATAGTCGAATCCCGAGCGTGAAGTTGATAGGAATCGATCAGAGGACAATTGCTAAAAATAATTTTAACTTCCCTCTGTTAAACACTTTAGGGTGATGTTGGCATCCTCAATAAAGAGTATTATTATTAACTTAATATTATTGTTGTAAAATATATATATGTTATTTACCGGCTGGGAGGTCCGTATAGAGAAATATTTCCCGAGGTCTCAAAAACAGCCCGAGGCCGCAGGCCGAGGGTCGTTTTTGAGACCGAGGGAAATATTTCTCTATACAGACCGACCAAAACGGTAAATAACATTTTTATTATTTTTATTAATCGTACGATTTATAATTTACATAATTAGGTAAATTAACATAATTAAATTGCGTAATCGAGATGACATTCACGTGATATTCAAAAGTCCAAAGTTTATCGTTCGACTCAGAACCCTCTTCCCTATACTATTATCATATTTGTTCCCAAAGTCACAGAACATAAAAGAACTAGCTGGTCGTTCTCTGACAATGAGTTTTCGCGTTGCGTTCGCGCTTTATCCCGTTAGAGTAATTATTATTTTGCAGTCATTTGCTACTCACTTTTCACCAGAATGTTCGGAAATTCGTTCCGAAGTTCGCAAGTTCATTGGGAAGTTCAAAGCTCGTTTTAAGCCACGCATTTGATTGACTTGACTGACTTCTTGGTTCCTGGTAGCCGGCAATCAATTGCGTAGTTCAAAACGAACTTTGAACTTCACTGTTAATTTCAAGGAGTCATTTTAACTCCACCATAGGAGTTAAAATAACTCCTCCCGGGAGAGTAAAAAAATTGGAGTAAAATCTACTCCCAAGATGGAGTTAAAACTACTCCACTTTGGTATACATTCCAAAATTTACTCCACTGAGAGTCAATTTAACTCCACCGAAGGAGTAAAAATAACTCCACCAAAAGAGTAAATATAACGGAGTAATTTTTACTCCCTAATTTTTACTCCAGGAGCCATTTTGACTCCCCCAAAGGAGTAAATTTAACTCCACCAAAGGAGTAAATATAACGGAGTAATTTTTACTCCCTATATAACGGAGTACTTTTTGCTCCCTACTTTTTACTCCAGGAGTCATTTTGACTCCCCCAAAGGAGTAAATTTAACGCCACCAAAAGAGTAAATATAACGGAGTAATTTTTACTCCCTAATTTTTATTCCAAGAGTAATTTTGACTCCCCCAAATTTGACTCCCCAAAGAGTAAATTTAACTCCCCCCGTAATAGCTTTTACATGTAGAATTCAAAATGGCGGCTATTCAACCAAATTGTTTACTGAATGTGCATAGTGATTTGCTTGTATTTGGAGGCTATACAAGTCGTGTGAACAAGAATTTACTTTGCGTGTTAATACATAAAGCTGCCAAAGGACGAATATGGAGATATTCTGTAATGCATTAATGCAGAGAAGCAAAAAACTTAGAAACGAGTGGACATAATTTCACGAACATTTATGCCTCATATTGGTAAAGTCTAATAATCTTAAATATAACTTTATTTACCGGGTTTATATTAAAATACATGTACCTTAGTGCCCAACAAAGCATATACTGTAATTACATATGGGTGCATGGGTGCAGCAGTTTTTACTTTTAAACTATAAACTGTAGTGTGACCCTTTGTACATGACATGTAACTGTGGTAATTTATATACATCATCTTTAATGCACTCAATATCTTTATTATATACTAGTGCTTTAACCCATTAATGTGCGAGAGTCTAGCCTTGATGAGCAAAATTGTCTTGCGTTAGACAGAGTAAAATAACAAAGTAGGGTGCACAATGGGTTAACAAGAGACCTTGGCAGATAGTTTTGCCCAACCCATTAAGGTGCAAGAGTCTCCCCTTGATGAGTAAAATCATCTGGCGTTAGAGTAAAATAACAAAGTACTGTATGGTGCATCAGGGCGCATTGCACCTTAATGTGTTGAGTCCAGAATTATAAGACCCAGTCTACATGACACATGCAGGACAAGCTGGAATGCCCCAACTGCACCCTACTTTGTTACTTTTCTCTGTCTAATCCCAAACAATGTTGCTCATCAAAGGAAGGGCCTTGTGCAATAATAGTAAAGGGCTTATTCTTCAACTGGTTGATTTTCTAGCTGCATTCACAGTAACATTACATTACATAGCCATATTGGTTGATACACCTAGTTGCAAAAGAATATTGTTAAACAGCACTGTTCCAACCAATCAAAAGTATTGCTCTGATTGAAGATGCCACAGCAATCATCCTTTTGCCAAAGTTAATTAGTAGTAAAGGAATTGGCGAGCTACTGAAAATTTGTTTGGTAAGTGTTTGGTTGCATGATATTCAATACAGTATGCCATCTGAAAATGCAGAAAGTCAAGATCACAAGGCTCGAAGATACAAAAATTTCCAGGGGAGAATTTCCATTGATGCCCCCCATCCACTGATGAATTCTTAAAAAAGCACTGTGGGATACATTATAGACTACATATTTGTAGTTAATTTTGATAACTACAGGCCCATCTTTTGAAATTAGCCCCCCTCCCACATTTCGCCCACCCACCAGCGTCTATGACGAAGGGTAGATACATTGTAGCATTGTGAAATTTAGATATTTTTTTCCCCTTAGGATGATGATTCAATCAATGCCATCATCGAAGATACGCTTGCCCCAAAACTAATTGGAGGGGGGCATGTTGGTGACATTGTGCCATTATATCTGGCTGCGGAAGGAAAGGTGGTGTTGAAGCTGAACTCTGGAATGCGTGTGTCACAAGCATTAGTATTGACTGCATTGTTAATTGCTTGTTATTATATATTTAATATTGAGTATGCTAGCAACCTTAAGAATGTATTCCTGGGTGATTATCTATGTAATTGACATGCAGTATTAGTAATACCGTAATGGATGTAAGTTTTTATATACCGTTAACCAGCATAAATAATTATAGATATTATAATCCTTGACCTTGTACCTATGACCAAAGTGTTATGTTTATTAAAATTTGCTTCCTTTATTTGTTGCAGTTTTACTATTTTTGCCTCCAAAATGAGAGCAAAATTAGATTAATTTTCACACTCATAAGGAATAAAATTTACTCCACCTTTGGTATATTTTTGACTCCCAAATGAGAGTAAAATTCTAAATTAGAGTACTTTTCACCCCCATAAGGAATAAAATTTACTCCACCTGTGGTATATGTTTGACTCCAAAATGAGAGTAAAATTCTAAATTAGAGTAATTTTCACCCCCATAAGGAATAAAATTTACTCCACCTTTGGTATATTTTTGACTCCAAAATGAGAGTAAAATTCTAAATTAGAGTAGTTTTCACCCCCATAAGGAATAAAATTTACTCCAGTTTTGGTATATTTTTTACTCCAAAATGAGAGTAAAATTAAATCATAGTATTTTTAACCCCCATAGGAATAAAATTTACTCCACTTTTGGGTTATTTTTTACTCCAAAATGAGAGTGAAATTTTAAACTAGAGTATTTTTTACTCCCGCAAAGGTAAATATTACTCCATTAGTGAGGTAGAAAGTACTCTAAAAATGGAGTTAAAAAGATGGAGTAAAATATACTCCCAAAACAGAGTCAACTGGTACCTTTTTTTTTTACTCCTTTTTTGGAGTAGTATCAACTCCTTAAAATTAACAGTGTTCCCAAGTCCCAATGAAGTTGCGAACATTTTGGTGAAAAGTGACAAGTGAGTTGCAAATGACTGTCGTTGTCTTTGTAAATATGCAATACTGTAGTTTTAGACAACATCTTTTGTAAAGATGAGAGAACGTGTCTTAAAAAATGTGTTTTAAAATGTTTAAAATTTTGCTCAAATATGATGTCACTGATCTCGGGAAATGCCATTTCAGAGACTTAAATCTCAAAATTTTCCGCGGGAGCATACCCCCAGACCCCCCTAGAAATTGGGCAGTATACCGCCTTGCATGTTTGCCAGTATGTACGTACTAATCTCAACAATTTTCATGGTACTGTGTGTCTGTATAGTGTATAGTGTATAGTGTATAGTGTATAGTGTATAGTGTATAGTGTATATTACAATTTACAAATATGGAATAAGAATACAGAGAATAATATATGGATGTGCGGAAATACGAGTGTTGAACAGGTATCTCATGAGTGAACGATATCTTGTTCAACACGAGAAATAAATTTCATTTGTGTAAGGCTCTAAGCATCCATGAATTATTCTATTTATTTCATAAACACTAACACAAAAAAATCTAAATTGAGGATCAATTTTACTGCAAGGTATAGATAAACAAGCTAAGCAATATTGATCGTTGAACCGACATCTTCACTTCTTGACATGTTAGGTCTACATAATTTTGGGTTAAGGTTAGTACATGTCCTGACTCCTGATTCACATTTCACAAGAATCACTGAATCAGACTATTGCCGAGAATTTGAGATATGTTCATATGAGTTGATATTTTACTTTATATATAAATACAATAATAGTATTGAGACATGTAAGACAACGTTTGGTAACGTTTAATTAGCTCTATTCTCTATTCTCATCGTTTTTTGGAGACAATTTATAATTTACCAATTTTTGAATTTCTTCGAAATTTCCTTCAAATTCCCTGCAGAATCGTTTTCCCTGCAAATTTCCTGCATTTCGTCAAAATTTCCCGCAAAAAGGAAATTTCCTGCCAAGTGGAAGCACTGCCGTACCGGCTCATACGGACCGCTCATTAACCAATCAGAAAGCAGGATTTGGTAGGATACGGACCGAAAAAAAATAAAGATTTGATATTTAAGTGGTTACTCAATGCCGATGGTTATAAGACTTGTGACTGTCAGAAAAATGAATAAATACAATGGTCTGGGAGTTGGCAAAACTTGGCTTTTCCGGGGCATGAACTCTGCTTAATTTAGTTCCCAGTCCCATGGGCCACAGCTCAGCCACGGGAAAGGCTCTGCCTACAGATAGCCCGAGTAATAACATGCGTCAACGCTGCTATATTGGATGATTGCTTCATTCTACCGAAAATACAATGTGCTCAGCGTACACAAGTTCGCACTGAAACGTGAACAAAAAGATAGAACAAAGAGTCTTAATTCAGAGCATTGATATACTATGATGTCACATTGATTAAATGGACTGGTACAAAGTTGCCTGTCTCATCTTCATGTTTCTCAAAATTGCTACGCCAATAAACCGAGTTCCAGAATGGGTCTTCAAGTCATTCAAAACAGCTTGTGTTTATCTGATAAAACACCAATATATATCGAGAATAATAGTATCGTGATAAGTCGCCTGAATTAACGCGTGAAACTCCTAGTAGCAACAACAGAATTTCTACATACAAGCTCCGCAAACTTGATCACCTCCGTCAGGAGCTGGTTATGTTTTTACTTTTGTTTGTATGTTTATCTGTTGTCTGTGAGTCTCATGTCCGTCACCAGAATATCTCACAACATATACTCGACAGGTTTTCGTGAAAGTTTGTGGAAAGATTGATCATATAGATCAAGAACCAAACCTTTCAATTTTTGGTTGAAATTTGGATGAGAAATTAATAAAAAATCTGACCACAAGATTCTCCGTGTTGAGAAAATACTTGATTGCTCATTATCCTTTTTTATGCAATTTTTTTGCATAATTTTGGCGGTACGAGTGCAATCAAGCATTTTATTCTTCACACATGTGTGTACTGTAATTAGAGTTGAGTGAGTCAACCTGCATGGTTAGCGGGATGGCCCGTTTTCTTTTTAAACATCTCTAATAACCCGCTGGCGGAGGTATATGCAGTCTCTGAGTGCCATCTAGTTATTGTTATTATTATTTGTTATTATTACTAACCTTGGGGACAAGCAAAAGCAAAAGTTGCATCCCATGTAGTCCATGTTGCAACTCGGGGACTAATATAAGGTCTTCTGGGTACAGAGCTGTTAACAGTTACCAACTGAGTAATCAGTAAACTGAACAAAAAGACTTTTGCTGCGAACGACATGGAGTCAAAAAACTGTGACATGGTTCTTCCAATTAACAGTAATTAAATATAAAAAAAGAAAACATTATTATGTTTTATTCATTTAGATTCAATATATTTAATTAGAGCTATAGAGAAACGTTTCTCTATGACAAAGAAGGGCCTTCGCTCGAAAGTCGAAACGTTAGACTTCTAAGTAATCCAACCTCACTATATTTTGATTTGTGTTTCAACATGTACTGCCTACGCAGCACACTACTTCGGAAGTCACCAGTTTATGTGAGTGGATGAAAGAAAGAGGTAACTATCAAAGTAGAGGCTGTTGAAATAGCTTGGGGATTGCAGCAGAAACAAAATGGAGATTCGAGAGGTGAGAAGCGAAAATTGCGATCCTAATATTGCGATCCTACTTAACAGGAAAAGATGGAAAGCAGCAGTATCAGTTTACTAGAAATACATGAACACAACAACCCCGAGCCTGCGTATAGCAGCCTGTTTTTGGTATTTCAGTCCCGCTGCTCACCCGCCCGCCCGCTTCCTCCCCTAAAAAATCGGCTGCTACGCAGGCTAAACAACCCCTCGCCCGCTTTATATGCATTTTTTAACCCCCCCTCTCCCGCCCCCCCCGCCCCCCCCCCCTCTCCCCTAATTTCTGTTTTTTGTTGTATTAATGAACACAGATCAGAAAACATCCAGAAAATTAGTTAGCAAGGTTCATCTGTAGTCGTGTATTGACACACCGAAAGAACATGCAATGTCAATATTAAAAAAAACCCGAGATGAACCAAATGACAAATTTTATATCGAGTTATATAGAATACACCAGAGCAAAATTCTTTACCGGCTTTGAACAGTTTCAGGACACATCCTTCTTCTTTCAGTTACATTTTGGTCGGCATCGTTTTTGGTCTTGATATCGTATTAATTTTTAGGCTTTTTCCAGTGGTTTTAAGTCGTATTTATTGGTCTTTTTCTCGCTGCCACATCTCTTGTTAGACTTCTTTCTTTGGTCTTTTTTCATAGTAATATTAATGTACATTTTAGCTGAAACCATTTTTTCTGACAAAGATTTCTTTCGTCTTGATCGTTGAAAAACTATTTCGTAATCCAACCGAACTACCCTGCTATTCGAACTGCGCAAGTTGTGGATTTGATAACATATATATATATATATATATATATATATATATATATATATATATATATATATATATATAAACATGTCGCAGAATTTCTTTCCCACTTGCGTGTAATTTCGCGTGTACTCCACGCGTGTCGAGATTAGCACCCTCACCCAGATGGATGTCGAAAAACATACTTTAAGTATATATTCAGCAATACGACGTAAATGATTCGTGGTTTCTGCTAGACACTGAACTTAAGCTTTAGGGGGCGATTACATGGACCGGGCTAGCCCGCTTTATATATAACTGAAAAACTGTTGAACTCGCTTCGATACGCGTTCGTTTGCTTGACTGTGTGAATAAATAGTGCTGAAAGGAACTGAAATAGAACATCAACGTTGTTTGTGTGTTTCGTGATCAAAGCGAAGATTTAATAAATTAATTAGTCTTCGTGAAGACGCTTTCCTGGGTTAGCGAAGACTTTAACAATCTTTTTATTAACGATGGGCTTACAAAATAAATAATAGACTAATTAGTGTGAAACTGAAGTAAAACTAACGTAACTTTGCCCTTATTTACTTGATAATTGCGAATTTCGGCCTGAAATCATCCCGGCTTACCGGGCTAGCCCGCTCCATGTAATCGGCGTTTCGTAAACTCATCCCGGTTAACCGGGCTAGCTAGTTAGATTGTCGTCGTCGTCCTATACAGTGCTTAAACTCCCTAAATTATCGGATTTACACTGCAATCCTTGTCAGTCTGAATTTCAACGTTAATATATAATCCAGATATATGTAAAAATATAAAACCAGTTTAATAACTAGATGAAAATGGTTCAGATTACATTCAGTGATATAATGGATTGACCTAAAATGCATGCAAAGCTTTACTTACCTAGAGACACTGACCAGAAAGCTGAGATCAATCCTTTGTCGAGATCAATTCTTTCTTCTAGAATTGGAAATGAGTGTCGTCTTTTTATAATAACTGCACATTGGCTAATGACGTGCCAGCAGGCATTCTTTAATTAAGAATGAATCTTAAAAAAATCATGTCAAAATACACGGATATTGATTGTATAGCATGCACTGACAACTGAAGTGAATGCATTAATGGTCTCTCAACTGACGTCTATCCATTTTCCTGTTTGATGGGAATTATGGAATACTAAGTGATCTTTTAACGTTAGTATGATTTGTCATTTTCAGGTTTGTTGTGTGAACCATGGTTTATATAGTTATCTAACAGACTATACGTTTGGAGACTCTTTACAATGCAGTACTGGGTAAATTCGGAACCGTACAAAATATTGCATGAAGTATATATTCATGTAAATGGTAGCGAATCGATAGAAACCGTGCAAATAGCCGTTTAATTAAAGTGTTGCATTGACTGCATGGTAGCCAAAATCGGTATGAGCCGTTCAAAGGAAAACAGTGTTATCAGACAAAATCTATTTAAAAATGTAAATTAAACTACTTTTTTCAGAATGTCAGGAAGATATCATGTTTAACCCTTTATTGGCCAGGTTTCTGGGAGCTCTCCCCTTGACGAGTAAAATCGTCTGGCGTTAGCCAGAGTAAAACTAACAAGACACCTGGGTCAGGCCGGTGTGCACTCGGGCTACTGGAAAATGCAGAGGTCTCTATAACGCATGAGCAAAGAGATGGGAGTGGGCCAAGGAAGATCAGATCGAACGCTGAATGTGGTGCAGGACTATCCTGAATTGTCAATTTAAAGTGTCAGGATGATCCTGATGCCTAGGGGACTTCTCTGTCCCACATGTGGGATGTTAAACTAAAAGCATATAACAAAAAAACAGTAGGGGTGTTGTGGTCAGGGTCTGAGAGGTGGAACTTTCTCCCTGGGGGGTTGTGGTTAGATTTAGGGTTACCGGGTTGTCGTTAGGTTTAGGGCCATGGTTAGAGGTGGGGGGTCAGGGTTGGGTTTCATTTTCTTTAATATTCAGGTTTATCTGGAATTCTAGACCACTCCACAATTCAGGATAATCATGTAAACAAATACAATACTAGATATAAGTGATTAAGGTCAGTAGCAGTAAGGTTTAGAAGAGAGTATGTTACAGGTCGGGATGAAGAACATTTTAAACATTGATTTCAAAAAGAAAGTTATTGACGTCGTAAGCAATGACTAATAATTACAGCATTAATTAGTGATTAGAAAGTTGTTGAAATTGTTTTTGCTGAGCTATTTGTATGTGTAGACAAACAGTCACAAACTTTTAGGCTGATGACCCACTGCACAATTTCAAGAATTGTGCCATGATTGATTTCATGATAAATTTAGTACATTATTTGTTGTTATAATTACATGAACTTGTGAAAGTAGCGAACAAAAAATACTTCTGCATTTGGGGATTTCATGTCCACTAGCATTGTATAACGGACAACTGGGTTAACTTGACAGTAATGTTTGGCGGCAAATGCTGAAAAACTATAAGTCGTTCGACTTCTGACAAAATCTTGTGAAAATGTTTTGTGCCCTGCTCTTGGGTTGTGACCATAGTTTGCAGACCATCAGTTTAGACAATGTTCAACGAAAGGACAGCATGATTGTTCCATATAGTATTGATATACAGTACATGCATGATAACAATGCGACTCCACCAACATTCTGTGTACATGCTGACAGCTGTGACAGTAAATTTAACTTCCAGGTTTTTAGATTTATCTTCCAGAAATATATTAGAAACATCAGATTTTACCAGAACTGATCATGACAGGTAGTGATTGTCCAAACCTGGCTCTGGGCCTGGATCTACAGATTATAAAAAAAAAATTAGCCAAAAAAAGTACTGTATAAAAGAAAGTAGAGCCATGGTACAAGATTTTCATGAGTATCAGCCAAAGTTGATGATGGTGGCAGATAAAAAGGGATTGCCCGGCACTAATTCTAAATGTTAGGTATACTTAAAAGGCAAGTAATAAAGACCCTGGGTACAGGTTTGTGACAGTTACAATAATTTAGCCTGGGGTATAAAAGTGGAATTTCAATCAATGTCAGGTGGATGAACTAAAGAGAACATGTGTTTTAGACCTTGATCAAATACTGTAGCATCACTATCTAGTATGCTCCATTGTGATTAGAGGCAGCTGACACTCAAGCATTAAAACTTGTACCAGTAGTCACCTAGAACTGGATATACTGGAAGCCATGTATGTCTGGAAGTCATTGTAACCAGGAATGGTCTTAAAATGAGGTGCCTGGGGCTCTTTCTCAATACAGTATATGCACAACCGAAATGGTTGTGGGTTACGGTTTGCATTGTGCATGTTATGTATCAAGAAAGTGCTGTGCCTTGGCTCCTTGGCCCCTGGACTGGTGTCTTGCGGGGAATCCATCTTTAATATAGTTTTGTCAAAAGTTTTTTCTAGAACACAAAGAGTGGAACTATACTTTTGCCTCACTATATATTATGCTCAAAATCATGTTGACATAATGTGCCCAACCCTAAGGATCCAAGGCTCAAAATCTTGAGTAATTAGTACTGATTACATGAACAAATCCATGAAGCTATACCAGTATAGTAATCACAATGTCAATTTTTAAGAGACTTGTTTTATTTCAGGCTACATGTATCCATGTCTATATGACTATGGTTATTCAAAAAACACGGAGCGAGCGCATAAAAGGGAGCCCCCCCCCCGGCTACGCACTGACAGTTTGAAATGTCAACAGTCAAGTCAACAACGAGTCAGTGAGCTGGTGAAGTTTTGAGAATTATCTTTCATTTATAACCTTTTTACCTTTCAATACACCAGGTAAATTGTAAAGAGAAACCTAAGAGTCTTAGATAAAAACAATTCTGAAGTGATTAAAAATATTTTTCAAATTCTAGAAAAAATAGGATCGAAGAATAGGATCGCCATAAGAACGGCTGCGAAGGAGACTAGCTCTTTGCTGGTTGTCGAAGGCTCGAAGCAACCGGGGTAAATTTTCGTACCGGAGTTTTTTACGTCCAGGAAAACATCCCTGGTACAGCCTGTTGCAACAACATTGTTCACGTCTGCAGGATTGTTATCATGAGGCATGATAAACAACGTTCGAACAGCATTGTTCACGCCTGTTGATTCATCATCCGTGAACACTGTTGTTCGAACAGGCATGAACGTACAGCACTGTTGACAATACTGTTCACAGGGTGCAGCACAGCATTGTTCACGGCTGTTCCGAACAACACTGTTCACCCCTGTTGACAACTTGCAACAGGCTGTGCGTTTTTACGCGTGCAGGTTTACTTTGAGTGGAGCTTGCCAATTTCTTTGAAAAATGATGCGCGCGCAACACCCTGAAACTCACCTATTGCGTTCAACAACTTTTCAAAATGTTTAATTCATAAAAGATTTCAAAACTGCTCAAACAAAATCGTTTAAACATGGTATAAAAACTTTGTTCTATAAACTAAATTTAGACAACGGCTATCTAAATAAGCTTAGGGTCTGTTTATATGATCCCGGTGTACCCGGACGGGATGGCAGCCGGGGTGATTTTGATGTATTGAAATAAGTCAACACGTAAAACGAAAAAACCACGCGATGGCTGAAGAAACTCAGATTTTGTTGATCTGATCCTAAAGTTAAACGTGAATGATTGTGGCAATTGAAAATGGCTTTTGTTGAAGTTATTTAGTAATCTAGGCCTTGAAAAATGTAGGCGAAAGCTTTCCGATGCACATAATCAAAGACCGTGACTTATTTCAATACATCAAAATCATCCTGGCTGCCATCCCGTCCCGGTACACCGGGATCATATAAACAGGCCCTTACTGTACCAATGGAAATAACGAAACAGCTCACTTTTACTTCAACAGATCCTGGCGAGTTTTGGTAAAAGGCCATAAGTCTAAAGTCATACAATCATTTATCATTACAATGTCTAGTATCGCCTGAACTTGATTCCTTGTTTCTTTCGGAGAACACGTAGTCAGACAAAGGTGTCATAGAGGCAGCCATACTAAAGGTCCGCCATCGCATTGATTGAAGAGTCTTTGAGATCAAAAACATCGATAAAATGGAAAGAAAAGCTTCGTTCAAGAGACAACCGCCATGAATACGCCAGCGGCCGCGCCGAGGACTAATAACGCGTCGCAAAAAAATAAAAATCGCGAAACCTAAGACTCGGCTACCACAAGTGGCCCGAGTAATAAGTAATTTTGGAAGAGAACCAGACACTTGATCATGGAAAAATACTAGAAATAAACTAGAAATAAAAATCTTTGTTGTTTTCATATAATTTGAGATATAAGAATTCAAATGAAAAATAATACTTTTCAAGTATACTTAAGTCTATGGGATTCTAAAGGCATTACAAGAACTGAGTGGGAAAATTTGCAAAAATATATAGATGGCTCATTACAGAACTTAAGCACATTAGGCGTTTTTGAGACACGGACGGTGACCAGAAGAACAGGAATACAATACAGAACTACTGAACCGTGTATTCTTTGAATAGACTTTTTTACCCAAAACAAAGGCTATGAATAATCACATATCTAAACTTTTAGCTCATAAGCTTAAATTTCATCTTTATGTAAGAATACAGATCCTTTATTTTATATTGTAATGTAATGAAATTATCCCCCTTAAAATACAAGTTTTCTACTTTAAAAGCATGTATATTGTAGTTAAACAACGATGACAGGCCTCAACGTTCTAGAAGTTCCCGTCGTCTCAAGAACGTAAGGATGCTCTCAATGACGACGACGGTGTTCTCTTTGCTCTTGAGATATTAAATTGCTCATTATGATTGTTTTGAATGAAAAATGCTATTGAATTCAATCGCCGTCCGTGGCTCTAAAACGCCTGTATTCTTCAGCTCTCTAATAACTTTGTCGACCAGTCAGTAATTACGTTACTACAATCACGCCTGCAAAGGGGCCTCAGTTTTTAGTTCCACTTTCAGCACAGAATAAAAAGACTATACAGAAGGGCCACTCGGGTCGGAACCTTTGAAGTTTTTGTCTCCGCGCATGTCGCATTACGCATGTTGCTCAGCCAGTAAACTGCATGTTCTGGCCAATAAGCACGCTGAACTGGCTGTCCTAGCCAGTAAACTGCATATTTTTGCATAAAAATACGAGGACACGTTGTACCGCTAAGTGGCCCTTCTGTATAGTCTTTATTCTGTGACTTTCAGTCAGTTTAATGTCAGTGAAAATACATAAGTGGCATGCAGTTAAGCCGCATTTTACTCGACATTAACAAATACAACACTTATACTGATATTGGCTCACGAAATCTGTCAGTCCCCCACTCCAGAACAAAGAAAATCTTTATAGTTAAATTGAGGCCCCGTTTACACTATTACGGTACGGTCAGTCTTCCGTTGAAAAATCACTACGTTTCTTTGTTGTGTTTACACCATTCTGGAGTAGTTTTCCGTACGTAGTCACTACGCTTAGCACTCCGGTTGCAAATCACTACGCTATGGTAAATTTACCGTACCGTCATAGTGTAAACAGACGATTTTTTTGTTACGGAATGCTTACCCCAATCCGGACCACAACCGTACCGTAATAGTGTAAACGGGGCCTAATAGTCTATGCCAAACTGCCAAACATTTCTACGTATGATGATATAATTATCTAGTGTGGTTTCTTTGTTGTGGAGGAAACAGCTTTCGATACGTGGCGAAACCGGAATGCATTTGACTGTCGTACTAGTCACTGTTAGGGGATTTTAACGGCTGTGATGTCAGTTACTTCCTCTGGCTCAGCTGATAATAAACTGACAAGTGGCACTAAAAACCAAAATTAAAAAGCCAAAATCGCACGACCTCGCATTTGTGTTTACACGATACCAGACGAATTTGACATCGTGTATATGACTGTGCAAATTTTGGTACGGTCAGAACGGACTCCATGACCATGCAGTACCGTATCAAAACATACAGGGCCGGTCACTTGCATGTTATAAGCATACAGTGAACGCATTTTGTACAAATTAAACCTGTGAGATTTTTGGCTGCCACGGTAGGTTGGTGGCCCTTCTTTGCTTTTTGCGGACCTTTTGAGTTGCATAAAGAGTGACGACCATATTAAAACTTGAGAAATAACCAACTGCATTTATAGAGACTTTTTTGTAATGGGCGAAAACAGAAATTTGGCTAGCCAGGAAACGCACTTATCTGCGTGTAACGTGTTTAGTAGGGGAAGTGTGTCTATGTCTGTCAACTGTATATTTCCTCTGCCAGGAAACGCACTTATCTGCGTGTAACGTGTTTAGTAGAGGAAGTGTGTCTATGTCTGTCAACTGTATATTTCCTCTGCCAGGAAACGCACTTATCTGCGTGTAACGTGTTTAGTGGAGGAAGTGTGTCTATGTCTGTCAACTGTATATTTCCTCTGCCAGGAAACGCACTTATCTGCGTGTAACGTGTTTAGTAGAGGAAGTGTGTCTATGTCTGTCAACTGTATATTTCCTCGGTAATTGATAAAAGGAGAATAGTCGGCGAATAGTGCGAATAGTCGGCGAATAGTGCGAATAGTCGACGAATAGTGCGAATAGTCGGCGAATAGTCGACGAATAGTGCGAATAGTCGACGAATAGTGCGAATAGTCGACGAATAGTGCGAATAGTCGGCGAATAGTCGACGAATAGTGCGAATAGTCGACGAATAGCGTTTAATTAATTTAAGTTGTTAAAACTGCAATTATTGGCTAAAAATATAAAATACGCGGGAAAGAGACTGGTAACAATTACACAGGGGTCAAACTGGCGGGAAAACTTTCCAAATATATTGAATACTTTCCCACGTGATTCCAGCCTTTGCCATGGCTTTCTCTTCCCACGTGTGGCCCAAGAAAGCCCTGGGGACAAGGTCGAATTCGCAGTGTGTCCCCACCTATAGTGCGAATAGTCAACCAATAGTGGGAATAGTCGATGAATAGTCGCAAATAGTTAACCAATAGCTGCGTATATGTCGAATAGTGGGCTACGTACTTAATATAATTTCGCGCGTCTTTAATTTGAAAAAAAAATATCGCTGAATTGAAGCCTCGTGAATAAAATCCTTAGCCTTTTTATGCCGTTTTAAGCCCTTTTTTACTTTCCTGATCAAAATCGCTAAAGTATATCCTCGGAAAAATCGCGAAATTTACCTTTTTTGGTTATGAGTTGGGGAAGTATATTTTGGCATAAGACAAGCACGGGTCGGGCCCTATATAGGCGTAAAACACTGGGCCAGAAAGCGCAAGAAACAAATTGAATACCGATTTATGTATTAAAGCCAACCACCACGAAAAAAATCAGAAAAAAATATTCTTCTTTACCCATACATACATGTGGTGCATATTCATAGTAAATATTGATAGTCACGATCGTTATTTATACGATAATTACATGAGTTGCATGGTGATGTTTTGTTCACATTTTTCTAGCGGTCGAATTCCAATCATACTGTACAAAACTGTACAATGAATTGTGTTCTTGATTGTGCCTTGTGATTCCACAATACGTTTCACAGTAACTAATTTTTTCGGGGGGTTCAAAAACCTGCTTGTTGGGAAACAATGCAATTCATACGCAAGGCATCTATTAATTAGTATGAAAACAAGTGAAAGTTACAGACTATTTAGATACCATAAAGTTCTCTAAATTTCCCAAACATAGTAAACCCCATAATTATACCATAAGATAAGATAAGATAACATAACATAACATAACATAACATAACATAACATAACATAACATAACATAACATAACATAACATAACATAACATAACATAACACAATTAATGTATAAGGCAATAGTACTTTATTTACATGAATTGCACATGTAGTCCCGAAGAGTGAATATTTACTTTGGTCTCTTCCGAGAAACTCTCCCACAATTCTCTTGCCACCATAACTCGTCCATCGAACATAGAATTTTTCATTAATATGTGACTGGGATTAAGGTGGTAGTAAGCAGCCTGGAAGCCTTCGGTGTAGACCAGATTCCCTTGTTGGTCTTTCCCCTTGACACGCTTGTCGTAGTGCCTTACAACAACATTCTTCGGCGCTTCTCTGTAGCACTCCGCAAAATTCTGAGCACAACCGTAGCATTTTTTTACCCTATTATTAAGGGTTACTAGTTCGTACCGATATGGGGAGTTACCCGAATGCCATTGTTTGCTAGTTGAAGGACTGCACTGTTGATGATTAGGCAACTGACTAGGTACTGGTGGTTGCGATACTGGACCCGTTGGCATTATTCTCTGAAACTGAATGTAAGAAAAGTGCATGTCAAAAAAGAACATGAATGATGATCGTCAAAATACACTTAATGATCTAATGATGTTGGAAAAGTGTACATGGTAGCATTCTCATTTTACCAATATAAATATCTGTTTGCTTATCAGGGTATATAATTACCTGTGAACTAGAAGTTGCATGCTGTTGTTGGGTATTCCCTGCGTTAATCATACCAGCAGGATGGTAACGAAGGTTAGCAAGAAGTGGTTGAACTGAAAATGGTCGTTGAATCTAAAAAAACATAGAACGCTTAAATACAATGTTGCATGAATAATGCTGTTAGACTGCTGTGTTCGTCAATTTTTTGCGAAATCTTATTTACAGCATGATGCATATATTTCAGTTGTATACCTGTGAGTAAACCGCTGCTTGGCTGAATTGTGTACTAATCGCACTTCCAGAAAGATTATGCTGGTTTATTATAGGGGATTGAGCTGAGCCAAGTAGTTGAGTATGCTATAAGAATGACAGTAATGAGGGTGATAACGATTACTACATTTTCAGTATACGCAATAAACAGTTAACGTTCACCAATGTTTACCTGAGATTGAAAGGTTGCTTGGTGTTGACTGGAGGATTGGGCTGCTGGGGATAACCACGGCTATTAAAATGTAATGTAGTGTACACATAGTAAAAATGTATTGCAGCAACACACAAACATGCAACGCACTAAAAGATTAGCTAATGTCAGGTCCTGGTGTCCCAATAAAACAGTTTTTATTCGTAGATTTTCATGAAATTCTAGCCGAGAAACAAACATTTGAAGTTGCATGACCTGTATTCAAAGTCAACGGAAATATAGTATAAAATATATTTCAAAAACGATTGCTTTTCGTTATGAGTCATCCACGAAGGGAATTGTAATCAAGCTTATACTTGGTTAGGAAAGAAAACAAAGTTGCTTTATGCCAATTAGCAAAAGCTAAAGAATTAACGGTTTTACAATAGTGGATGTAAAGAAGCTATACACTGTATGCTAAAACATACCACAACTGAATTACCTACATGTCTCAAATTTTAAGATTAACAAATATTGATATTTGAATTCTGTAAATCCACTCTTTTGACCACAATAAAATGATTTGCTGAGTTTTTTAAGTTCTTCAGGTAATTTTATGAGAATTTTTTTGCATTTTCAATCGGACATTACAAAAGTTATTTGGGACACCCATGTATGTCCCGTGATATACTGCACATTACCTGCGCCTGAACATTATTCTGGATTGCACCCGACGGAATCTGGATTTCTGGATTAACGCCAACAGCACTGGACATTTGTGCCATCGCATCAGAGGAAGACAACGGTTCTTCGGAGACAGTAAGCTCGTGGTCCAATGGATCAACGAAATTCCGGGTGGTGGTAGTGCTGGCTTTCTTCTTAGGCAACCTTCTCCTGTCGTTCTTTTTCTTCCCTGTTGTAGCCATGGGCAGGGAAGATCTGCTTAGAGTTTCAGCCGAATTCTGTCCTTTTGACAACGACTTTCTCCACTTGAGAAATTGGGCCAATGATCCACGTGACTCGGCCGCCGCTACGGAGTGCTGGCAAATCTTAAATGCCTTGTACAGAGGGCAGTCATCGCAAACAACCTTTCCAGTGTTGTGCTGGTACACAAAATGAGGCAGACGAGGATTTGACTCGCTCGCAACTTGTCTTGCGTGGTCATCATCATGGAATTTTCCAACCACCTTACATATCGCACGCTCAGAATTTATGATTGTTTCCGCTTTCTTCCACATAGTGGCTAATGAGTGAGGTGGAATATCGACAGAAAGCCCCGATTCTGAATGGGAAACAGAAATTTTTCTGGCTCTGTGGATAGGTGTTGACAAATTGCTGTCTTGACCAAGCTCCTCGACATCGTGGTGACTACTACCTAATTCCATAGGCGCATTATTTTGGATGTTAGCAACAGGCCTAACTTGACATCCAAGCACTTTAGCAACGTGCTTTTTCTTTTCTTCCTTGGATTTCTTAAGCCATTCTTCTTTCGTAACCTCTAAATCCCGGTAGCTTCCGCGGAAACGGTAGAGACCTTCACCTGTGATAGCAAGCTCGACTTGACACGACTGTGACTTGAGAAACTCTTCTATTTTTTCAATACATTGGGGAATTGAAAACTTCGTGGCAACATCATTCTTGAATACTTTGTTAATGCACTCGTTGTTATTGGTCGTGTACCATGGGGTAGGCTCTCCTTTGAGGCCAACACAAGCTCGAACAGAAGAGATCATGGATTCACGCATGTAAGGCACGTGGTATTTCGAAAACCAACTATGGAAGGACGTAGCTAAAGAGGACTTTCGACAATGGGCCGCTTCGAGTTGATCCCATTTACTCTTTAAGGCAGCAAAGTTTCTCGTCGAATTCCTGGGTGTCAAAAGCGTCGAGAAGGCCGCAAACTACTTCGTTGTCATCTTGCTTGCCAAATATATCAAGTAATAACTGCGCTTGGATTGGTTGCAAGTTGAATTCGGATATCTTGATTTTCAGATTCCGGATAGAATGGAGGAAACCGCGAAGACCAGTTGCTTCTGGAAACGCGGCTATGAGTGCGTTGATAAGAGCTTCATCTCCATCTGTTCCAAAAGCGATTAAATGAACGAGTTCTTTTCTTAATCGCCGTAAACTGCTGACAAAGTTGTAAAACGAATCAAAATCTTTGCGGTGGTGTATGTAGGCTGGCCCAAGCATAACTGGGGAATGTCGTCTGCCAGTATTATCAGGTACCCGAGTTTCAAGAAGCAAATTGTTATATGTTGTAAATGTAACATCGTATTTACCAATGTTAAAAGTAGAATCTATTCCAAGAACGGTACAATCGACATGGCTAGTACAGAAACGTACGAGATCATCTAATTGTTGATTGCTTGCAACCACACAGCTCAAGTCCGGGTGTATTCGTAGGTCCCTAATTATCCCACCATCGGATCTACATTCGTGTTCCTTTGCCATGGCGATAAGGTCTACAACAGAATCCCCACTGCTACTTGAGTTGTTATCACCTTGAATGTTCTTCCGAGCGTTGTAAACTTGCCTCTGGTCTCTTGGCACATCCGAGAAACTGTCGATTTCTACTATTCCCCCTTTCTCTGTCCAACTTTTGGTAAAAGTTTCTTTAGGCGTTTTTGTCGAAGCAGCTAATTCTCTAAGCGTGGTGTGCTGTGTTCTTGTATGTGACTGTGTTCCATATTTCCTGTTTTTGTGTGGAGACATAACCAACGGAACCTCTTCGTCATTTTCATAGTAGTAATGAAGAATGATTACTGGGAGCTGTTGACCTTCTCGTTCCACACAAGTGACCGATCTTCGAAACGACGTTTTGCCATCTGCTGTTTTGTGCTTCCAATACGATCTTTTCAGCACAAATATGCCTTTCTTTGGCTGTCGATTTTCTAGATCATGGGGCTCGTCACTGCCACTTGCATTAGAATGGGTGTTTCCACTTGACTTTCGACCATAGTAGGTTATATCAATGCCTGCTGCACTTTCTTCCACTGTGTACTGCGTCTTAGCTTGTCCTCCCCACTTCCACTTACCATTATCATCTGCCAGAAGATCTTTGGGTGATTTTAACTTTGTAAGATCCATCAAAAAGACACAGTTGCTTCTGCATGCTTTGGGGACTTTGGAACAGGTTGGATAGGTGGAACATACTGCTTTATCCAGGAGGATGTTCATTGCAAGGGAATGTGAATATGGTGTGGAACATTTCTCAAGGACAGGTGTTTCACGGTTCCCTTGGTAGTAGTCCAAAGGTTTGGCACGAAATTGTATCTGAAGAGCTTTGTGGCTAAGAGGTAAACAAGTTATTGACAAAATAGTAAATTATATCATAAATGTGATTACAGTAGTTTTCATTTACAGAATCTCCACACCTAGATTTGCCAAAGGCAGAATTGAAATATTAAACACATGAAAACATTTACTGAAAGTATTTTCGTGTTTCCTGGTATGGGTTTTTTCCTGCATTTTGGTCAAAAATAATATCAATTGATGTATGTTTTAGTTACGGGCCTGGAGTTATGGACTTTACAAGAATACAAGGTTTCATATTTACTGTATTAATTATTTGATGCTTCTACATGTAATTTAATTTGAGTCTATGAATCAGTAATAATGTACCTTTGGCCATTTGTGTCAACCTCAGTTTTGCACTGTACAGGCTGTGATGCTTGTTCACTATTTTCAATTAGGCATTCCAAATCAATAATTCGCTCATGTTTAATCTATGCAAAATAAACAAAAACAATAATTAGTTGCTGGGTGCACACAGGGACTTAGAGATTCACCTCGCATTTTTGTCAGATCCTGGATGTTGGCTGTACAGAAGTTCACCAACACTTTAAAGGAAATTTAGAATATTTAAATGGAAACAGTGACTATCACCATTGGTTGGACTAAGGGTTGGACCATACAAAAACATCTGATAGGATAATTTATTCCTATTTTGATCCTCTAGCTGTGCTTATAATTATCCCTTGTATTTAAGCGTAAAGCAGTAAGCTGTTAGTAAAACTGTCTCTAAATCACTATGAGTAAAAATATGGAGTGTTTTCTGTGTTACTAGCCAATTTTATTGTCCTTTACTAAAGTTTAGTACCATTTCTATCTTTGTTTAACTTAACCACAACCTCGACTGCACTGTTAGGTTATTTCTTAGTGGTACTATAGGATTGTGCAAATACTCCTGCATTTACAAACAAAACATTGAATTCTGGTGATATTTGTACATGAATTCTAACAAGAAAGTATATCACATTATATATGGCTAAATGAAAATTTAGCCTAGGTAAAAAAGAAGACAATGAGCTGACTTAATACAGTTTAGCCAGCGTGGTCTGAGCGTGACTGATAAAATGCACCTGAACTCGCTTATAAGGGTTAAGAGAGTATTGCATTACAGTCCTGCCAGTGTTGACTAAGCTGTTGTAGGATCACAGTCACACCAGTGTGATCAGAATGTGATCACAGCGTGATTGGTTGCAAATGCACCATATTTGGTAAAAGGAAGTTGAAAGGGCAGACTTCAATTTGATAAGAGAATGATAAGCTAGATACACCCACACCTAAAGGTAGGCAGGGTAAGTATAATTTTCCACTGCTTGGCAGTGTGACTGGTGCCAGGAGGTGGGCTGTGGTGGGGTTGCCACAGTTACCTCGGCTTGGGGGTCGCATACCCCCTGGGCTTGGCATCAACCCTCCATTAACTTGAGTGTCTATTGGCAAGCTATTTTTACATTGCCTTCTTTATTGTGATACCCAACCAAGTTTACAGTAATATTGCTTATTCAGTAAATTGAGTGAATTTACTTAACATGCATGATGATTTAGATAATTGGAATGTTCAAACAAGATCTTAAACGTAATTTTGAGACAAGTATGACAATGATTAAACCATGCCATAATATGGTAATATTATACCGTCATACCTTTTTCGGGGAAGGTTCAGATTCTGAGCTTGAAATATAAATAGTCTCTTTCTAAATGATAAATATTCAATTGATAAATATTAGCTATATTTGTGCATGTCATATACTATAAATTTTTTCAGGTTGAAATTCCCCATAAATCATATGTATTTGCCATTTTGCCTTAAAGGTGGGGGAGTTGCCCTATGCTTTCCACCACTGCCCCGCAAAAAAAAACAACCAGCTCTTGTACATAAGCCCACAAATCTACTAGCACATGGCTATTTGGCTTTTGTAAATATAAGCACCATCCTTTACTATGAGCCCATGGGTCTACAGTATGCGTGAATAACATAACAGTTTCACCTTTTTTGTTTCACACTTGACTCGTGTGATGAGTATAACATGTTTTTCTACACAATTTTGAATGCAAAATTATTTTTTAAAACAAATTTGTGCAAAATACTAACACAAAATCCCACTATATTAAGACACCCCCCTGTATAGGCAATAAAAAAATATAAAGTGGACATAAAATCCATTTCAGACAGCATGCTGGTGTTGAATTTAATTCAAAATTACTATATGTTTATAGAGAACTTTAAATCGGCAGCCTTTATGAATAAGGTATACTTATTAATACGTTTCAGGGCCTATAGAAAACAGCCCTATTAAACCGCTTATAGTTATATGCCCACGGCCACGTGCGTGAGAAGTGTGGAGTATTATAAATTGTATTACACAGAGGCGGATCCAGAATATAATCTGACCGTTGCTATTCAGGTGTGGTACACATATCTAGGGGGGTGCGGGGGCATGCCCCCCCGGAAAATTTTGAAAATTAGGACCTCTAAAAACACATTTCCCGCGTTCTGGGGGAGATTTTAAGTCACTCTGGAAGGCTTCTTTTTTTCAATTTTAAAGGCAACATTTCAACTTTCCATAGGATTCAATGGGAAGTTTAATAGCACTCGATAATGCCAACATGCATAGAAATGAAGAATAAGTGCGATGGTGTGCATTGTTCGAAGCTTCTGCAAGAGCAGCAACATTTGGGTCCCTTTTTGTAGAAACATCAAGTGCAACATCACAAAGGTACATGGCATTTGCTTGACTTGAAAATGCACCCTTATTGTGCTGAAGTTCAATCAATGGGTGCAATGAATAATAACAAGGATTGGTGTAAAGCTCAATACTTGTAAGGCAACACAAATACTTAGCTATAATCTCACTGCCACAGAGGGCTAGAGAGCAAGCATTGTAAAAGCAATTACCATCCTCTAAAGTTCTAGAATGAGTATTAGAATACCAAACTTAATACAACATGCAATACACTGTATTTGCCAGCCTGTAGAATTTAGAATTTTCCAACATTATTATACATGTACTGGCAGTCATTATAATTCTATACCAATCTAGTAATCATTAGATAAGTAAACCCATGGAAGTTACTCCTTTTGTACAGTAAATGAAAATATCTAAACTTATTCAGGGTAAAATACTGCACTGAGATGCTGTAGTATAATATCTTGACATAGACAGCTAACCCAATACTTGAAACATTTAAAAACAATTTAATTGGATATGTAATTATAACCCAAAGCATTTGGTATCAAGAGTACAGAATGTTTCTCAAATTGCAGTCTTGATATTTTTAACCCATTGCTGCCTGAACTGGCCCCTTTAACCCTTTATAACCCAGGAGGTTTCCAGTTGACAAGTCAAATCAACTGGCGTTAGCCAGAGTAAAATACTAAAGGTGGCCAATGGGCTATAAAGGGTTAAGCGAGATAGTTTCTTAACCCTTTATAGACCAGGAGGTTTCCAGTTGACAAGTAAAATCGTCTGGCGTTAGCCAGAGTAAAATATTAAAGGTGGCCAATGGGCTATAAAGGGTTAACCCATTGCTGCCTGAACTGGCCCCTTTAATATTTTACTCTGTCTAATGCCAGACAATTTTACTTGTCCAAGGTAGAACCTTCAGACAGCCTAAGCAGCAATGGGTTAATCAGCTAACTTAAATTACTATGCCGTTTGAGTCTTTGAGACAAGAGCTATACAGCAAGTCTGTTTTTATATTTTCATAATTATACAATAAAAACTTTGATATTTTTTTTATTTTTTTTTTTTTAAATAACATTAGGGCTAGGGGCCTACTAGAAACCTTAATAGGCTTTTTACTTAAGACCCCTAGTTGTGATTATATAATATATTTAATATTTACAGAAAATCAGTTCGAAGAAAATGTTTATAAGAGAAGAAAAAATTGATTAGAATTAAAAAAAATTGATCCATACATGTATGTATATGGTTTTTATGGATATTAGTTATTAAAATTTATTTGTGTTGCTGTATATGCGACTGGTATACTAAATACATACAGACATTACAGCATTTTATTATTCGTTGGAAATGTCAAAATCAACACACACTTGCACAAGACAAATAATAATAATACATTTAATAATAATTAACCGAAGCCTGGCTTGTCTGATCAGATCAGACAGGGCTGGCAGTCGAGTATTTGAAAATATAAATAATATCCCAACTGAGGTAATTACCATTATTTATGTATACATTTAGCTCATGAATAATGATTATTCATGAGCTATTTAACATGCCTACCTTACTGGGTTGGGTAGTAGTTTCGGCAGCGCGATTCCTCACAAAGATACATGGCGCGGATCACAGCTAGCTACAGAGAACTGTCTTCCTTTCAGAAGCAGCGGTTAGCTTCACCTCCTTTATCGCTGGTGAATCACCCCCATCAAACGCATCCAACAATCGTTGTAAAACGCTGTTCGAAGTCATTTCGAACTGAAAAGAACACTGACACTGAACGAGACGAGAATCAGTCTGTGAAACCACAATATATGTGACAATATCGTGCGTTGCTACTTCGGATCATCTGAGACCCGAATAATGGAGAAACATGATTGGCTTATTTCTCTACCGTTGCTCACCGTTGCTCAGCATACTAAATCTGATCATTTGATTGGCCAGCATCCCTATGCTGTTGCTCAGAAAAGCTAAATTTAGCATCAACCGTTGCTCCCGCCATTTGCACAATCGATGCTAACTAGCCTAACAAAGCCAGAACCCAAAGGTGCGGGCTGCTACACAGGCTAATGATTTAGACAGGCTCGGGCGTTCTCGGGTTCCAAGGAGATCCAATTTCATAATTCACTGCATTTTTCGCGCAAATAATTGCGTATCGCCGCGAAAGTGAGTCAGGTTAGGAACTAAAAATTATAAATACTCGCCTGCCAATTCACTACTGTATTGAATCTAAGAAACTGAATAAATTAATTTGGAAATTCTGACCGTTGCTCAAGCAACGATAGCACCCCTCTGGATCCGCCTCTGTTACATTACACTGTATTTCATCCATATAGAACGATTTACAGACGGATAATCTTTGTTTACAAATTCAAAGTGAATTTGCATAATTACATGTCGAAATGTGATCGCCTGTAGGTCCTTAACATGCTTGATTTCCCTCGATTTGGAGTGTTCACAGTGCGCCATATTTGCGTACGGCCATACAAATTTACATAAAATATATAAACAAATCGCCTTAAAACATTATTAACAAATATTAACATTCACCTCGAGTATACTTTTCATTTTAGTTATATAGTTTAAATAAAAGAAAGAAAAAAGGAATAAATACCTCACAGAATGTCTTTGTCGTCTCGGACATCTTTTCCTGCGACCATGCTTTCAAGAAGACAGTTTAATATGCGGTTTTGTACCATTCGCCGATCACTCGACGACTATTCGTCGACTATTCGCACTATTCGCCGACTATTCGCACTATTCGCCGACTATTCGCACTATTCGCCGACTATTCGCACTATTCGCCGACTATTCGCACTATTCGCCGACTATTCGCACTATTCGCAACTATTCTCCTTTTATCAATTACCCTGTTTAAATAGCCATATCTCGTCAAAAGTAAATGGAAACGAGAAGCAATTCAAAGAATATTATCTCTCAAGGTGTATAGTGCATTCTAGGTTTACAATTTTAGTCTTTCCGTTAGGAACTCACCTTATTGACTTCATCTTCTCCTATTTACACTGCCTAGTCACTGTTGTAATAATGTTATAATTGTTCAAACAGCAGCACAAGTTCTTAGCAGAAACGTTCCGAAGTCGAGAAGACAAATAAAGTTTTCCATCGCTGAAAAATACGCCAGCCGTTTGGTTAGGAGCCAAAAATTTAGGAACTGGGTACTAAAGCGGAGCGAAAAAGTGCTGGATCTTGTGTTCACACGACACCGCCAAGGGTTCCGTTTCTTTTCCCTCCGTCTAGAAACATAAGTAGCCCAAACACAGTTTGTGAGTAATAAATACTCCTTTATTTACATTTCCAATGTTATATTTCGTGCTTTTAGACTGTAAAAATGCATACTATAAACATGTGATTGTCCACAACATAAATATTATGTATATCACTCATTTGTAGACTACAGAGCTGTATTTCAAAGGCTGTACTTCAAAATCTTCGTCTAGTATTTATATATTTACTTGACGTACCCCCTGTGGTGTTCAGCTCTTTAAACCGTCGCCTAAGTATTGACTATTGTTATATCAGTATTTTTTACACTAAATATACACAAAAGTCTAGTATACTGTTCAGATAAACTCCCTAGGTAATGTTCTAACAGGCACAATAAACAAATTTACTTACGACATGAGCTGTCTGAAATCGCGCTTGAATACCAACGGTCGCTGCGGCCAACGCGGCGGAGGAGCAGAAGAGGGGAAGAGAAAGAAAAGGTTGGCAAGCGTCATGTCAGTCTCGCGTTACCTGATCGCTAATAATGCCGTCTAACTCCGCTCCACGGAAATTTTCACCGACAAGATTATGGCCATTTATCAAATGATCACTGTGCTTCTAAGCCAAGCAGTTCTTTGGAAAAAAAATTATTTCGTTAACCAGAAATTTCGCTTCAAATCACAGCGACATGCCTCCAATTTGCGATGTGACTAGGCGTGGGGTGAACAAGGTTCACAACGGAAGATTTTCAAATTCAAATCTCGCGCGTTATTGGTTTATCGTAATTAGATTAAAACGCGCTTTGAGCATTTCCAGGGGGTGGACTATCGGGTAACAAAACTGGTTGGTATTCAATAATTCAATTTCAGTCGTAATAACTGTAGCAATTTCGGAGTTCGATGGCGCGTTCACGTTCTCGTGGCGCGCTTTGACGGCACAGCGAAAGTATGGAGGATGATCGGATCGAAGCGCACTCCTCTAGCCGGGAACCTTTACGGTAAGTTTTAAACTTTTCATTTACTATTTACTGTCGATTTTATATAACAAACATTCAACAATATATTGGTCGATAACCAATACCATGTGTTCAATGCCGTTTAGACATGAATATGTATGAAGCTTTTCTATACAAAATGATTACCTTTAATCTTTATCCAGTACACGCACTGGTTTTATCGCGTAAACTGTAAAGAAGTAATAAAGTTGTTAAATGACGCCCAAACGTTAAAAAGAACGACCAATTGTGTCCGATCGCTTGAAAGTGTTAATGCTGCTGTTTGTGTATTGTGTATTGGAATGCTGTTTGTGTATTGGCGTGGTCTTCAAAGTGTCAAATTGCCCAAACATTTACCCTAATAGATTTATTGGTTCTTATACACAGGTTTTTACTGAATTCACACATTTTGAATATCTAATCTCTTCTATCCCTAGCAAGTCACTGATTTACCGGGCGGTAAATACAGTTTACGCGATAAAACCAGTGCGTGCACTGGATAAAGAGTAAAGGTATTTTGTATAGAAAAGCTTCATACATATTCATGTCTAAACGGCATTGAACACATGGTATTGGTCATCGACCAATATATTGTTGAATGTTTGTTGTATAAAACCGACAGTAAATAGTAAATGAAAAGCTTAAAACTTACCGTAAAGGTTCCCGGCTAGAGGAGTGCGCTTCGATCCGATCATGCTCCATACTTTCGCTGTGCCGTCAAAGCGCGCCACGAGAACGTGAACGCGCCATCGAACTCCGAAACTGCCACAGTTATTACGACTGAAATTGAATTATTGAATACCAACCAGTTTTGTTACCCGATAGTCCACCCCCTGGAAATGCTCAAAGCGCGTTTTAATCTAATTACGATAAACCAATAACGCGCGAGATTTGAATTTGAAAATCTTCCGTTGTGAACCTTGTTCACCCCACGCCTAGTCACGTCGCAAATTGGAGGCATGTCGCTGTGATTTGAAGCGAAATTTCTGGTTAACGAAATAATTTTTTTTCAAAAGAACTGCTTGGCTTAGAAGCACAGTGATCATTTGATAAATGGCCATAATCTTGTCGGTGAAAATTTCCGTGGAGCGGAGTTAGACGGCATTATTGGCGATCAGGTAACGCGAGACTGGCATGACGCTTGCCTATGAGGCGCCGTGTGTTGCAAAATTCATACTTTTGGTGTAAGTGGTACTGAGATGCTCACAACATACATGAAATGCACGCATCATGCATTGAATCTTGAAAAATCGTATTGAAATGCGCAATGTTACCACTGAGAATCCATTCTCAGTATACTTTGAGTACGAGTTCTCAGTAGACTTTGTGCGAAAAATCTCAGTATACTTCGCGTGCAAAATCTCAGTATACTTCGCGTGCAAAATCTCAGTATACTTCGCGTGCAAAATCTCAGTATACTTTGCATGCAAAATCTCAGTATACTTCGCGTGCAAAATCACAGTATACTTCGCGTGCAAAATCTATACCAGGGTTGGTAGATTGCTGAATAAATAAGCCAAATATTATTATAATAACCTTTTGTTTTCTTTGTTGGAAACAAAGAAATCAAAGGGCCGCTTATAACAATGTTTGGCTTATTTATTCAGCAATCTGGCAACCCTGATCTATACTTTGCAAACATTTGAGGTATACTTCATGTAAACCAAAACAAATAAACACAAGAGTCAAAGACAACATGGCGGAATTGTTATTGTTTTGGTTTAAAGTATTTCTCGTACTTTGTGTATGTTCTCGTGCCCTCTGTGACGATGAAGACGTTTTCGAATACCTTCAAGCTTTGAAGAGATTGTGCGAAGAAGCAGATAGGCTGTGGCTGTCAATGGACATTAATTTGATTGAGCACTTGCATAGAAAACTTCAAGACCACTTAAACGTTCTTGTTTACATTGTGACAAGCTGTATCGATTCTGGTGACCGTGAGTTAGCTGGAATGCTGCAAACGCTATACAATGGCGTCCTTAACATATTTCAACATTAATAAATGATCCAAAGTTCAGGGTTGTGATTAGGTTCATAATTAGGTAAAAAACCCTAGGCTATTTCATTTTAAAGATCCCCCCTACCTTGAAATTTCTTCAAGGGTTACCTTCAGTGGAGCCTGGAATTACTCAGGGGTTCACCTTTTTGAACAGGGTTTACCCCTTTTAAATGCAGGAATTCTTAGGGGTTTACTAATTAACTACATGGAATTCTTGAGGGGGGTGCATCAGTTTTATTGGAATTCTTCAGGCATTGACAGCAATTTCATCAAATTCTTAAGGCGTTAACTTCATTTAATGAAATTCTTCAGGGGTTCATATTTCTTCAAAAATTGTGGAATTCTTCAGGGGTGGGGTTAAACCAAAAAATTATGCAGGGTCATGAGTCATTGGTTATACCACATCCCATTTCATTGATTTCAAGGTACTGTATAAACTTTAATGGCTTATTGTAACAGAGTAGACTACGTACACGATGCCTTCAGGAATCATGGTTCCGAAGCAACTGATTAGATGAGTCAGCACAGGCGTAGGAAGCAGGGGGGCCGGGGGGGGGCTGCAGCCCCCCCAATATTTTATAAAGGGGGGCTGGAATAGCTTTCGCCCCCCCCCCCCAAAAAAAAAATAATTGAATTTAAAAAAATTGCATTATAAGTGCGACTTCGATTGCGCTGATCGGCCAATTAATAATAATAATCCATCCTGACTCACAGATAGCATAGACTCACAAATTATAATGAAAGAATTAATGAAAGGGCCTAACGAAAGAGGTAGAGGAGTCTCTGAAAATGCCATTTCCGACGATCTAGAGACTCAAAATTTTCAACATGTTTCCGCTCGGTGCCAACCATGGTGGCGCCTCGTGGGAGTTGGCCCCCCTAACTTTATCAAGCTTCCTACACCCCTGAGTCAGCACTTCAACAGCAGTCCATTCCTTGTTGATCTCCACGGCACTGAGCACATGCCCCTGTTGGTACAGGACTTGCTTGGTGCCCTGCTTGACAACCATTTTGTCAATAGGTGAATTAAGTTAATAAAATTACTTCTTTCGTGAAACTCCCCTGTTGCTGCGCCCTTTTTTTCGGGGCGTCTGCAAACAGAAAAGAAGTAAACATATTGACATGCCCATGCTTAATAGTCAAATGCCCGGGGGGGGGGGGGGGGTATGGTCACGCTTGGAATTGATTGAGACATTACAACTCCTTGCGAGCCATGCATGGCTACACCACTTGTGCCAGCGACCATGGTTGGAGCTTGGGTTTGCGTATGCTGCGTTGGTTGCCAATACGTTTGACCTGGACGAAAAACGCCAGCAACTTCTTCTTCAATGGCATTGTATCGCGCCGGCTGTTGTCGTACTGATCCGGAGGCTTCTACAGCTCTAGCGAGACTACTTCTCAATTCTTCACCCATCTCCCGCCATATTTGTTTATTTCGTTGAACCATTTTGTTGTACTTTACATAAAGTACTCATCCACTGATCCACACCATCTCAGTATACTTATTACTGTGATTTTGCACGCTAAGTATAGTGAGATTTTGCACGCTAAGTATACTGAGATTTTGCACGCGAAGTATACTGAGATTTTGCACGCAAAGTATACTGAGATTTTGCACGCGAAGTATACTGAGATTTTGCATGCAAAGTATACTGAGATTTTGCACGCGAAGTATACTGAGATTTTGCACGCGAAGTATACTGAGATTTTGCACGCGAAGTATACTGAGATTTTTCGCACAAAGTCTACTGAGAACTCGTACTCAAAGTATACTGAGAATGGATTCTCAGTGGTAACATTGCGCATTTCAATACGATTTTTCAAGATTCAATGCATGATGCGTGCATTTCATGTGATGTGATGACTACTTTGTTTATTTCAACACATGTTGTGAGCATCTCAGTACCACTTACACCAAAAGTATGAATTTTGCAACACACGGCACCTCATACTTGCCAACCTCTTCTTTCTCTTCCCCTCTTCTGCTCCTCCGCGTTGGCCGCAGCGACCGTTGGTATTCAAGCGCGATTTCAGACCGCTCATGTCGTAAGTAAATTTGTTTATTGTGCCTGTTAGATGCTACATTATGCTACATTACCTAGGGAGTTTATCTGAACAGTATACTAGACTTTTGTGTATATTTAGTGTAAAAAAATACTGATATAACAATAGTCAATACTTAGGCGACGGTTTAAAGAGCTGAACACCACAGGGGTACGTCAAGTAAATATATAAATACTAGACGAAGATTTTGAAGTACAGCCTTTGAAATACAGCTCTATAGTCTACAAATGAGTGATATACATAATATTAATGTTGTGGACAATCACATGTTCATAGTATGCATTTTTACAGTCTAAAAGCACGAAATATAACATTGGAAATGTAAATAAAGGAGTATTTATTACTCACAAACTGTGTTTGGGCTACTTATGTCTAGAAATCGTTTTCAAAACGCTCCGGTTGGAGCGCCGTTTTCACACAATTTCGATCCGGTGCCGTGTGAACGCAACGGCGTTTTGTGACTTTTTAGCGCCGTTTTCAACTCACTCCGGACTCGTGTTAACGGGGTCTTAAGGCGGTTTTCCACTAGGCGAAAAATGTCGCGCGAAGCGACATTTTCTTTTGTCTCGCAAGCTCTCGAGTAGAACTAATTGGCTAAGACAAAAGAAAAATGTCGAGTAGGTCGACAAATGTCGCCAAGTGGAAAACCGCCTTTAGAGGCACTTTAATTCGACGCGACGATAATTCGACACGCGAATTAAATTCGTCTCGGCATTTAAATTCGATTCGTCTGAGTCAGACGAATAATGCGTGTTTGACTATAGTTATACGTCGCAGTTTCGTCGAATAAAATTCAAACAATTAAATTCGTCTGAATTATCGGACCTCTATTGTGCGACATTTAGTGCAGGCCATAAGTGGGCTGTAATCGACATAATTTCATCTGCCATGACAGTTATTAAGACTTCTGAGTGAGTGTAATTGTTCTTCCACCTAGTGTGGTCATTAACCTTTGCCATTTTCGTTCAATATTGCAGACAGAAAACGAAATTTTGTGTTTTGTAATTATTACTGTTGGCTTCTACACACTACTCCCACCGTATCCCGTTTTCTAAAGGAGTTTCATTTCACTATTAAAGCATTAATTACTGACTTGGCTGGCATAGTCTGTTAAATTTTTTTTGCAAATTGTTAACTAAATACAATTTTTCTTCCAGATCATTCCCCGACAAATCTGTAATCTTGACACTCAATTCTCGTATCTAAGCTATAGAGAGAGTCTGCATGTTCACAGGCTAACTGTCATACGTCGAACTCAGCTTATGCTCTGGCTGAGTGCTAGTATATAGCTCAATGGGTTAGGTTCAATGGGTATAGTTTACACAAATTAATTATTATTTTGTTATTTTTTTCTGTTTGTCTATCAAATCAATTAAATATTCAAATGTTGATGAACCCTCACAGCAACTGAATTTTTGAAAGCATATATATATCTATATATATATATATATATATATATATATATATATATATATATATATATATATATAATTAAAAGCTTCTAGGACAGCGTCGGCCACGGTTGAAATCCAAATATTACCAGGGTTGAGTCACGTTGGCCTGAAAAACAGAGAAAAATCTTCTCGACGTTTCGAGCGAAGGCCCTTCGTCAGGAGAAATTAGTAAACAACTCACATGTGGTCACGCGTATTTATAGCAAAGCTACAATGGGAATCACGTGAACACATGTAAGCCAATAAAAACAAAGTAAACAAATAAATTAATATGTACACTAGAAAACTTGACGTGTTGTAAGCGTGTTGTTAGAACACGTCGACGTGTTAATACGACACGTTGACGTGTTATGAAAACCTTGCCTTGTGAAGTTATAACACGTCAGTGTGTTGTTTTTTCAATATGCAGTTGGAAGAACACGTCTATATAAGTTCTAGCGTGTTGTAACAACACACCAAACTTAAACAACACGCCATCAAAAACCAACAACACGTCAAAAAACTGCTACAACACAGCAAAAGTGTGTTGCAAAAGCCATAAAACACGCCGACGTGTTAAAATAACACATCAACGTGTTGTTGGAGTAGAACACGTCGACGTGTTAAAAGAACACATCAACGTGTTGTCGCCAAAAATTGTTGCTGAAGAACACGCCAGCGTGTTAAAAGAACACACCGACGTGTTGTTACTGAAGAGTGAAAAACATACATTAACGTGTTGTTGCCGATGACTGTCGATGAAGAACACGCCAGCGTGTTAAAAGAACACGTTAACCGCGTTGTTGCTTGCAAGCTGGTGACGTAACCAGACCTTATATGGTAAACCGCGCCATTTATTCAAAGTGATGACGAAACATCACGCCACTTTTTTCAATCCGAAGTCCAGAGCTGCGGGGCGAAGGTTTTTATAGTTTTTTTGTCTGAAAAAGAGTTTTTTTTGAGAAAATAACAGTAAACCACAACAGTTATAACGTCTGAATTGTATCCTTGGAAGAGACAAAGTTCACTACAACTGTAAATACAACCACCAGGCAGAGCTGAGGACTTTTAATAAAGAAATGTTACGAAGAATATCAAACTTTGGACACAGTAAGTAAAATTTTATAACGGGTTGCTATAAAAAGTCAGTGTTTTTCAGCATCGAACGCCACGACGTTGATTAAAAAAACCTATCAATATCATATGAATAATATAATATTGTTTCTATTTTTTATGTTCAACTCTTGAGAACGCAATGTAAAAGAAAAAGCATCTCAAACTGGCCAGTCAAGTGTGGAAATGCTGAATGGTTCGGGTTTTCGTTTTTGCATGTTATCTGACAAGAAGTTTTATACTGTGTGAAATGAAACAATTCGACAAAAAAAACTACAACGCCGTAACATCATTGTATATAAGGTAAGAATTCATATAACGATTAAAGTAAATTGTTCACTACATATATTTGTCCTAAACATCTAGTTAAAATCGAATTTTTTACGGATTTTTTAAACTTTTAAATCCTTGCATGTACATCCGCCGCCATAACCCATGAGCTGTCGTCCTAAAATTCAATTCCCAATCCAATTGAACTTACAATTAACTATTATCAACCTATAGTTGGTAGATCTAAAAAGACTATAAAATATAAACACTTTAAAAGAAGACTAGGGAACAGATGTCTGCAATTAAACCACATTTCTCTGTTTAAGCGAACTAGCATTTTTGCACTGAATGAAGGAATGTTTGTGATACAAGTGATGTATTGTATGCTTCCTGAAGCTACCAAGCAACCTTTCTTGTGAAGTTTTGTTTACTTGAGTTCCCTAATGAGGTCCGACAAGAAATAATGCAACCAAACAATTTAAAATTTGCAAGAGATAGTCAAAGAACAGGTATTCTAAATACATTACTAAATATCAAGTGATCACTAGTTTTGTACATGCCCTTTATTAAACCCACAAAAAAGCAATTTAATAAATGGCTTGAATAAAATCATCTAAAAATTAAAGCAATTAGGTATTAAAAACTATATAAACACTCTGTTGACCACTGTCAATTACATAAATATGCAGGTTTTATGCAAAAAAAATTCCTGTGAAGGTTCTTAACAGCAAAATTTTACTGAATTTGAATTAATTGTACGTAGAGTCTAGAGTTCAGATTGGAAAATGCAGAGTACAGAGTTTAGAATGTAGAGTGTAGAGTGCAGAGTGCTTGGTGCAGAATGTAGAGTGTAGAGTGCACTGAAAGTGGAGCATGTACTGTACTGAGAGTGTAGAGTGTACTGAGAGTGTAGACTGCTCTGAGAGTGTCGAGTGCACTGAGAGTATCGAGTGCACTGGGGGTGGAGCATGTACTGTACTGTACTGTACTGTACTGTACTGTACTGTACTGTACTGTACTGTACTGTACTGTACTGTACTGTACTGTACTGTACTGTACTGTACTGTACTGTACTGTACTGTACTGTACTGTACTGTACTGTACTGTACTGTACTGTACTGTACTGTACTGTTACTGTACTGCACTGCACTGCACTGCACTGCACTGCACTGCACTGCACTGCACTGCACTGCACTGCACTGCACTGCACTGCACTGTACTGTACTGCACTGTACTGTACTGTACTGTACTGAGAGTGTAGAGTACTGAGAGTGTAGGGTGTACTGAGAGTGTAGAGTATACCGAGAGTATAGAGCACTGAGAGTGTAGAGTGCACTGAGAGTGTAGAGTGCACTGCCACTGAGAGTGTAGAGCGCACTGAGAGTGTAGTGTAGTGTAATGTGGTGTGGTGTGGTGCGGTGTATTGTAGTGTGGTGTGGTGTAGTGTAGTGTAGTGTAGTGTAGTGTAGTGTAGTGTAGTGTAGTGTAGTATAGTGTGGTGTGGTGTGGTGTGGTGTGGTGTGGTGTGGTGTGGTGTGGTGTGGTGTGGTGTGGTGTGGTGTGGTGTGGTGTGGTGTAGTGTAGTGTAGTGTAGTGTAGTGATCAATAGTGTAGTGTAGTGTAGTGTAGTGTAGTGTAGTGTGGTGTGGTGTGGTGTGGTGTGGTGTGGTGTGGTGTGGTGTGGTGTGGTGTGGTGTGGTGTGGTGTGGTGTGGTGTGGTGTGGTGTGGTGTGGTGTGGTGTGGTGTGGGGTGGTGTGGGGTGGGGTGGGGTGGGGTGGGGTGGGGTGGGGTGGGGTGGGGTGGGGTAGGGTAGGGTAGGGTAGTGTAGTGTAGTGTAGTGTAGTGTAGTGTAGTGAGCAGAGTGCAAAGTCTAGCGCGTAGAGTGGAGAATGCGGAGTGCTTAGCAGAGAGTGCAAAGTGTAGGTTGTGGAGTGTAGAGTGTAGAGTGTAGAGTGTAGAGTGTAGAGTGTAGAGTGTAGAGTGTAGAGTGTAGAGTGCAGAGTATGAGTGCAGATTGCTGAGTGTAGAGTTCCGAGTGCAGAATTCAAACTTCAGAGTGCTTAGTGGAAAGTGCAGAGTGTGGCGTGTAGTGTAGAGTACAGGGTGTAGTGTGGAGTGGAGAGTGCAGAGTGTAAGCTACAGAGTGTTGAGTGCAAGCTGTATAGAGTGCAAGCTGCAGAGTGGAGAGTAGAGAGTACAAGTTGCAAAGTGTAGACTACAGAATGAAGACTGCAGAGTGGAGAGTACAAGCTACAGAGTGTATACTGCAGAGTGGAAAGTGTAGAGTGCAAGCTGCAGAGTGTAGACTGCAAAGTGGAGGGTGGAGAGTACATAGTGTAGAGTGCAGAATGTGGGGTGCAGAGAGTGTGGAATGCAGAGAGTGTAGAGTGCAGAGAATGCAGAGAGTGTAGAGTGCAGAGAATGCAGAGCGTGTGGAGTGCAGAGTGTGGAATGCAGGGAGTGTAGAGTGCAGAGAGTGTGAAGTGCAGAGAGTGTAGAGTGCACAGTGTAGTGAGTGTGGAGTGCAGAGAGTGTAGAGTGCAGAGAGTGTGGAGTGTTTAAAGTGTGGAGTGCATAGAGTGCGGAGTGCAGAGAGTGTGGAATGCAGAGAGTGTGGAGTGCAGAGAGTGTGAAGTGCAGAGAGTGTGGAGTGCACAGTGTAGTGAGTGTGGAGTGCAGAGAGTGCAGAGTGTAGAGTGCAGAGAGTGTGGAGTGTAGAAAGTGTGGAGTGCATAGAGTGCGGAGTGCGGAGTGCAGAGAGTGTAGAGTGCAGAAAGTGTGGAGTGCAGAGAGTGTGGAGTGCAGAGAGTGTGGAGTGCAGAGTGTAGTGAGTGTGGAGTGCAGAGAGTGTAGAGGGCAGAGTGTAGAGTGTAGAGAGTGGGGAGTGTAGAAAGTGTGGAGTGTAGAAAGTATGGAGTGCAGCGAGTGTGGAGTGAAGAGAGTGTAGAGTGCAGTGTGTGTAGAGTGCAGTGAGTGTGGAGTGCAGTGAGTGTGGAGTGCAGAGAGTGCAGAGTGTGTGGAGTGTAGAAAGTGTGGAGTGCATAGAGTGTGGAGTGCAGAGTGTGTAGAGTGTAGAAAGTGTGGAGTGTGGAGTGCAGGGAGTGTAGAGTGCAGTGAGTGTGGAGTGCAGTGAGTGTGGAGTGCAGAGTGTAGAGTGTAGAGTGCAGTTAAGTGTGGAGTGCAGTGCGTGTGGAGTGCAGAGTGCAGTGAGTGTGGAGTGCAGAGTGTAGAGTGTAGAGTGTAGAGTGCAGTGAGTGAGTGTGGAGTGCAGTGAGTGTGGAGTGCAGAGTGTAGAGTGCAGTGAGTGTGGAGTGCAGAGTGTAGAGTTCAGTGAGTGTGGAGTGCAGTGAGTGTGGAGTGCAGTGAGTGTGGAGTGCAGAGTGTAGAGTGCAGTGAGTGTGGAGTGCAGAGTGTAGAGTTCAGTGAGTGTGGAGTGTAGAGTGCAGAGTGTAGAGTGCAGTGAGTGTGCAGTGCAGTGCAGTGCAGTGCAGTGCAGTGCAGTGCAGTGCAGTGAGTGTGCAGTGCAGAGTGCAGAGTGTAGTGAGTGTGGAGTGCAGAGTGTGATGTGCAGTGAGTGTGGAGTGTAGAGTGTAGAGTGCAGTGAGTGTGGAGTGCAGAGAGTGTGGAAGTTTGAGAGTGCAGAGTGTAGAGTGTATAATATTAAAATATCAAAATACTCTAGGCCTAATTGTATAATATGGTATTATGATATTAGAACGCTAAAGTGTTATAGTATTATAATTGCTTATGTAATTTAATTTATAGTTTTTACATTACTCTTTTACTATTTTATTATAGGTTTACAGAACTGCGTGAAGTGAAAAAAAAAAGGAACGCGATATCTAAAACGATTTATGTTATATTTACACTATAGAACAGGTTAATTGATTAACAAAAACGAACTATTAAATTACAAAGGTTAAAGATAGTATATTACTTTCTCTGGCGACATTATCGTATGCGAGACAATCAATAGATTGCCAATTTTCACTGAGATCAGTACCAATTATATATTATAGACTATTTATTCGCGCGCCTTTACAGTAATACCCTTGATATCGTTTAGGCTTAGCGGTTCATCATTCGGCAACTAAAGTGTAAAAATAAAATTTATCAACCTTAAGTTATATTTTGTATTTGTTTTTGAATTTAACACACAATTTGTGTGTTGTTGAGTGCTTTACTTTGTTCTCTCAGATCACACATTTCGACGTGTTGTTTCTTGGCGTGATGTTTATTTTGGTGTGTTGTTTCTTGACGTGTTGTTTCTTGATGTGTTGTTTTTAACATGTGTTGTTTCTTGACGTGTTGTTGCTTGACGTGTTGTTTTCTTGACGTGTTGTTTTCTTGACGTGTTGTTGCCTGACGTGTTGTTTCTTGATGTGTGACCAGTAAGAACACGCCTGGTGTGTTCCTACAACACACTAACATTAACAACACGCCCAAACCGTGTTCAACACACTTTTGGCGTGTCAACTGAGAGGACAAAACGGCGTGTTGTTTCGATAATGAAAAACACGCTAAATGCGTGTTTTATACAACACGCCAAAGGCGTGTTTTAGCCAATATACAACACGCCAAAGGCGTGTTTTATGCAACACGTCGAACTACAACACGCCTAAAATACAACACGTCAAAAGTGTGTTCAACACACTTTCAGCGTGTCAACTGAGAGGACAAAACGGCGTGTTGTTTCGACACATTTGCAACACGTCAGGTTTTCCAGTGTAGTTTTAGCCTGTGTGCAGGTGCTGACCCAATTTGTGGGTCAGGTACCTGCAAATAGGCAAAGAAACAGGTTATAAATTACTATTTAAATCATCAGAAAAAGGTTAAGGAAAAGGTGTGGAATATGGTTGTGGAGTGAGCTAAATGAAAGAGAATCGCTCATTGAGGCCGTGAGGGTGAATGGTACCAAGTTTGTAAATGAGACGCCATCTAATCTCAGCTCTAGTGAATTAAGTGCTTTAAAATCATTGCGTAGCCGGAATGATATTGTCATCAAACCTGCTGACAAAGGTGGTGCTTTGGTTGTCTGGAGAGCTGATTTGTACCGCGAAGAGGCTCAAAGGCAACTAAACGACACTGCTTTTTACAGCAGAGTTGATGGTGATTTGACATCCCAACACAACACCACCATTCGATCCACCATCAACAACCTCATCACCACTGGGGAATTGCCTGATACAGCAAGCAATCTCCTAACCACCACTCCACGCACACCTGTCATGTACTTCCTTCCCAAATTCACAAACCCAACAACCCAGGTAGACCTATAGTGTCTGCTTGTGGTTGCCCTACCCAAGCCCTTTCATCCTACCTTGACCACATCATGGCGCCCTTGATTAAGAATTTACCTTCTTACATCAAGGACACCAAACATGCTCTGAAAATTTGTGACCACATTAGTTTTCAGCGTTCACATCATTTCATCTTCACCATGGATGTCAAATCATTCTACACTGTCGTCCCGCATCACGATGGTCTTGAAGCACTTAAATATTTCTTTGATCAACGCACAACTCGGGAGCCCGATCGACCACTACTTTGTTACGCCTGGCCGAGTTAGTGCTCATCCTCAACAATTTTTCATTTGATGGTGAGCATTACCAAACAAGTTAGTGGTGTAGCCATGGGTACCAAAATGGGCCCTAACTATGCCAACTTATTTGTTGGTTATGTGGAAAAACAAATCTTTGAACAATACACTGGTTTCCTACCTGACTACTATGGTCGGTTCATTGATGATTGCTTAGGCACTGCATCATGTTCGCGCGCTGACCTGGTTTGCTTCATTAACTATGTTAATGACTTCCACCCAGCACTCCAGTTCACATGGGAGATCAGTGAGACTAGTGTGTCGTTCTTAGATATTCTCATCTCCATTAATGGTAATAAGCTGAGCACTTCTGTCTTTTACAAGACCACTGACTCTCATAGCTACCTCCTCTTCTCCTCTCATCATCCTAAACACACCAAAACTTCCATTCCTTTCTCTCAATTTCTTCGTCTTCGCCGCCTCTGCAGTGAAGACGATGATTTCAATGCCAAATGTTTGCATGGAAATGAGAAACTTTTTTGTTAATCGCGGTTATCATTCCCACCTCTCAGACACTGCCTTACACAAGGTCTCCAACATTTCCCGTTCAGACACCTTAAGCGAACCTTTGGCTACCACTTCTAATGAAAAAGTACCTCTAGTTCTCACTTTTCATCCCTTCAATTTCAAAGTAAGGGACATCATTAGCCGCAATTTCGACCTCATTAAAAATGACCCAGAAACATCTTCCATTTTCTCTGAGAAACCCCTAGTATCTTTTCGGCATAGCAAAAACATCCGGGAAAACGTTGTTCACAGCTCACTGCAGCAAGCCTTGGTATCACATGTTGGCACCAGCTCTTGCTGTCGCGGTAGGTGCAACACCTGTAAATACTTAGACTCCTCAATTTCAATTTCGGCTCCAAAATGTAGGTTCAACATAACCCACAGTTTCACTTGCACTTCCTCCAACCTCATTTACTGTATCTCTTGCAGTAAATGTCCCATGCTTTACATCGGAGAAACTGGAAGACGTTTAGGTGACAGGTTTGTTGAACACCTTCGTGATGTCAAATACAATGTGCCAAACAAACCTGTTGCCAGGCAACATGAAAATCTGTGCCATTCAGCCCATTACAGGTTGTAACGATACTCGTCGTAAACAAGAAATGCGTCTCATTTACAAACTTGGTACCATTCACCCTCACGGCCTCAATGAGCGATTCTCTTTCATTTAGCTCACTCCACCACCATATTCCACACCTTTTCCTTAACCTTTTTCTGATGATTTAAATAGTAATTTATAACCTGTTTCTTTGCCTATTTGCAGGTACCTGAAATTACATATTAATTTATTTGTTTACTTTGTTTTTATTGGCTTACATGTGTTCACGTGATTCCCATTGTAGCACTGCTATAAATACGCGTGACCACATGTGAGTTGTTTACTAATTTCTCCTGACGAAGGGCCTTCGTTCGAAACGTCGAGAAGATTTTTCTCTGTTTTTCAGGCCAACGTGACTCAACCCTGGTAATATATATATATATATATATATATATATATATATATATATATATATATATATATATATATATATATATATATATAAATCTTGTGGCTTAGTTTTCGGCAGGATTTTTGTTTTCATATAAGAATTTCTTTTGCTGAAATTACCTTCTTACCCCGTCAAAAAAAGAAAGAAAGATAAAAGAAAGAAAAAAAAATATAGAAGAAAACAAAATAAGGATAAAAATAAGAAAAAACAAAAATGAAAGAACAAACTCCAAAAAATGGTTTCTTATGACATTATTCGTTCAAAATTTCCATCGAATGATTGCTTGAGCTTGCCCTCGCAATCGTCATCTGCCATGCATTTTAGAAATTCAGTTGAGTACACTCGACAACCAGTCCATAACCTATATATCTCCATGCATTGACACAGTCTACTTGTAATAAGGACCATCACAATAATGCATATTTATCAACATTTTGGTTTAACAACCTTAAATTAATTTTAGCTGCGAAGACTATGAATTGAATAAACAGTCGATGTACAAAGTACAACTGCATGATCGGTAGGCGTTCTAATAGTCAGGCATAGTCTATGACAGGACCATGCCGTTTGTTCTGATTTGACTCCTTTTCCCACATGTCCGCCAGGCAGTTAGCTAACTGGAAGTGAAGTTGCTGACATCTACACAAGAAATAGAAAATTGTAGACTAAAGTGTTATTCACTAAGAGATCATGAGCAAACAGCGTCAAGCTGAAATACACAGAAAACTGAGTTACAAATGCTGGATTGCTGAAACGCATCTATCAAACGTGCAACTCTTCTTACTACGCATTTCAGTGTTATGTGCACACGAATACATTTTACACACATGCAGCGTTCGACGTCAGACCGGGTTACGCGCTCATGCTCACTGTTTAGCCGTAAACACAACAACATAATAAAAATATTGTTTTATACTGAGCAGCCTAACCTGAGATTTGCGTCGAACGCCGGGACGTAAAATATCAAGGCGTTGTGCCAGAATGGGGCAGAGCTACAGCTTCCCTGTCTGGGACACTTAGCTCCCCTGTACGGGAGAAATTCGTCATTTGTTGGGAAATGATTTTGAAGAAGAATCGAAGTCTTTTTATTAGCTTTCTATTTTGTCCTTAGGCTAAGTGCTTTGGTTTGCAAGTTGCTAATGTAAATTTTATTTTTCACTGATAGCGATATGGAAATGCCATTCCTGACCTTTAAATTGCTAAATTTTCTTAAGGAACGTTTTCCCAGACCCCCTGTTTTAGCTGCCCCCTGCCCCCCTCGGTTTCCTTTGTTCTTTTAGGGGAATATATTCAATAGCCCCTGGCAAAACAATAGATTAATATTAATTCCCCTCTAATATTCACCTCTAAGGCTCTAATATTCCCCTCTAAGGCTCTAATATTCCGGCTCTCTACCTTTCCTCGCTATAATGTTCTCCTCTAATCTTCCCCGCAACACTCCTTATCTTATGAAATCCTGTCAACCTTCGCCATGTGAAAAATAATTAGCAGTGAAAATCATGTTTATTTTTTATTAACTATGATTACCCATACGTGTACCAATCAAAATAATCAAGAGTGGTGCATAATCAATAATCAGGATAATACCTGTACGTGTACAGATCTAGATGATCCAGAGTGGTGATAAAGGTTTCCATCCACACAAGGTTAGTGCTGGTATCAGTCATAATCACGTGATCTTCGTGACGTAATGTGTCTTGAAAGGCACGACACATGTCTTTGAAATCGGCAAACTGACTAGATTTCTAGATTTCAAGGAAAATAGGAATTCCGTTTGTTTTTGCTGAACAAGCTGTCGACTGTCGTAAGTTTTTAGACTCAGGAAATTCCGTAGCCCAGACTTTTTTGAGTTTAACAACTTACGACAGCTTGTACAGTTACTGTCGTGGCAATAGAAGAGTTCCTAAAATAATTGTGCAGTTGTATTCCTCACGTTGAACAATTCATTTGATGAAAATATTACTAAACTTCCTGTTTTGAATTATGTTTTGAATTTGATTGGTGTTTGGCAAATAATCCTTTTCTTATTGGTTATTCAAAAACCAGGAACCAATGAAATTCAAAACAGGAAGTTTAGCAATAATAAACAGGAAGTTCATCAAATGAATTGATCGATTTGAACAAACGAATTGCACAATTATTTTAGGAACGCTTCTATTGCCACGACAGTAAAACAAACAAGACTTTTGTCAGTTGTTTGCTGTACAAGCTGTGTTAGTTAGTAATACTCAGAAAAACTCTGAGCTCTAAGCGGGACTCAGTTAGTTATTACTAACTAACACAGCTTGTACAGCAAACAACTGACAATTATTACTAACATCAAGCTGCAATTTCTGAAACTAACAAATAAAACTTTATCAACTTCAAGCAGAAAACACTATACTAAAGCCTGGTTTTCATATATCGTAATTCATCGCCGATCATCGGCGATACAGTTTTGCGATGAAATACAGAAATAGGATTATGAAAACCGGGGACAATCCCCGATTATCGGCGATCATCGCAAGAACCAAAAAATTTGTTTCAGCCTGGTTTTTATTTGTCGCATTTCATCGCCGATCATCGCCGATGCTCACATTTGCGTACCCTGGTCCCAGAGGTCCTACGCCGCCCGCTCCCCCCCGACATGCTGAAAGCGGCGAGAGAACCTCTGGTCGAAGACGCTACTAATCTCACTTTGAGTAATCTAATTAAATTGAACAGGGGGGGGGGGGTGTTAAAACTTTTGGCGCCACTAATAGAAATTTTTATTTATTAAGGACGTTTGAGGCGCAGCTTAGGAGAAACAAGACGCCTGCTAGGCGTTAACTCGGTCTACTGGGCATAGGCAATGGGCAAATGTCGTTCATATCAGAGAGATTATAAGACGCGGTGGAGGAAGACATGATAGAAAGCTAGTTAGAAAGCGGCAAAGCGCACTCACTTGTTTTACAAAGAACAATTTTTTTATTGACTACTATTATAAACTTACATGCATAGACAACCTAGACTGGGACAACATAGAATTCATATACTGAAAGCCATCATGACATTGCTTTAAACTATATCTCGAACTATATGTACGGTATTGTGACATTTTGTGTATATATTACACTTTAATATTTTAGTTATTGTTAATCAGTAAACTGTTTAGATGGTGTTCACAGATCTCACATAACGATATCTGTATTAACAGCACTGCTCATGCTATAATATCAAGTCAGCACCACCATGTTCAATTGTACATACTTTTGGCATTCTTACATATAACTTTGGTGTTCACATATACTGTATAACTTTGGCATTGATACATATACTTTTAGCATTTATAAACTTCTGGTATTCATATACATTCAGGTATTCATATTGGCATTAATTGGGGTTGCTCTTTTATTAATACCAGTTATGCCAATTAATTTTAATACCAGAGTAATAAATTGGTGGTTGACGGTTTCATTGTCCTACTCACAACTCCAACTGTGTTGCTGTTAAATTGGTGGTTGATGGTTTAATAGTCCAACTCACAAATCCAGCTGTGTGGTCGTAGAGGTCCTTTACTCTGCAGACTCCAGTGTTAATTAAGTTTGCTGTGTGATTAATACCAGATATGTTGCTGTTATAAAGTCATTTAATACGAGAGTAATAGGTTAGTGCAACTCACAACTCCAACTGTGTGGCTGTAGAAGCCATTTACTTCAGACACCAGTGTTAATTTGTTTTCTCTTTCATTGATACCAGATATATATGTCAATGTTATAAAGTCATTTAATACCAGAGTAATAAATTGGTGGTTGATGGTTTAATAGTCCAACTCACAACTCCAACTGTGTGGTCGTAGAAGCCATTTACTTCAGACACCACTGTTAACACAACTCCAATGTGTGGTCGTAGAAGCCATTTACTTCAGATGCCACTGTTAATTTGTTTGCTCCTTCATTAATACCAGATATATCAATGTTATAAAGTCATTTAATACCAGAGTAATAAATTGGTGGTTGAAGGTTTAATAGTCCAACTGACAACTCCAACTGTGTCGCCATAGAAGCCATTTACTTTTCAGACACCAGTGTTAATTTGTTTGCTCCTTCATTAATACCAGATATAACAATGTTGTAAAGTCATTTGATGTATATACCAGAATAATAAATTGGTGGTTGGTGCTGTAATGGTCCAACTCATAATTTCAACAGCATATCAATATTGCTGAGGCTTTTCATGATTCTACAAGATGTTTAGTTTTATCTAAAATATAAAGCAGAGAGAAAATTAGTGGGTTAAAAAGCAATTAAGCTATGAATGCATGGGAACTTTGCAATATTAAAGGACATTTTACATAGAGATTCAGTGTACTTTTTTACTTACATTAATTTGTTGTCCAATGGTTCAGGTTGTCCAGGTGTTCAAGTCCTTTCAGGACAGAGGCACTGAGTAATGGTGCACCATCCCAAGTACAAGTGCAGTTACACTGCACTAATTCTGGAGTGGACCAATAGAAATCTTGGGAGGGGGTAAAAAAATTATTTCTAAGCCTGACATTTTTTGTCCTATGTAAGCTCTGCAGGATATTTTGTTTTTGGACAATAAAGGAAAGTTGTAAACAGTTTGCCAGTATTCTCTGTATATTGCCTGCAGGATTTTTTGATCACTTTCCCTTGCACAGGAATTGTCACCCCCTCCCTGCAAGATTTCCAATGGCCCACCCCTTATTGATCCTTATTGATAAATATGGTTTGTGAATATATGGATCCATGGATCTCTGAGGAGACTATGTACATGGTGTAAGATAAACTTGCTTGATAACAATTGCCAGAAAGAATCGGATATAACTCCATGTAATTAATATAATATTCCGATTAATGTGACAGATATAATTATTCCCTAGTCGCAATATTGTACTACGATTTTGATAGCATCATGATCAGAATAATACACATTGACTACATAATTGTCAATTATTTGAAATACTGTGGATCTAACATAAACATGGTCTAATAAGCTACCAGAAGAAATAAATGTAGGTTTTGTTACAATCTGAGTGTAATTGAGAGATTCGATTAAAGATTTTAGTGGTTGAACTTGATTGTCATTCAAGTAATTAATATTAAAGTCACCAAGAATCATGTCAATTGTATAACTATTTAACATGTATCCCAAACAATCTACATATTGTTGGATGTTGGAGGCTTGCTTTCGATACAGCAAAAGAAAAGTTGTTTTTTCTTGGGATTTACTATTAACCAGGTCATATTTTAGTGCATTTAGTGAAGAAAAATATTCACACTCTCTGATTTCTACAGTATTTCTTGTGCAAAGTGCCATACTTGAATATTTATCAGTATCATGATCTTGACGGTGGAGTTTGAAAGGACTGAGATTATTTAAAATGTCATTGTCAAAATCCTGAGGTAATAATTGGGTTTCAGTAAGAGCTATGATGTCACTATTGAAAACTCTTGAATCAAATTTAATATCAATGCTATGTTTTTTGAGAGATCTTATATTTAAAAGTGATATTGTCAAAACATTGAAATTGTCTTGGGATAGAGTTGTTGAATGTGGAACCATACATTCATTGCGTAGTCTTTGGTATTCTTCAAGAACTTTAGGATTTGCTTTAATATGTTTACTCTCAATTTGTCCTAAAATGTACAGACCTTGTAAAGAAGTTGCACGGCTTAAAGCAACATAAATTTGTCCATAGTTAAACGCTCTCTGTTTTATCAAGTCAGAACTGATTACAACTTTTTCAAGTGTTAGACCTTGAACCTTATGTACAGTACATGCCCATGCAAGTGTAACAGGGAATTGTACTCTCTGTACTTCTGGAGAAGATGCTTTACCTGGTCTTATTTTGATCTTTGCTAATACAGGTTCAATTGGAACTACATTGTTTTCTCTTGCAAAAGGGTTGCCACAAGTGTTAGTTAAGTCTTTACCAGCACTTGAGTCATCAAATTTGATATAGAGAACAGTTTTTTTTTTGTTATTTTGATTGACATCAACTTTAAAGACAGTTCCCATTTGTCCATTGATGAGTCTATCTGGAATACTGATATTTGTTGTAAGCATTACTCTAGCACCTTCTTTAATCAGAATTTCATAATCTAGTCCACCTGTTTCAGACCGTCCTCTTGCTAATACTCGATCAATATCTTGTTTCCTTACATTTGTTGGATATTGATCTTTAGCTTTAAGAGTAAATAAGGATCCAGGCAGTTCTTCTAGTTTTTTCTTGTTATGTTCACCAACAGGAGCATTTTCAGCCCAGATATGAAGTGCATCTGATGGATAATTAGGATCAGATGGGGTTATTGATCTTGACTGGATTATCTTAATGTCATCTTCTGTTTGACTAGCAGTTCTTACTCTGTTAAGAAGTTCAATAAATGCTTGGTCATTTTTCTGTCTCATGATTTTATTAAGTTCTATCATTTTGAAGACTTGCCATGGGTGACATAGATTATAAGAATCATTTTTGTAAGTGTCAAATACAAATCTTTTACGTATTGGTGGAAGTTGACATAGATCACCTACAACTATAATAGTAATTCCTGCAAATAACAGAGAACTTGTGGTGCCAAATATTTCTTTTAATCTTTGGTGGATATGTAGTAAGGTAGTGTTTCCAACCATAGAAATTTCATCTATTATTATTAGCTTTAGGTCAGATAATGATAGTCTTAATTGTGTTTTCTTTTGGTCTGACATTGCAGGTACATTATCACCAGTTTCTTTAGGAATAGCAAGACCAGTATTTATTGTTGTTCCATCAATGTTTATTGCAGCCACACCTGTTGGTGCCATGAGAAGAACTGTTGGTAATTCAGGGTTCATAGGAGGATGTCTAAAAGTTTTAACTGCTGTATGGTATATTGTTTTAATCAGGTGACTTTTGCCTGCACCTCCACCACCAGTTAAGAAAAGATAGATTGGTTCTATTTCAATGGGTTTTAAGCTGTTCATGTTTTTCATTGTATTCCTACACCATGTCAGAAATGTATCATATGCATAACGTTGCTCGATGTTCAAGGACCTCACAGTTTCTCGTAATATATCATCAGAGATCTCTGTTGGTCGGTTGTAAGAAGTAATTACTCCAGGGGAAGTATGCTGATTAGATTGTGGTGTTGAGTCAAGATGTGATGGTAATTGTTCATTAAATGATTCGTGTGGGATTGAGTCATCTTGCATTTCACCTTGTAAATCTGCATTTTCTTGGTCATTTATTGGATCAAACGAATGAATATTGCCCTGATTAGATTTTAATACTTCAAGAGCCTCACTAACAGCATCTGCATCAGGTTCGAATATTGCTCTGTTGTGTTCAACAATAGCTTGGACATCAGGTTCATAGAACTTTGATGTATATGTTTGATCTGAAGCCATTAGATTACTTTCATCTCGCCATGGATAATAGAGCATAAGTAAATGGTGAAAGTAAGATTCTGGTTCTTTTCTTTTATTTGGTGTATGATACCTTAATACAGCCTTAACTTTTCTACATTTCATGTATTCGTTGGTATTAATTAATTTTATTTTTTTCGGAAGGCATTGTGTTGTATGACTTATGGTACTTTGCGATTCAACCAAGTCATCTGTTAGAACATCAGGTTGGGAATCTTTTGTTTCACTATAATCAATTTTATAATCTTTATAGTAATATGCAGCAAATTCTGCCAGACATAATTTATCAACAACTGGAATTGTTGTTGGTCTAATGCTGTAACGCTGAATTATATTTGACTTAAAGATATCTGTACTATCATCATCTAGTTCATCAAGCTCCACTTGTGCCTTAGTCACACGTACCCTTTTTTCTGGGAAATCTGTACTTACAAAAACTGTTTTTGGAAATATTTTTCTCAACCAAAGTTCAGGCAATGATCTGTAGACACACTCTTGTGAACTAACTTCTCTTGTAGAGAGAAAAGCAGCACCAATTTTTTTCAGGCCATCTCTAATATTCATGTTAGCAGCTTTTGCTTCTTTTGCTGCATTTGTAATAGCTTGAGAACATTCAGTTTCATCTTTAGTAAAATATGAGCAGACATATGTTATGCATTTGTAGTGATTGAATACAGGTTGCAAGTCAACATTTGCTGCAAATCCCTTAATACCAGCAACAAAATAATTGTTAATAAAACAGCTGTCTACAGGCCTTTTAAGGTGCAACTCAAAATCAGAGTCTGGTGATATTGATAGAGCCCAGTAATATTCATCCTCAGTGACACCTACTGATTTTAGAATGTCTGCATCATTTAATGTTTCATTATAATCTGGCTTGGATGGGTTTAATACTTCATCTATTTTCTGTTTGACTGAGGTCAGAATCTGTGTTCGCCTGTCAAGTATATTACTCTTGATTCCCTCATCTAGATCACTGTTAAGAGGTTCTGCTACAATTGTGCTTTTGGTAAAAAATTGACCAAAATTAAATCTACAACTAATATTTTTGTATTTTCTGCAGGTTTTAGAATGATTGTGCTTTTGATAAGTTTTAACTAACTCATGTAACTCTGGTTCTGTTTCCTGATCTGGAAGATAGGCTTGTACATGGTTATCTATAAATTGTATATAAGCTTCTTTGTTGTCAGATGTAAGTTTGGGGCAATCAGAAGTCCATATTAAGGCATGTAAATGAGGAGATCCTCTCATTTGAAATTCAATACGAAGTGCATAATATACTATTTTACCTATTGGATTTTTTTGACTAAGCAGAAGTTCAGTGAAAAATGTTTCAACTCTATGTTGAAAATGCTTTGCAACAACAACAGGATTAAGATTTAGCAATGAACATCTTTCATTGTAAGACAAAGCTTCAACTTGTTCGTCAGTCATGTTTTTCCCTTGTGTTCTAGCGATAATCTGAAACAACTCAGGCCATCTAAGATCAGCACATGATAATGTCATAAACCATGTTGGAATCCCAAGTTGCTTTACCATGGCTACTACTTCATACATAAATTTTTGCCAGTAAGGTGGTGTGCCTGGAATTTGCCTTAAAAACAAATATGCCTGATCTTGACAAATTAAGCCTTTTAACTTGCTTACATCTGATTTTATTTGTGATGCAGTTACAGGTTGGCCATGAATTTTTTTTAAGGCTATATTAATACTATCTGATACTTTTTTTTGTTCCATTATAAATTGTGCAAAGAAAAGATACTCTGGATTTGTTGCAAACCTTCCACTATAATGTAAAAGTCTAGCATTAAAGTACTTCACTGGTGACAATTTAATCTTTCTATCTTCAGTGAAGCCAAACTGTCCTTTTGGAAACAACACTGGAAATGCAAGCTCTTCACATTTTATGTCTCTCATTAGTGATACAGGGTGTTTGTTTTCTCCAGGTGCAATATTGTACACTTCATTCCCTAATGAACAATTTTTATTACTTTGTATTGTAACAGGATAATCTGCTACTACAGATTGTAAACATGTCTCATTAGTTGCTTGTCTATATTCATTCAATGGGTCATCTTTTTCCTCAGTATCATCATCATCTGTAACGTGTTGCTTGCAGTTTTCTGTTACAGACTTTTTATCAAAATTTATACCTGAAGTATTGTCATGTTCTTCTAAACTGGTAAATTTTGCACTGATATTTTGAATATCAATTGTAATGTTATTATACAATGGATTGTTTACCTTGAGCCAGTTAAGAGCATCAAGAATGAACTGAGGACGTACTGCTTGAAAATACACATGACCTCTGAATTCAAGTTTTCTTTTAAGTTTCAACATTATAATACCCGATCTTTCTGGTGGCCGTGGTAAAACTTTACATGTCTCATCACATTCAACTGGCACATTACAGATTGCTCCCTTAACTTTTCTTTGCTGTCCTTTTGGCATTACTATTATCTTCTCAAAAACTATTCGCTGTGCAATAAGAATTTGTTCAAGTTTTTCTAAACACGCAAGCTCAGCTGGTATGTTATCAACATACATGTTATTATATATTGCTTGGCAAGGAATTTTCCCCTTTGATACCTTTGAATGGCAGGTTTTACAAATGTAATATTTTTCATCAAATGACTTTACATCAGTGAACAGAGTTTCAGGGACATCTGTGTACTTATTTTGATTTAATGACACGACTGATGTTCTGTAGAGTAACCGATTGCAAACAGAGCATATATAATAAGGACCTTCTTTTATTTTACTGTGAAACCTAGAAATATAATCATCCAAGTCATGTAAATCCATTGATAATTTACATTTTTTTAATTTATATTTTTTTGTTTCAAGAAGAACTTTCTTTTCCACAGGGTCCATTGATTTATATTTTTTGGTTTTTGTTTCAAGAAGAACTTTCTTTTCCACAGGGTCCATTGATTTATATTTTTTGGTTTTTGTTTCAAGAAGGACTTTCTTTTCCACAGGGTCCATTGATTTATATTTTTTGGTTTTTGTTTCAAGAAGAACTTTCTTTTCCACAGGGTCCATTGATTTATATTTTTTGGTTTTTGTTTCAAGAAGAACTTTCTTTTCCACAGGGTCCTTTGCTTTATATTTTTTGGTTTTTGTTTCAAGAAGAACTTTCTTTTCCACAGGGTCCATTGATTTATATTTATTTGTTTTTATTTCAAGAAGAACTTTCTTTTTCAATGGGTCCATTGATTTATATTTTTTTGTTTTTATTTCAAGAAGAACTTTCTTTTTCAATGGGTCCATTGATTTATATTTTTTTGTTTTTGTTTCAAGCAGATCTTTTTTTTTCATAGGATCCATGGAGTTATATTTTCCCATAATTTTGTAGTCTAAAGCAGCTTTCTCAAGCATCATTTTTTTCTTAGGAGGTTCCAAATCTGCATATTTTTCTCTTTTTTTCTCAGCAAGTAACTTTTTTTGTGTGGTAGATTTATGGTTTCTTACAACTTTTTGCCTTTCTGATTTTGTTAGTTGACACGAACATGACAAAAATTGAATATTGTATTGTATTTCTTCACATTTAAGTTTTTGTGTGATAATACGGCAAAATTTATTAATGAGAAAATCTGTATCATTAAATTGTTCAAATAAATTAATTGTTTGCCTTTCATTGCATGCCACCAAGAAATACTTTGTTTTGTGCGGCCTTGTATAATGTTGAAAAATGCAAGATAAGCAATAGTTTGGAAGCCACAGCAAAAACCCAGTATTTTCTGAAGTATTATCTAATATTAAACTCTTAAGGGCTAGTTTACTAGAAACAGAGTTAGTAACCAATGTGTCCTGCTGCCTTGAATTAAATACTACCTTAACATCAGCACCGTATATATTTACTGTAGTTGGTAAATAATCACATGTAAACTCATTTCCAACTTTTAAGGAGTTCTTGTAAACAAACATGCCATGTTCTGCAACAGCAACCAATGTCATATCATTCCAGTAACTACATGTTGTAATAGTAGAAAAGCAAATCGAATAGAGGCATATTGCACAACTTTCTGCAGAAGAAATAAAATTGTCATTAAATGTCTCATTGTCACATGTCGATGAACAGTGACCTGATTCAGATGTGTTCGTATGTATATTTGTAATTTGTGTAAATTGTGCAACAGTAATTTTAATGCCTTTAAGCTCAAATAAAAGATCAGGTTTGTATAAATTCTGGAAATATTGCAGCAGGTTACTTATTGAATTTACTTCTAACAACACACATGTGCCACAAGCATCAGCCATACCAAATGAATCTCTTGCATGAGAATCAAATATTTTCAGTAGACCATTTGGTGTTTCATAAATAGCTACGGTAGTACATCCTATTGTTAACAGAAATGAATTATAACTTTCTTGTATTAAAGTTTGTATAGCACAATCTAAGGGCATGACATATGGGATGTTTTCATTCAAAGTAGTATTATGCAGACTACCACTGTAACTTTCACTGAACTCGAGTTGATAATTAGTGTTTAGCACTGTAACCATTGTGGGTAATTCTGTCAGTAATAAAAAAGATTGCCTTGACAACCTTGATAATGCAGAATATAATTCATTGCCAATATTCATAATTTGCACCAGGTGGTATGGTTGAGTTATTGTCATTGATTTGTTTCTGAACTTATCTATCAAAGCACACAAACTCATAGCAACACATTGCTGTCCTGCATTTTGGCCAAACACATCAACATTACCTTGACTATAAGGTGCATGAATAGTTTTACTTGGGTCAATTATGAAAGTAGGACCAGGATTTTTCTCAATGTCTTTACAAAGGTTAAACGTGCAGTAATTTGTCCTGTGATTTACATTCTTGTAAGTAGTTACTTCTGAATTTATATTTGAATCTAGTAGGTTTGTGTAAAACTTGCACCTTTTCTTGCTACTTTTACAACGGAATGCAGTGGTATACGATGCAGCCGTTTGTTTTTTACGCCGTCTTGAAGCTACATGTAGGCGTTTTGTTTTTTTAATTCGAGGCAAACATGATACTCGACCACTCAATAGCTTTTTACGTTCACGACTGTATGCACAAAGAAAACGATGAATTTTAGATGACCTGGGTACATTCTTTTTAATATGCTTTCGAACAAGCTTTCTTAATTTTCTGCTTTTATTCAAAAGGCGAGAGAGTTTCTTGGCCGGAATTCTGCTAGGTTCTCGTTCACGTCGAGCAACATGGCGGATGTGTCTTACAGTTACAGTGGGAGCACTCTTATAAACAAACTTTCCATAACGAGATCGACGGTCAGTTATTGCAAGAGACTTTGAGTTGTCAGCAGTAAGTACTTCGACAGATAAATCTACATTGTCAAGTGAAACAGGCTTATCTGGTATAAACATGCACTGGGGCTTCTTTGGCAAAATACGTAAATAGACAATCGACAACAAACCCGTATGGAATGTCCATCTTTTGTGCACCGGACATCAGCTTATCCTGTATAATTGTGCACCAATACTAGGATATAGATTTGTCCATGTGCACCAACAGGCATTTGACTGTTAGTGGTGGCACCAGCATGGAAAGAATGGGGCTGCCAATTTTAGCGCTGCAGGCATGATAACTATGTAGGGTGTAGCCCGTGTAGGGGGGTTTGGGGGCATGCTCCCCCGAAAATTTTTGAAATCTAGACTCTCTGAAATGCCATTTCCTGCATTTTGGGGGAAGAATTTACAGAATTCTGAAGGTCAGTCTGGTCTATTAATTCCCATGTTTGTTTGGTCTTTATTTCTTTGTTTAAGTTGGTTATATCAAAATAACTAAATTAAAATTAACAATTCAGCTCAAAATAATTAATGAAGTCCATTATTAGGAGCAGAAACAACACAGCTTTTTTACACTATAATAGTTATCATGTCAGTCAGTGGCATTGTCTCAATGTCTCTATCATTTATAACTTAGCTTGTGCACCGCTGTTTATAACCACTTTTCATGTGCACCAATAATTGCTATTTTGCATTTTTGTGCACCAGTTTGTGCACCATTTCCCGTTGCTGTGCACCGGACATGTCCGGTGCACAGCCTCTACATTCCATACTGGACAACAAATGGACGTGCCAGGAGATCATGCACACATACGATGAAATTATAAGTTGTTGAATCAGTAAAATCACATCGAGTTTATTTTGCATAACAAAACCACAATACATAATCCAGGCAAAAATAAAGCAAATTACAAATATTAATGTTACCTTAATATATTCAAAGTTTTTCCATGTAGCGTTCACGTCTCGAGTCACTTTAGGCAATGTCGTCACAGCATATTTACCTGTCCTTTGCAAGTTCTCTTCGTTCATAATTGTGTTTCTTTCATCTTGGATGGTATTTGCAACAGTGTTCAGGTTTAGAGACTTTGAATAGCATTTTGCAGTGTAATTCAATGAGATTTTTAAGTAGAATTTTTCGTATAATATTGTACGAGAGTTTGTACTGAAGATTTTAAGCAGCTTTTTGAGATCGCGGACCAACCCGTTTCGAAATTGCTCGTCATATTTTAGAGTAGGTCTACCGCGATCGGCGTCTGCGATTGTAAGCATTGTGAGCGTATTCAAGAACAAGATACTTCCCAGCCACATGACCGACTTTAAACACTTCCAAGCGAGCAGATGACAAAAACACTTTCCAACTTCGAACAAGAAAGAAGACAAGTGGGTCACATGCATAGATTAGTCACATGCCTGCAGTTTCGCAAAGACTGTCGGGGCAATATCGCGACCCCAAAAAACACTAACAACAACACCACTAACAACACGACCGAAACCTAGACTCGGCTACCACAGGTAGCCCGAGTAATAAACTATAAAAGTCTAGAAATTTGGCCATTTTACCAGTCGAGCAAGAAAAAACAAACGCAACAGCCCACGAGACAAGACAAGACAACTTATTAGTTGCGCTGAATGTCTCGCCCGACCGCTTCAGTGATCAAATTATTTATTCGTTTGATCGTTTCAAAATCACTTGCAAGCTACAATAAAAGGAAAATTCTTATCCATAGGGCAGAATTTTTTCCCCATGGCGCTTTAGTTTCTATACCGCTGCTATTTAGAAAAATTGCGAAAACGAAACCGAATTTTATATGTGTACAATTACAACGCAAAAATGTCACCCGTTCAACAAAGAAATAATATGCATTATTCTAGAGTTGTGTTGGGCTTTGGGGGGTAAAAATATAACCAGACATTTTGAACTTTTTCATGTAATGACACGAGAGAAAATACGCCGCAGCCAAATTATACAGGAAAGTAAAAGAAATTGACACAAATAAAGCGCCATTATCAGTTGTTTACGATGTTTTCTTTTGAATGAATCAATGCGTGTGAATAATTTGCTTGTGACGTCGCGCCAAATATATTCTTTAAATTTTCCGTGCAAGTTTTTTCAAATCAGTGTTAGTTCACGTTCTTTTCTTTAGAGTGTTCATAAACAACGGATTTTTATTCTTTAGCATGCATTAGATGACTGGATGAGGTCAAAATAGGAGTTAAAAAAAATAAACAGCTTTCAATTCGTTGGTGGTTAATACAAATGCATCGCGCCTTGCTTTTGGCATTACGACGCCGTCATTTGGCGAATTCATATTACAAGACGGAAACTCGTCTTAAGACGAGAATCCGTATGACGGATTACTGTCAGGTATAAATTTAAGACGGAAACCCATCTGACGCGATCATGAAAACCTTGAACAATCCGAGTGATCGATGAATGAGACTGGGGCGAGTATAACATGCATTTTATCAAAATGGATGCCAGTTCCACAGTATTTGTTCAGAAGCTTTTGTTAGAACGAAAGCGAAAAGCCGCAGATCAGTATGTGATACATACAATACTTTAGATCAAGAAGTAGCGGTTACAAAAAACTAAGGTGTTCAATAATCGACAATGAGGAACAATTTCAAAAGATAGCAGCTACGGTCGTTTGTTCTTCTGTAAAAGAGAGGAAACCCAAAGGCCCAATAGAAAAAAGAAACAGCCAATGGTGGGATTATGGATACCAAAATTGGACAAACAATCAGTTTAAAAAGAGACTAAGAGTAAATCGAAATAACCAGCAACGTTCTTTTCCGTCAGTGTTGGATAAAACTCTTGCGTATATGTTCATCTTTTCTCTCGACCAAACTTTGTTTATCTTGCTTTCAGGTAATCCTTTTAACTTTTTCTTACTCTCCTTCACTCGCGGCCTCTTTCTCGTCGACATTTTGTATCCCAGAGTGCTTGATGGCCTTGTCGTCCCAGTTTTTTTCTTCCGGTTTACTAGTAAAACCGTCCTGATTTATTCGTTTAATGTGAATTTAAGACGGGTTTCTCGTCTGAGACAAGTTTCTCGTCTGACTTTCTCGTCTTAACGACGGGGAAATGGACGGATAAATTCAAGACGGGATACTCGTCGTTTACCGGATTTACACCTGACGAGTTTCTTGTCCAAGACGCGTTTCCCGTCTTGGACGAGTTTCCGTCTTCTAATATGAATTCGGCTAATATTATATTCGTAATAAAATTAGCGATAGGATTTATAAATTACAATCACAGAATGATACAAGTTGATTTATGCAACAACTGTATTCAAATTAAAAAACGGCGAACCACTAGAGAATATTGAAAAAGCTTGCTGAACGACGTTCTCGGTTATATAAATTATAGTTCGGCAGCAGATTAACACTCGATCGCCCAATCCGTATGGCAACGTAGAAATATTTCTTGAGTAAGAGAAATAATAGTTTAGTATACGCACTGAAATAATATTTATACCTCTCACACACTGCAAACTCGGTGTACCAAGGTACAACCCGGAAATGTGCACCAGCAACGGTATTTGTTAGTTCTTGTTCTTTACGGCTTTGTTTTGCAATTTTGCTCCAGCGATTTTAACATAACGATGCTACAAACGCCTTACAAGATGCAGTATATTTCTTCACGCCTCCACCTTTGACTTGTAGTTGTGTAATTATTACTCGGGCTACCTATGGTAGACCGAGTCTAGGTTTCGGCTCCGTTTTTGCGGATACTGGTTGTAAACCATAATCCGCTATGTCATGAGCGCGGTTGTGTGTGTGTGTGTGTGTGTGTGTGTGTGTGTGTGTGTGTGTGTGTGTGTTCGCGTGTGTGTGTGTGTGTGTGTGTGTGTGTGTGTGTGTGTGTATGTGTATGTGTATGTGTATGTGTACTATATTTTATTATTAACATCATGCGATGTGTATGTGTTGTTGTTTCTCAGGTCACTCGGGGTTCTAATTGGGAGCATCAAATCCCAGTAGCCCCTTTGCTGAGTTTAAGCCTGGTTCTCATATGTCGCCGATCGTCGCCGACCCATGATTTAGATGCATGTTAAGTAAAAGAATAAAAGCACTGCTTTTCTGTATTGTTCTTTATTACTATATGCATCTAAATCACAAATCGCCGACGATCGGCGACATATGAAAACCAGGCTTTAATTTTCGCGGATGCTCAGCCTCAGAGCTCATTCGCGTACTGACTGCCGTATGTGACACTTAACACCTAAGATAACATAATCGTTACATCATCGTTTTCCAAAAGCTTCGTTTTTGCCGTCCACATTGGTGAAGAAAAACGGCGTCTTCGAATGTCTCCATTCTGGAGAGCGTTTTCGAAACGCTCCGTTTTCGGTTACCGAAGACGCCGGATTAGTGTGGACGAAATGGCCTAACCGTGTCAGAATTAGGTCTCCGTTTTCGTTTGGGATTAGTGTGGACAAGGCACCATTTACATATCAAACAATTCTAAATAACTTGTGAACGAAGTGAAATATGGAAAAACTGTAAAAGTCATTTATCACTTTCAGGAGATCGTGAAGATGAAACAGACTTAATTTTCATTTCATTTCATTTAATTTAATTTCATTTCATTTCATTTCATTTCATTTCATTTCATTTCCTCTTGCTCTTTGAGCAAATGTAAAGATTATTAAAATATTGTTTATACAAAAATATCACAAACGGAAACAAAATTGGTAAGTGTATTGTAGGATGCAGGCATGCTAGATATAAAGCGGCGGAATGAGGGAAACCGACTCATGCACCTAAAAATGCATTGTGATCCTTTCTCTGCATGTTTATCTAAAATAGCTATAAGCATTTACATTACAAACGCGTTTGAGATAATGAAAAATTTATTTCCGTATTAAGCTGATAGTCAACAACAAAACATCCATTGAAACTTATAACATGTAAGAATTAAAAACACAAATAACGACAATAAACATGTAGCACATGCAGTCAAGTTTGGTTTTACCGATGTATATATGTATTAAAGCTGCACGAAAAAGAACAAAGAAGTACAGTTAAAGAAGGTTGGTTTTTAGCCACGTCTTTTCAGGCTACAAATTAGGAATTTCCATCTTCTATCCCTGGAAATAACAAAGGGAAAAAACTTAGTAAAAATAGAATGTCAGTTTGTTTTTTCACTTATGAGTTTAACCCTTTCACGCATGGCTTTAGTAAAATCGTCTGGCGTTAGACAGAAAAAAAGATAAAGTTGTTCGACAACAACGATGTGCATGAAAGGGTTAATAAATTTTTAATTCTATAGTGAAATTAACTTACTCTCGTCCATTGTCATGGTAACTTGAGCCACCAACCAGGAATCGACCATAGCCGTATATACCATAGTTCATTACACTATCAAAGGAGTTTACATACCCAGTCCAGTAACAGTTAACTAAGACATAGTTTGATAGCAGGTTACAACATCGAAAATCAAATCTCCTGTCCTCATGATGATTAGAATGTCTCGAGTGCACACCTATATATATAGATAGGGAATAACTTTCCAAATTAGTGACGTCCGTACAAACTTGTTTATCATGCAATGGACATGCAGTCAACACAAATAATCTTGAAAACTGATTGGTACTTTCACAGTCATTAACTACAAATAAGGGCTTGGGAAAAGCAATATTGGCAATCACGCTGTATTTATATCCGCTATTTCGAAGCAGGTCAAATCCAACCAACAACCGATTATCCATCCAGCCATGCCAAGCGACAGCAAGGTAACACGTGAGAAAGATATAGCGAAGCTATCAAAGCGCCAGTAGATAGATCGAGCAACAAGCCAACAATACTACTCATGGCTCAATTCAGGTGGGCTTGACTACTTCAAATTCAATTTTCAGCAAAAAAGCAGCAGGGCAAATCCACGGGCAAATCGTATAATATTGTTCTGGCTTGGTTGCGTATACGCGAATATATAAATAAATATAAATAAATAAATAAATAATAGAAATAAATAATATAAAATCAACAGATATTGCCACTACTGGATCCAAAAGACATGCATGGTTAACAAATATGGCCAGAAAATTACTTTTTTGACACCTAATTAGGCCCTTAACAATTTACATATCGAAGAGGAACATGTCGTTTAAAGTACCCCTAACCCCCAAAATTTTATGGTTTAGATTAAAGCACCCTCAAGATTATGAAGAATGGCGTTGAAAGTTCGGCGATATAGATTTTTGTTTTTAAGTTATCAGGGTTTTTGTAATATGCAAATAAGGCATGTGATGACGTAAGATAAGGAAAGCAGAATTGTGGAAGATTTTATATCGTGTACATCTTCAAACTTAAAGGGGGTCTACAGTCCGTTCTGCGCATGACCGGCGTGGAGTCCCCAAAACATGACATTCGTAGATAATTACATGAAGTACTCAGCTCAATGTAAACCGTTGGGAGCAACATGGCAGAAAACGAAGAGATTCGGCGAAGATATCTCTTTGGATTTCTTCTATTTCTTTCGAAAATGTTTTATTTTGGGTCAAGTGATGAAGAGGAAGCAAGAAAAGCTTACAATCTTGAATAAGGTATCAGTATTTTTTTGGTAAATAACGATGTAAATCCTAATAAAAAGATGTAATTCCTACATGCGCAAAACGGACTGTAGACCCCCTTTAAACATCGAGTTATTTAGCCGTCATGGCAACCGGTTTGTTTCCAGACCTCTAAATTCAGGCTCAAAATGTTTTTGTTTCTGCCATAGCAGATTTAACTATAACTTCAGACTTTAGTATAAGATTAGTTAAGTTTGTAGAATCTTCCTCCAATATTACTAACTCCAAAATGATCTACACTTGAGAGAAAACAAATAGTTTAATTTTTAAATTAAGAGATCTGGAAACTAATTGGTTACCACGACGACTAACTTGAACTATCTTTTTCAGTTTAGTAGTTTGTAAATAGATGATGAAAAGTTTGGAGAAATTTTGATGAATAATTTTGAAGATATATTCGAAAATAAATCGTCGACAATTCTGCTTTCCTTATCTTACGTCATCACATGCCAAGTTACATATTACAAAAACTTCAATAACTTAAGAACAAAAACCAGTATAGATTAGAGGTGTGCGAATCCGATCCGAATTCGATCAGATCTAATCGGATTCGGATCGGATTCGGACTAAACTTTTATCGTTCGGATCAGATCGGATTTTGTTCTTTTTTTATCGGTTCGGATTTTGTTCTTTTTTTCTACGATCGGACCGAATCGGATTTTGCACTTTTTACCCGCATCAGATTCACTTTTATCATTGTTTCTGTCACAAGATTAACAAACTCACTAGTTGTATGTACGTTACACAACATATGAAGGCTATTATTACATATGATTATTATTGTATAGTAGTTTTCTTAAATTTTTTTGTTCATTGGTTTTCTTTTCGGAAAGTTTGCGCAACTATTGCAACATATCCGGTGTTTTAATTTTTTCGGACCGGATCGGATTTGAGCAGCTGTTTTCGGATCGGACTACGATTTTTTAGTTTCGGATCGGATTAGAATTGACAGTTTTGGTAAACCCTCGGATTATAAGGGGTCAATCCGATCCGACGCACACCACTAGTATAGATCGTTTTCATCTGACGTCACGGCGGCCATATTGGTGTACCGAAACAATGAAATGGCGGCCATATTGGTGTACCATCTATATCCCATGGGAATTTAACTCTATTCTTATTCAAAAATCTCGTATTGTTTCACCACCCCAATGGGACCGCCGAACTTTCAACGACATTCTTCATTGGGGCACTTTAACTCAATATGATAATTGTATCGGAATCGATCGATTATCACATGGAATAATTAATGTCGTATGAAGTGTCCATAGGATTTGCATGCTAAAGTTGATTTTCTTTCTTTTTTGAGTATCAGAATATCAAGAGCCAGCATTCAGCAATTTATTAGACAGTACAACCAACTTCCTTTTCGAGACATACGTGCACCTAATTGACAGTACAAAACTCTCGACAAATCTAACCCTCACTTTTGATAAATAACATTGCAAGTGTAATCTCACTCAACAGGCTTTGCACTCTAACATGCACATGACCAAGGCAGATAAGCAAGAAAAACTCGGGAAACCGCACTGAAACATAAAGACCATGGCAGCTAGACTCTACAGAGTACAGACTCCCAAGAAATACTGCTTTCAGTAATGCTTTAGTTCTATTATATAGTTCTATTAACGTTATTAAACTGAATATTATATATAGTAATATTTCTGGTTATTCAATTTCTTTGAGATTTTAAAACTGACTATTTCATAATTAAGAACTGTGCATTTTGAAAAATGGGATACCTTATTCGATGACCCTGGATTTATGATTTATCTAAACTATGTAAAAAAATTTAAAAAAGAAATCGTGCTCGACATTCGACAAGAATTCTGCATGAGAATAAATGAATATGTAATTTTTTTACCTATATGCCTTTGGTGGCCTCACTCCAAAATTTATTAAAGCGAGGTACTATTGGTAAGCAGTTTTTACATCGAACGATTGCCGCAGAAGTGACTTGATTTGATATTTTCTTTCGCACCTGTTTTGAACAACAGGGTTATCCGCTCGCATTGTTATTGGACAACAGTAATATGATTATTCCTTACAACCAGAGATGGCAGAGAATCATTAACAGCTGTGCATGACCCACGAAATATTCGAAGCCCATTTTCAGCCAAATGAATTTTGGGTCGCATGGGCACATTCAAAGAACGGAGTTGAGCGCGCGTTTTAACCAGTTAACATGCACATGGCATTGGTGTATGTGTCTGGGCTACAAAAGGGTGTTCGCGCGATTTATTTATCTCAAAATTAACTGATTTAAGGACCTTTGTTTGTACAAGGGTTGAGAAAGAATATGCCCTAGCTGATAATTTGAACCATCAATAAATAAACGCGAACACACTTTTTTAGAACTATCTTTGAGAAGTGAAATATGACAATTTGACAGATTTTTAGTAAAACCAGCGACCAACAACAACCGCGTTGGGAAGGTACCTTGATTTTATATTTGTAAGTATGCATAGAAAAGTCAAAGTGATTGATTTTTTTTTTATTTGATAATACGATGGTGTTTTTCATTTAATTTATCTGGCTACATTTGGTGCAAATTTGAGACAAATCGGGAAAATATTCAGCGCGTAATAGCAAATCTCCTTGAATCACATCCTAGGGTATCCTGTAACCTTGGTCTACCAGAAAGAAAAACTTAGTACCAACCTGTTATAACCCCATGTCGACACTGGTATGTGACCGGGTTATCATACCAATTCAACCAACCAGTCCAGGAGCATCTAGTGGTAACGCGACTATCACTTTTGCAGTAAAACGCCCAAGTGCGATCTTCATGGTGATTGCTATGAATGCTTCGTATACGGGAAATAGCTTTTCCTATATAATCAAGACGAAATAAGGAAAACAGATTGAGTCTTAAGCGCGCTGTGATTAATCAGTTACCGCGTGTTTATATCAGGCTTTATAAAATTTATAAGGTGTCCTCTACGCACGCTCTGATTGGCTGGGCTCCGTGTATTTATAAGGGACAGAGATCATGCAGTGTCAGCTAGCCGGAAAAGCCCGCCAAATTCCAAAACTACCTCACTTTTAGCTTGATTTTTAATTTCTTCTTATCTTATAAAACAAATAAAACATACCCTCAGGGGTCGAATCTGGGTCCACTACTCTTCTTGCTTTATATTAATGATTTACCTAACTGTTTAAAAATATCCACACCGGCTATGTATGCTGACGACACAAACTTAACAGTTTGTGGAGAAACAGCCAAAGAGATTGAAAAAAATTTAAATAGTAAACTTGAAAATGTTCACAAGTGGTTTTTGGTCGACAAATTAACCCTCAATGTTAAAAAAAACCCCAGAATATATGATTATTGGCTCTAAACAGAGGTTATCGAAAATTACACCTGAGTGCCAAATTAAAATTGATATAGGAGGTAAAGAAGTTAAGCAAGTAAAATCAACCAAAAGCCTAGGAGTTATTATCGATGACCGCTTGTGTTGGAAAGAACAAATTAATGCCATCAGTACAAAGGTTTCAAGAGCAATTGGAATAATCAGACGTGCTAAGCCATATGTTAAAAAAGAATCTTTAGAACTGATGTACCAGTCTCTAGTTTTGCCTTATTTCGATTATTGTTCTCTTAACTGGGGTAACTGCAACCAAACACTCAAAGATAAAATTCAGAGACTACTAAACAGAGCAGCACGGATTATTACCGGAGATACATATGATGTACGTTCAAAAGACATCCTTTCTAAGTTAGGATGGAGAAACTTAGAAGAGCATCATGTTACAAAAGCTATTCAAAAGAAATGTACTGTAAGTATAAACGAAATGTTTAAAATTTCTGACAAAAATTACCAGCTAAGGAACAATAACCTTGTGCTGATGTTATCTAAACTAAAAATAGGTACGCAATGCGTACATGTGACTACCGCTGTTAAGTACAGAACGAGATATAGACTTGAAATGCATGAAAATGTGTGAAAAGCACAGACACACACACACACACACACACACACACACACACACACACACACACACACACACAAATGGTGGATAAATCCTAGCTAGAGAACCACTCTGGTGGTGCTTTGAACAACCCAATTTAACTTTTATCCACTGTGGATAAAATTTTATCAGTGGATAAAATTTTATATTAGGTTGTTCAAAGCATGATTAGTGCTGTTCTTTAGCTAGAACTTATCAACTAGATAAGCTATCTTGGCTTTGTACAACTCACCCCAGATCATAATGTAGATTATTTATTGTGGAAACACCGTAAAATATTTAGTTGCTAAGCTTTCAGCCTGTTGACCCAGGCCGAAACTTAGCAAATAAATAATTTTCATTGTGTTTCCACAAAAATAATCTATATACATTATCGCCTTGAAAACTTTCAAAGAATTAATCACTCCAGATAATCAACATTGTGTTCCAAAACAACATTTTACCTGCCATAAATATGCTGTCAGTGGCATTCAAGTGTAATGCACATCACTAATATTTTGTGATTCTGCTAGTATTTTAAATAACACAGTACAACAATACTCAGTATTGTAGTTTCAACAGATATATTTCTTCATTTCAAGGCTTTCAACATATTCAAGGCTTTAAGTTTCCCAACACTTCACAATAGCTTTACAACAATTTATCAAAATATACAATTGGTGGCATGTAGATTATAGAATATTTCAGTACTTTCACAAGAGTTAGACTTCTGGTGTATCTACTATTCTGTGGACAGATCACTGTAGCAGCTCTGGTGTCCACAAACGTTGGTTTCTTAATTTCATTATACAAGATATTGAACAACACCTAAAACAAGTAAACAAAGCACCAACTCAAGGTTTTGTAATGTCTATGTAACAGCCAACATATTTTGCTTAAACTAAATTAAACTAACCTTATTTATACGGGATAACTCTATCAGTTATATCTAAACAGTTATCCTCAGAGGTCCAGTACGGGCCTACCCTCATTGGTCCAGTGTTACTACAGGAGGAAACCTGAGTACCCAGAGGAAACCTGTGGTGTTTGGTAGAGTCAAACTGGAAGCACTCTTCTCGCATGTGGCCAAGGTGAATTATTTTAATCAGATAAGTGCACCGTGCAGGTATCGAACCCAGCTTGCAGAGGTGAAAGGCACGTGCACTAACCACTATGCCACCAACACCACATAAATTTCTTATATACAATGTATATAGTGTAAATACAGGGCACTGTGATATATACTTCTTGAACTCATTAATAATTCACAAACCAAACAGATAGGAAAATCATAAGCGAGACAAAGGTTTGGTACGTGATCAAACAATTCATTTCCTGATTTGTTTGATCATGAAACAATGAAAGTTGTGTTTGATCTAATATCAAAACACCTAGCTCGAAGTTGGTTAAAACACACTTCTCACTCTTAGTTTATGCACTGGTGTATGACATATACATGTACTGTATTGTACATGCAGTATAAACATGAGTCACTGACCAGTGAGCACAACACACAATTCAACCAAAATTGAACTTAAACTTATAAAGCGATTTTATCATTATAAATAATTTAGGTATATATCACTTTCTTCGATAAAAGAAGGTTGAAGGCCCAACTTCTAGCAAACTTTATAAGCTGAATATTTCTAGTACTGCTATAAGTACAGTACCCTGTTTCCGATCAAGTACTTATAGATTTTGTATATAGTGTATATTAAAGATAAACAACGTCACAGTTTTGAAACTATTTCTTACCTTGTATAAACTATGGACAGAAACCGTTCCAAGAAGAAAAGATTTGCAAAGTAATAATGAACACTTTCAAAAATCAAAACTGTCATCTTGTATAAAGCAAGGATTTCTAACTACAGATCAATTCTAGCATCGAGAAAGCAACCAAAATGCAAAGACGAGATTCACTTTAGTTTATTCCCCGCGAGGCCACGAAAACAACTCGAGTACTTCCCGAATACTTGGCGATCAATGGCGATCTTCTTGACTATATAGCGATCGCGTCGAAAATCTGGCGATGGCTGCACGAGTATGACGTAAGTGCGGTCCAAGACAATCGCGCAAGCAAGCAAGCAAGCAAGCAAGCAACACGCCGACAATATGGCTACCGCTGACAGGTCAGCGGTAGTCACAAAAACAAATGCAATGAAGAGGAGTTTTAGCTACTCAGCTGCAAAAATCTGGAATAGGCAATCTACTGATGCAAGAAGAAAAGTTATAAATGAGTTGCATCTTTAAAAATTATTATTTTTTATTTATTTTTTAATTTTAAGTATTTTTAATGTTGATTGAGTAGATAGTTAGTAATTATAGTTAGTTACATGTAAACGGATAAACTTTTAGACACCTTTTAATGTAGTTAATTGTGGCAGATTTGTAGCCACCATTACATGTAAATATGGTTTTATCTAAGAATTAACATTGACTTTTATAGGACATTTAATATATCTTCTCTTTTTTAAAAAAAAGTTTTATATACATGGCCCTAGAGAGATAAAGGCTGTTTTTCATAGGATTTTGGGTGAAGGAAAATTCGAGTGTAGAATATATACATTTTAAGACCAAACCGGGACCAGTTGCGAAAAATGCAACTATATACACAGGCCTTCCAGCAGGAATTGAACCCACGACCTTGCGATTCTAGTGCAATGCTATGACCACTGAGCCACGGAGGGCGTTGCCGAGAGCTTGAATGATCGCGAGTTCTGTATATATAATAAGGTGGTAATGCCAGGAGAGAATTGGGTATATTATAAGTGCTATTGGTTCTAAGGATTTTGGGTGAAGGAAAATGCGAGTGTAGAATATATATTTTCCTTCACCCAAAATCCTTAGAACATGCTATGTAATCGAGTGAAATGCCCAATATCACTTATAATGTTTTTCATAGGGCCGTGTATGTAAAACTTTCTTTTTGGCTATATTTTTTTTAAGTGTAATAATTAGAACTTTGTAATTTTTTTTTTGTATTGGTTACTCTAGGTTGATGAGGATACCGTGTCAAAATAAGATTAATTAAATAAACAATAAATAAATAAATAAATATTTGCACGTGTCTAATAATCGAATCCAGAGCGTGAAGTTGATAGGAATCGATCAGAGGACAATTGCTAAAAATAATTTTAACTTCCCTCTGTTAAACACTTTGGGGTGATGTTGGCATCCTCAATAAAGAGTATTATTATTAACTTAATATTATTGTTGTAACATATATATATATGTTATTTACCGGCTGGGAGGTCCGTATAGAGAAATATTTCCCGAGGTTTCAAAAACTGCCCGAGGCCGCAGGCCGAGGGTCGTTTTTGAGACCGAGGGAAATATTTCTCTATACAGACCGACCAAAACGGTAAATAACATATTTATTTTTTTTATTAATCGTACGATTTATAATTTACATAATTAGGTAAATTAACATAATTAAATTGCGTAATCGAGATGACATTCACGTGATATTCAAAAGTCCGATGTTATCGTTCGACTCAGAACCCCTCTTCCCTATACTATTATCATATTTGTTCCCAAAGTCACAGACCATAAAAGAACTAGCTAGTCGTTCTCTGACAATGAGTTTTCGCGTTGCGTTCGCGCTTTATCCCGTTAGAGTAATTATTATTTTGCAGTCATTTGCTACTCACTTTTCACCAGAATGTTCGGAAATTCGTTCCGAAGTTCGCAAGTTCATTGGGAAGTTCAAAGCTCGTTTTAAGCCACGCATTTGATTGACTTGACTGACTTCTTGGTTCCTGGTAGCCGGCAATCAATTGCGTAGTTCAAAACGAACTTTGAACTTCCCAAGTCCCAATGAAGTTGCGAACATTTTGGTGAAAAGTGACAAGTGAGTTGCAAATGACTGTCGTTGTCTTTGTAAATATGCAATACTGTAGTTTTAGACAAAATCTTTTGTAAAAAATGAGAGAACGTGTCTTAAATAATGTGTTTTAAAATGTTCAAAATATTGCTCAAATATGATGACACTGATCCCGGGAAATGCCATTTCAGAGACTTAAATCTCAAAATTTTCCGCGGGAGCATACCCCCGGACCCCCCTAGAAATTGGACAGTATACCGCCTTGCATGTTTGCCAGTATGTACGTACTAATCTCAACAATTTTCATGGTACTGTGTGTCTGTATAGTGTATTATAGTGTATAGTGTATAGTGTATAGTGTATAGTGTATAGTGTATAGTGTATAGTGTATAGTGTATAGTGTATAGTGTATAGTGTATAGTGTATAGTGTATAGTGTATAGTGTATAGTGTATAGTGTATAGTGTATAGTGTATAGTGTATAGTGTATAGTGTATAGTGTATAGTGTATAGTGTATATTACAATTTACAAATATGGAATAAGAATACAGAGAATAATATATGGATGTGCGGAAATACGAGTGTTGAACAGGTATCTCATGAGTGAACGATATCTTGTTCAACACGAGAAATAAATTTCATTTGTGTAAGGCTCTAAGCATCCATGAATTATTCTATTTATTTCATAAACACTAACACAAAAATCTAAATTGAGGATCAATTTTACTGCAAAGTAGATAAACAAGCAACATCGATCGTTGAACCGACATCTTCACTTCTTGACTACTTCATGTTGTTTCAATTTTTGGTTGAAATTTGGATGAGAAATTATAATTAATAAACAATCTGACTACAAGATTCTCCGTGTAGAGAAAATACTTGATTGCTCATTATCCTTTTTTATGCAAATGCTTTGCATAATTTTGGCGATACGAGTGCAATCAAGCATTTTATTCTTCACACATGTGTGTACTGTAAGAGTTGAGTGCGTCAACCTGCATGGTTAGCGGGATATGGCCCGTTTTCTTTTTAAACATCTCTAATAACCCGCTGGCGGAGGTATATGCAGTCTCTGAGTGCCATCTAGTTATTACTCGGGCTACCGCAGGTAGACGAGTCTAGGTTTCGGCTTTGTTATTTTTTGCGTTTTAGTCTTAGTCTCCCGGCCGCGCGAAATTGCCGTAATGGCCGCCACTTTGCGAAATCGAGGTTTGGCGAGTTGTTTCTTTTGAACCAAGCTTTTGTTGCCATTTTATCGATGTTTTTGAGTATTAGCAAGACATTTCACTGTTTCTCAGTTGTTTACGTGTTGGCTATCGACTGACTGTCGATCAAAAATAAGGCCGAAATGCGGTGGCGGAGTGGCGGACCTACGTGCGGTTATGACCTTTGTCCGAGCAATCAGGACGTGTTCTTCGAAAGGAGCAACGAGGAATCAATCTCTATCTCTTGGCGATACTATACATTGTATGGCCGTTTTTATCAAAACTCGCCAGGATCTGTTGAAGTAAAGGTAAGCTGTCTCGTTATTTCCATTGGTACACTATTTTCACCAATTCCAGTTACATGTACAATGTTTACAGTATATTTAGATTTTTGCCCAAATTTAGTTTATAGAACGCAAGTTTTTATACCATGTTTAAACCATTTTGTTGGAGCAGTTTGCTCAAGATTTTGAGTCTTGGGCCCTAGGGTTGTATGTCAACATGATTTTGAATTTTGAGCATAATAGTGTCAGGCAAAGTATAGTTCCACTGACATTCTCGACCTTAGCTAATTCGCTGTTTTCCTCAATTAGAGTATCAACTGTTGTGTTAAGAACCCATCCTTATTTTTCTTCACTGCATTCATGGACCTGGAGATTTTTGAATGTATATTAAAAACACCACCGAGAGAGACTTTCTCAATGTGATTTGGCCATAAAATTAACTTCAGATAACATGATTCATCAAACCTACATTTATTTCTTCTGGTAGTTTATTAGACCATGTGTATGTTAGATCCACAGTATTTCAAATAATTGACAATTATGTAGTCAATGTGTACTATTCTGATCATGATGCTATCAAAATCATAGTACAATATTGCAACTAGGGAATAATTATATCTGTCACATTAATCGAAATATTATATTAATTACATGTAGTTACATCCAATTCTTTCTGTCAATTGTTATCAAGCAAGTTTATCTTACACCATGTACAGTCTCCTCAGAGATCCATGGATCCATATTCATGTATCAATAAGGGGTGGGCCATTGGAAATCTTGCAGGGAGGGGGTGACAATTCCTGTGCAAGGGAAAGTAATCAAAAAATCCTGTAGGTAATACAGTATACAGAGAATACTGGCAAACTGTTTACAACTTTAATAAATAATGCCTTTATTGTCCAAAAACAAATCCTGCAGAGCTATACATAGGACAAAATATGTCAGGCTTAGAAATAAATTTTTTACCCCCTGCAAAAATTTCTAATGGTCCACCCCTGAATTAGTGCAGTTACACTGCACTTGTACTTGGGATGGTACACCTATACTCGTGCCTCTGTCCTGAAAAGGATCGGCTTGAACGCCTGGACAACCTGAACCATTGGACAACAAATTAATGTAAGTAAAAAAGTATACTGAATCTCTATGTAAATGTACTTTAATATTGCAAAGTTCCCATGCATCCATAGCTTAATTGGTTTTTAACCCACTTGTTTTCTCCATGTTTCATATTTTAGATAAAACTAAACATCTGGTAGAATCATGAGAAGCCTCAGCAATATTGATATGCTAGCTGTTGAAGTTGTGAGTTGGATCATTACAGCACCAGCAACCACCAATTTAATACTCTGGTATATATATATTAAATGACTTTATAACATTGATAGATCTGGTATTAATAAAGGAGCAAACAAATTAACACTGGCGTCTGAAGTAAATGGCTCCTACGACCACACAGTTCGAGTTGTGAGTTGGACTATTAAACCGTCAACCACCAATTTATTACTCTGGTATTAAATGACTTTATAACATTGATATATCTGGTACATGTATTAATGAAGGAGCAAACAAATTAACACTGGCGTCTGAAGGAAATGGCTTCTACAACGACACAGTTGGACTTGTGAATTGGACTATTAAACCGTCAACCACCAATTTATTATTCTGGTATTAAATGACTTTACAACATTGATATATCATTAATAAAAGAGCAAGCAAATTAACACTGGCGCCTGAAGTAAATGGCTTCTACGACCACACAGTTCGAGTTGTCAGTTGGACTATTAAACCGTCAACCACCAATTTATTACTCAGTGGTATTAAATGACTTTATAACATTGATATATCTGGTAATAATAGGACCAAACAAATTAACACTGGTGTCTGAAGTAAATGGCTTCTACGACCACACAGTTGTGAGTTGGACTATTAAGCCATCAACCACCAATTTAGTACTCTGGTATTAAATGACTTTATAACATTGATATATCTAGTATTAATAAAAGAGCAACCCAATTAATGCCAATATGAATACCAATGTATACGAATACTAAATAGTATATTTATAAAATGCCAAAGTTAAAGCAATGTCATGATGGCTTTCAGTATATGAATTCTATGTTGTCCCAATCTAGGTTGTCCATGCATGTAAGTTTGTAATAGTAGTCAATAAAAACATTGTTCTTTGTAAAACAAGTGAGTGTGCTTTCTAAGTCTCGTTCTCCACAGACCACACTTCTTACGTGTTCAAACTGTATCCAGGGGCGCCGGAAGCTACTTAAGGCGGCGGGGGCAGCCATATAAAAAGGGCACTTTTTTTCAGCATTAATTTTTGCACGTGGTAAATAATGTTCGCCAATTTTGCTCTATAGCATAAAATAACCAGAAAGCATAACGGTATAACATACTGAATGACAATGTAGTGAGAAAGAAAATTCAATGACTGAATTGTACATATTGATGCTACATTCCTATTTACATTTAAGAAAACATGACAATTTTAATGAATCAGAAAACATGCACCCGCCAAATGAAAAAAGTGAGCACAAGACACAGCTCAATCTCGTTCTCAGGGCCATTTTGAAATTGGTAAGGTGGAAAAGGTTCTGGCATCGGCTGTTAGATTCGGCATTTTCATTCATTGATTGATTGCTTTTCTTAAACATTCCTCATGAGACATATTTATGCATAGTTTCGTGTCAGTTGTGATCAAATAGCTTCAACGGGACCGTCAACGGGACGAATAGGACCGCCATTACAATGAACTTCTCCCACGAGGCTGCCATTACTCAGGATGATTTTGAAAAATACACTAAATTGCTAATTTATTACACCCAGTATTTCTGGGTACTGTGACCAGCTGATGCCAGGGCTTTTTTCCACCCTTCAAATTTCAAGAACGCTTGGACACAGCTAACCCAAGGCAAAATTAGTTTGCTGCCTCTGCGTGATCTGCAGTAATAAGTTCGATTGTAAGACATTTGACGTATTAATACAAAGTCATTTAATACAAATGGCAATTCCTGTAGAAAACATGCTCTTACGAAAAAGGGCAATTGGTTGCCCCCGCGCTGTGAGGGCAGCGGGGGCAGCTGCCCCCGTGGCTCCGGCGCCCCTGACTGTATCAAACAAAATAGCCCGAGTTAAACGCCTAGCGGGCGTCTTGTTGTTATTATTATTTGTTATTATTACTAACCTCGGGGACAAGCAAAAGCAAACGTTGCATCCCATGCAGTCCATGTTGCAAATCGGGGACTAATATAAGGTCTTCTGGGTACAGAGCTGTTAACAGTTACCAACTGAGTAATCAGTAAACCGAACAAAAAGACTTTTGCTGCGAACGACATGGAGTCAAAAAACTGTGACATGGTTCTTCCAATTAACAGTTAAATATAAAAAAAGAAAACATTATTATGTTTTATTCATTTAGATTCAATATATTTAATTAGAGCTAGAGAAACGTTTATCTATGACAAAGAAGGGCCTTCGCTCGAAAGTCGAAACGTTAGACTTCTAAGTAATCCAACCTCACTATATTTTGATTTGTGTTTCAACATGTACTGCCTACGCAGCACACTACTTCGGAAGTCACCATTTTATGTGAGTGGATGAAAGAAGAGGTAACTATCAAAGTACAGGCTGTTGAAATAGCTTGGGGATTGCAGCAGAAGCAAAATGGAGATTCAAGAGGTGAGAGGCGAAAATTGCGATCCTACTTAACAGGAAAAGATGGAAAGCAGCAGTATCAGTCTACTAGAAATACATGAACGCAAGAACCCCTAGCCTGCGTAGCAGCCGGTTTTAGGTATTTCAGTCCCGCCGGTCACCCGCCCGCCCGCTTCCTCCCCTAAAAAATCGGCTGCTACGCAGGCTAAACAACCCCTCGCCCGCTTTAATTATATGCATTTTTTAACACACACCCCCCCCCCCGCCCCCTTTCCCCTCCCGTAGGGCATTCGGCGATCAAAATTACCATTATCCTTCAGGATTCGTACAAGTACAATGCACAGTGCAGTGTATGCATGTTCTGTGGTCATGTTGCATGGTCATGGTATCTGAAATTGTAGCAACTTTCAGCAATCATCTGTGGGGAAACGATGGAAGACAGTAATCATATTGGATTACTTTTCATATCACATCCAGAGAGGAGTGATTTTGCTCCAACGTGTTGCATCGAATTACTGCGTACTGAGTGTATATAAATGGACCCTATCCGATACGAAAAGTAATCCGATATGCAAGCAACTGGTATAGTGTAACTGGTGCCTTCCTAGAGCACAGTGATCTTGCTTGAACGTGCACTTGTTGTATCGGATTACTGCGCGTATAGTACTGTAAATGGAACCCTATCCGATACGAAAAGATACAGAAAAGTCATTACAAAAATTTAAGAAACAAATTGTTTTAGTAGAGTCTTACCATACCTAAGACTATATAATAAAAAGCCAACGGCAAAGACGTTCCAATAACACTTGTCGAATTTTTGAAACAGCAACACTGATCAGAAGGTCGATTTCTTTCTTCTAGAATTGAAATGGTGGGCGCAGTCTTTTTATAATCACTGCATGTCAACTGATCAGGTGGTTGCAAGGTCATGATATTGTTAAGTTCAGCCCTGAACGTCTTTCAAATCTAGATCTTCCTTCAGCAGATAATTAGTTGCCTCGCGGTAGGCGGTGAGCCTCTCCATTCAGTCAGTTTCCTGTTTTTTACAAAAATTGAAGAAACATGGTAATTTAGTAGACCCTTATGATACCATTAGCCTAAGACAATATTTGATCGATAAAAGGCCAATGAAGTTTCAATAACGCTTGTGGAATTTTTGAGACAGCATCACTGATCAGAACATTTATTTATATCTTGTAGAATTAAAAATAGTTGGTGATCAGGTGGTTACAAGGCTAGATCTTCCTTTAGCAGGTAGCCATTCAGTCAATTTCCTGTTTTTACAAAAATTAAAGGAACATGGTATTTTAGTAGAGCCTTATGATAAAGACCTAATGCTATATATTGAAATAAGAGTAGCGTGTTGCGTAGGCAGTGTAGAAACAATTAACAATCGAAACAACAATTCTCTCTGACGAAGGGCCTTCGCTCCAAACGTTGGACTCCCACGTTCTCTATTTCGGCAGTATATCTAACCTTATTATATTTCGATTGTTGTAATGCTATATATGATCGATAAAAGGCCAATGGAGTTTCAATAACGCTTCTCGAATTTTTGAGACAGCATCACTGATATATCAGAAAATCGATTCCTTTCTTGTAGAACTGAAAACAGTTGGTGATCAGGTTGTTAGGGAAATCTGTCTGCGCATGCGTCAGCGGTCTGCCTGCATGCAGTAGAGCTTTCACGGGTTTTTCCAGGAAAATTCAAAAGTAAACATATTTGGCGGTCAAATGCTTGGCTTTTAATATCGTTATTTTTATGCCTTATATAAATTGTACGAGTGCTTCGACAAAAGCTCCATGCATTGTTTGAAAAGAAGTTACAAATAAAATTGAAGAAGGAAAGCCAACTAATATATTCACGAACGTGTGCATGGCATTCTAGAATAACAGTGGCATATGTACGCGTGCTTCCAAAGATAAATGAGGGTCTTATTTATGGCAATTTTTAACGGCAAGCATTTTTAACGGAACGCTTACATTTACTTGTTATCTGTTATACAATCTTATCACAGTTTCGATCGTGACACGCAGTTAATATTTTGTTCATTATACTTGATAACTATAAAAGGTGTTTGGTTCTTGTTCTTTGTTCGTCTTTTTCTTGCCAAAGAAATAACATATTTTTTTAAGAATTAGTGTCATGTCGTTCAATAAATAAACTAACTTACACCGCGGCTGCACACTTAAACGTAATAAGCAATGAGCAGTGGCGTGGTGGCAGGGGGGACGGGGGGGGGGGGCCAAGGCCCCCCCCCCCCCCCAGCTGGGGTTGCAGAAGGGGCGCCAAAATTAGCAAGGAGCGCCAAAACTTAACAAAATAAACTTTGTACTTATAGCTAGGTCTTCAATCGTGGGATATAAAGATCTGAAATCTGTAATCTTTTGTGCTTTCTATGAAGTTTTATAATCTTCAGAATTCTGTAAAATCTCACTCCAAAATGCAGGAAATGGCATATCAGAGACTCTAGATTTCAAAATTTTCCGGGGGAGCATGCCCCCGGACCCCGTAGATGTTTGGCGCTACTTCGCCGCTGCCATTGGCGTCGCCTTTGAGAGAACCCGTTGTCTGTTGTAATAGAATATATTGCTACTTGAGTTATTTTAAAACAAAAAATGTGATCATTTATCAAATACAGTAATGTCTTTTTTTCATTTCTTTTTTTTTGGGGGGGGGAGGGGGGGGCCAAAGCTAATCTGGCCACCCCAGCCTGAAACTTGCCACCACGCCACTGGCAATGAGTGGGGAAAAAACAAATATGACCAGTAACAAATCCTCCGTGACGACCGGCAAATTTCATTTCTTACTGGTCACAATGAACGGCAGATTTCCAAGGTTTATTTCGAGGCTTGACGTTGTGGCACTGAATCTGAGTGGCAGTGCGTTTTACAGATAGCACTTCGTTGGATGAAACGAATCGGAATACATAATTTACCCATCAACGGCAATTTTTCCATTACTAAGTACCCCTCAGATATCAAGAGTATAATAGAATAAAATAAAACCAGCATTTCAATTTTGGTGGAAACGGCAAAGTTTAGAATTATGATCGATCAAACATTTGATCTAATGCGGCTCCTTAGCACCACCACTTCATCTTCCAATATTTATGTATCTTCCTGGTTGAAAACGCTCCTTTCATCTATCAGAAATATTTTTAATAGCGGACACAGATCTCCCTGCTCTTGTTCATCTCTTCCTTCAGCAGTTAAGTGGTGTCCCCCGTCGGCGGTCACCATTGTTCTTCAGTCGGTTTCCTGTTTTTAATTTACTGATTTTAAGATTAGAGTCCCTTGATGCTTTTATTGTACTTTCAATGAAAACACCAAGGGACTTGATCTAATCTTAAAATCAGTAAAATTGGAAATTTGCTGTGTGAGCGTCTGACGACAGGTATATTATTCTGTTGTTGCTATGTGTTGCAATAGGGGAGTTCAAGGTTTTTTTCGCCATATTGCAAGGGGTGCAAAACCATTGGGGCGAGCGCGCGGCCATGCCTATTTATCCTTGTTAAAATCATGGCGAAACTCACGAAGCAAGAAGGATATCGCTTCGGTTTTTGTCGAATTCGTCTTTAATCGTCGTTTGGATAGCTTTTCTGTGGTCTGGTATGTTCGTTCATTGATTTTAGACCATCATCGCTGATAACCAACGCGTAGAAACGCTATAATACGAAAGTTTCCTCAACTGAGGGGTGGCTGCGCCATTGCGGCAGACACGGGACGCGGCGGTTTGTCTATTTTTAAAGCAGAGACAAAACGCCTCGCTGTGTAGTGGGATACTGCGATAACAACAAACGCAGTCTATGTTGGGTGAAGAGGTATTATCTTAAAATTTTGGTCCTTAATAAGCGGCCAAATCACCAGATTTCGGCAGAAACTTGGCGTAAGCAAACATTTGTCTAGAATATCCGTATATCAGCCTTCAATGCCAATGGTGTCAAATTTCCCAAATAAAATTGCTTCGTTCTTCAAAATAATTACACGTATAATTCGACAAAAATACAATCAGTATGTACGATTCTATCTTTATACTTAATAGTTAGACTTAAACTGTATTTAACTATATTTTGCCCTGTATATGCCAGTTAAGAACGTGTATATATAGAAGTAAACACGCATAACCCGAAACGTATCCCTTTCCTGCGAGAAGATATACATTATATAAATACACTTCGTTTGATAACGAGAAAGAGGATATTTCAGACTTCAGATGACGAAGATGAACTCTGGTTACTTACGTTACTACACGCTTGAAGTCCGAGTGATTTACAAGAGAGTTGGAGATAAAGTTTTACATTGCGTTGCTGAAATCGTCACTCAGTCGTGCCGGTCATAACAGCGCAACCACCCCTCGGTTGAAGAAACTTTCGTATTATAGCGTTTCTACGCGTTGGTTATCAGCGATAATAGACTAAAATCAAAGAACGAACATACCAGACCACAGAAAAGCTATCCAAACGACGATTAAAGATGAATTCGACAAAAACCGAAGCGATATCCTTCTTGCTTCGCGAGTTTCGCCATGATTTTAACAAGGGTATATAGGCATGGCCGCGCGCTCGCCCCAATGGTTTTGCACCCCTTGCAATATGGCGAAAAAAACCTTGAACTCCCCTATTGGCTGGTTTATAGTTATAGCGTTCACTGCAAAATCTTTTAAATAGTTTATTGTCGATTTCAGCTCACTTTTCAACGCGCGGTTCGGAAGTTCGTTGCCAAGGTTGAAATTACGTTTCTAAACAGAAGTTCATCACGAAGTTCGATTTCATGTTCAAATGCTCGATTCGAAGTTCACATTTACGGAAAACTTTCGGTCGACAAGACTTTCTTTTGATATGATTTCTTTCGGAAAATATGTTGTTAATCATTCTGAAATTCCAAATTACCAACTGCATACCCAAAGAATGGCGCAAAGCTGAACTTCAAATCGAACATTCGAACTTGAATCGAACTTCGTAATGAACTTCTGAAATTAGATACGTAATTTGATACTTGGCAACGAACTTCCAAACCATACGTCGAAAAGTGAGCTGAATTCTGAAACCGACTGAATATATTTATGTTAATGGGCTACAAAAAGCTCAGACACAGTATGTTTTCGTAGTTATAAAACTTGTGCACGTAACGACTACGACGATCGATAATATAATTATAACATCCCAGACATCCCGCGAAATTGCGATTGTAATTTGTCTTGAAACCTGCCTCGCACAGGTAACAGGTTTCACTACAAGCACAGGTTTCACCATTGTTTCACGAGACGTTGCATCCTGTAACAACGGCTTAAGTTCAGCTCTGAACTTCTTTCAGGACAAAATGAAACCGAATAGCAAAGTTCTTCCTTTACAGCAGATAAGTGGATCCCTGTCGGCGGTCAGCGTTGTTATTCAGTCACGATTTCCTGTTTTTTCTTCTGATTTTAAAATTAGAGTTCCTTGTTGTTTTCATTGTACTTTCAAATTTTTTAAACCTTGCTGGTGCAGCTCGTTAGTTGCTACTCTTATAATATTTGTAAGATGTTGCGCACTAACAGAAATCGTGCAAATGGTGCATAGTGTATATTTTTCCTTGGTCGACCAACTGACTTGCAAACCCTCAAATCCAAGCTATTAGCAAAAATACTCGATATGTATAAGCAGGGTGAGACCAATTGATTCACTTATTTTAATCATTTTACAAAATAACTGCTGTTAACATGTTGAGTTGTTTGGATTTGCAAGTCAGTTGGTCGACCAGGAACCTTTTAGTGCGCAATATCTTACAAATATTATTAATGGCAACACTGCGACATGATTGTTGATTCGTAAGCGATCACCGAGTTCAATTTTGAGTGATCGCGCCGGCGATCGTAGCGATTATATGGAAAGCAGGCTTAAGTGTAGCGAGCGACCAAGTACAATAAAATTAAAACACCAACGAACTCTAATTTTAAAATCAGGCGTCTTTGTTTACGTCTCGTTATAGTTGAGGGTGTTGTAAATTCGAACGTAACGGCTCACTCCCAATTTACTAGAGCCTCTGCGGAGGAGAATCAGAGACCCTTTCCGACCTACGCAAGCTACGGGGGATCTTCCTTCAGCAGATAAGTAGTTGCCTTTCAGTCAATTTCCTGTTCTTTACAAAAATTAAAGAAACATAATTTAGTAGAGCTTTATGATATCATTAGCCTAAGACCTAAGACTATATTTGATCGATAAAAGGCCAATGAAGTTTCAATAACGCTTGTGGAATTTTTGAGACAGCATCACTGATCCGAACATCGATTTATTTCTTGTAGAATTGAAAATAGTGGGTGATCAGGTGGTTACAAGGCTAGATCTTCCTTCAGCAGGTAGCCGTTCAGTCAATTTCCTGTTTTTACAAAAATTAAAGGAACATGGTATTTTAGTAGAGCCTTATGATAAAGACCTAACACTATAATTGAAATAAAAGTAGCGTGCTGCGTATTCTCTCTGACGAAGGGCTTTCGCTCCAAACGTTAGACTCCCACGATCTCTGTTTCGGCAGTATATCCAACCTTATTATATTTCGATTGTTGTAGTTTCAATAACGGTTCTCGAATTTTGAGACAGCATCACTGATCAGAAAATCGATTCCTTTTTTGTAGAACTGAAAACAGTTGGTGATCAGGTTGTTAGGGAAATCTGTCTGCGCATGCGTCAGCGGTCTGCCCAGGAAAATTCAAAAGTAAACATATTTGGCGGTCAAATGCTTGGTTATTTAATATCGTTATTTTTATGCCTTATATAAATTGTACGAGTGCTTCGACAAAAGCTCCATGCATTGTTTGAAAAAGAAGTTACAAATAAAATTGAAGAAGGAAAGCCAACTAATATATTCACGAACGTGTGCATGGCATTCTAGAATAACAGTGGCATATATACGCGTGCTTCCAAAGATAAATGAGGGTCTTATTTAGGACAATTTTTAACGGCAAGCATTTTTAACGGAACCCTTACATTTACTTGTTATCTGTTATACAATGTTATCACAGTTTCGATCGTGACACGCAGTTAATATTTTGTTCATTATACTTGATAACTATAAAAGGTGTTTGGTTCTTGTTCTTTGTTCGTCTTTTTCTTGCCAAAGAAATAACATATTTTTTTAAGAATTAGTGTCATGTCGTGCAATAAATAAACTAACTTACACCGCGGCTGCACAAGTGCACGTTGCACTTAAACGTAATAAGCAATGACTAATGAGTGGGGAAAAAACAAATATGACCGGTAACAAATCCTCCGTGACCGGCAAATTTCATTTCTTACTGGTCACAATGAACGGCAGATTTCCAAGGTTTATTTCGAGGCTTGACGTTGTGGCACTGAATCTGAGTGGCAGTGCGTTTTACAGATAGCACTTCGTCGGATGAAACGAATCGGAATACATAATTTACCCATCAACGGCAATTTTCCCATTACTAAGTACCCCTCAGATATCAAGAGTATAGTAGAATAAAATAAAACCAGCATTTCAATTTTGGTGGAAACGGCAAAGTTTAGACTTATGATCGATCAAACATTTGATCTAATGCGGCTCCTTAGCACCACCACTTCATCTTCCAATATTTATGTATCTTCCTGGTTGAAAACGCTCCTTTCATCTATCAGAACAACATTAGTGTCTCCCCTAATTGACCAACATAGTATGACGTCTGATTGACCTACAAGATGAGCCCACGATATTTTTAATAGCGGACACAGATCTCCCTGCTCTTGTTCATCTCTTCCTTCAGCAGTTAAGTGGTGTCCCCCGTCGGCGGTCACCATTGTTATTCAGTCGGTTTCCTGTTTTTAATTTACTGATTTTAAGATTAGAGTCCCTTGATGCTTTTATTGTACTTTCAATGAAAACACCAAGGGACTTGATCTAATCTTAAAATCAGTAAAATTGGAAATTTGCTGTGTGAGCGTCTGACGACAGGTATATTATTCTGTTGTTGCTATGTGTTGCAATTGGCTGGTTTATAGTTATAGCGTTCACTGCAAAATCTTTTAAATAGTTTATTGTCGATTTCAGCTCACTTTTCAACGCGCGGTTCGGAAGTTCGTTGCCAAGTTTCAAATTACGTTTCTAAACAGAAGTTCATTACGAAGTTCGATTTCATGTTCAAATACTCGATTCGAAGTTCACATTTACGGAAAACTTTCGGTCGACCAGACTTTCTTTTGATATGATTTCTTTCGGAAAATATGTTGTTAATCATTCTGCAATTCCAAATTACCAACTGCATACCCAAAGAATGGCGCAAAGCTGAACTTCAAATCGAACATTCGAACTTCGTAATGAACTTTTGAAATTAGATACGTAATTTGATATTTTGATACTTGGCAACGAACTTCGAAACCATGCGTTGAAAAGTGAGCTGAATTCTGAAACCGACTATAACAAGGAATATATACTGATGTTAATGGGCTACAAAAAGCTCAGACACAGTATGTTTTCGTAGTTATAAAACTTGTGCACGTAACGACTACGACGATCGATAATATAATTATAACATCCCAGACATCCCGCGAAATTGCGATTGTAATTTGTCTTGAAACCTGCCTCGCACAGGTAACAGGTTTCACTACAAGCACAGGTTTCACCATTGTTTCACGAGACGTTGCATCCTGTAACAGCGGCTTAAGTTCAGCTCTGAACTTCTTTCAGGACAAAATGAAACCGAATAGCAAAGTTCTTCCTTTACAGCAGATAAGTGGATCCCTGTCGGCGGTCAGCGTTGTTATTCAGTCACGATTTCCTGTTTTTTCTTCTGATTTTAAAATTAGAGTTCCTTGTTGTTTTCATTGTACTTTCAAATTTTTTAAACCTTGCTGGTGCAGCTCGTTAGTTGCTACTCTTATAATATTTGTAAGATGTTGCGCACTAACAGAAATCGTACAAATGGTGCATAGCGTATATTTTTCCTTGGTCGACCAACTGACTTGCAAACCCTCAAATCCAAGCTAGCAAAAATACTCGACATGTATAAGCAGGGTGAGACCAGTTGATTCACTTATTTTAATCATTTTACAAAATAACTGCTGTTAACATGTTGAGTTGTTTGGATTTGGAAGTCAGTTGCATGGTCGACCAGGAATCTTTTAGTGCGCAACATCTTACAAATATTATTAATGGAAACACTGCGACATGATTCTTGATTCGTAAGCGATCACCGAGTTAATTTTTGAGCGATCGCGTCGGCGATCGTAGCGATTATATGGAAAGCAGGCTTAAAGTGTATATGAAACGAAAATTAAGTTTGTCTTATTTGAAAGAACTCTTAAAATAATGGGGAATATCAATTTACAGCTTTTTCATATTTTACTTAGTTCTTGAGATATTTAGACTTATGTGATATTTAAATGAGATAACTTATATATTGTTCGTTTTTTTCTAATTAACATATTCGAAAATCGTGAATATTTTTAAGATTATTGATCAAATATCACTTGTAACTTGTCCTTCATGTTTAGTTGCATGAACTGTAGCAATATGCAAAGTTTCAAGTGATTTTGTTTAATAATCTTAAATATATTCGCGATTTTCGAATATGTTAATTAGTGAAAAAACGAACCATAAGTTAATAAAAGTAGTGTGCTGCGTAGGCAGTGTTGAAACAACAATATTAACCTACTGAACCATAAGTTATCTCATTTGAATATTACATAAGTCTAAATATCTCAAGAACTAAGTAAAATATGAAAAACCTGTAAATTGATATTCCCCATTATTTTAAGAATTCTTTCAAATAAGACAAACTTAATTTTCGTTTCATATACACTTTAAGTGTAGCGAGCGACCAAGTACAATAAAATTAAAAGACTAACGAACTCTAATTTTAAAATCAGGCGTCTTTGTTTACGTCTCGTTATAGCTGAGGGTGTTGTAAATTCGAACGTAACAGCTCACTCCCAATTTACTAGAGTCTCTACGGAGGAGAATCAGAGCCCCTTTCCGACCTATACGCAAGCTTCGGGGGAAAGTGGGCTCTGCCAACAAACTCGATATTTCTTTTTGAGCATGCGTGAACGGCTGCCAAGATATTACTTTGGGCCCAGGCTCTAACGCGTCACTTCCTATTTTCCTGCTTACGCGTGTTTGTGACTGACTCGCTCCAAACTTGGGGCGAAGATCAAGTTTGTTGGCAAAGCCCACTTTCCCCCAAAGCGGAAAGGTTGGAAAGATGCGGAGGTTGGAAAGGGGCTCTGACTCGCAGGGTACGGGAGAGAGGTAACGGCTCATCAAACCAAGTAGAATGTGTTTGAGTTTTGGATTTGTTTCTTCAAACAAGAAATTATAAGTATAGCCGTCACGTGTAATTTTAATTTTTTAGCAACTTTTTGAAAGCATAAACATAAAAGACAGACTAGACACTAGTAGACAGTACTACACTACAGCCTGCGTAGCCTATGGAGCGCCTGTCAGCGCCTTTTGACCACCTTGAGATGCAAATTTCGTCAAAAACTTGTCTTTTTGAGATTTTGACATTTTACAATGAAAATACAAAAAATAAAAATTTGCACTATAAAGGGGAACATAGAGAATTGATTTAGTACATATTTGAAAAAGTAAAAACATAATACTTACATATTTTTTAAACATAATTTTTTTGTATAAAACAACCTTCAAGCATGGTCTTCATTTGGACGTCTCCTATATATTTTCAACCCCATGACCATGTGTGACAATCTTAAGAATTTCTTATCAAAGATATCAACAATCCTTGGTTCATTTGGCATAATGCACTATATGCTAATGCGATCATTGCGATGAACAACCCCGACGGCTCGTTTTAGTCTTTTAGATTTAGAGTCACAAACATTCAGTGAGATTTGGCAGTGTTATTAAGTTCATAGCCACAGGGAATTTATTTTCTTTTGCTTCAGATTTAGCTCAGTTCACAGATTTTTTTGATAAGACTCCTTTTCTATTAACACAACCCGCCTTTTTGAATCTTGGAGAATAAAAGCTGCCCAAATGCGGCTGAACAGAGGGGCTAGGGGTGCTATAGTCCCCAGCTCATCACTCCCCAATATTTCTTACAAGAGAACTAAGCCAAGCTATATTTCTAAACATGGGGTAAAGAATGTTCTACAAGGGGGAGGGATGGAAATACACGCTTTATCATTCAATTAATGAATTAGTCCCTTCAATATAAAACATCTTCCGCCGCCATCCATTCCCTCAGCATGTATATGTATTTATATTTATAAAATAAGGTGTCCTCTACGCAAGTTCTGATTGGCTGGGCCCAGTGCATTTATAAGAGTAAGATGGCGTCACCTGGCGGGAAAATCTAGCGAACTTTCAAAACTATTCCCACTTTTAGCTTATTTTCCCTTCTACTTATTTTATAAAACAAATAAAACATACCGCTCCTGTGCATATGTGATATGTACTCGTATATAAAGGTTCGTTTGACGTCATTTGAACACGAAAGAAGTTCAGTAGTTCAAATGACGTCAAACGAACCTTTATAAGAGTACATATGCACAGGAGCGGTATGTTTTATTTGTTAAATACATGTACTCCGCCATACCCGTTTAATTTAACAAGGAAAAATTTATTTCCAAAATTAAGCTGATAATCAACACCAAAATACTCAAAAATTCAAACATTTAAAGAAATAACAAATTACTCATTGAAACTAAGAGTTAAGAACACGAGAATACTGAGACATACTGAGGTAGTACTGCAAGGAAAACACCTGCACCTGAAGATGTTTATACTAATACTAGCCTCGCGGCGATACGGAACATTTTTGGAATTTTGCATTATAATTTTTCATAATCAGGCCAAGGGCCAGGTTTGGACAATCACTACATGTGATGATCAGTGCTGGCAAAATCTGATGCTTCTAATGTATTTGGGGAAGATAAATCTAAAAACCTGGAAGTTAAATTTACATTCTGTGTACATGCAGACAGCTGTGACAGTTGGTTGAGTCAAATTGTTATCATGCAGCATATCATAACTATAGAACAATCATGCTGTCCTTTCTTTGAACATTGTCTACACTGATGACTGATGGTCCACAAACTATGGTCACAACCCAAAAGCAGGGCACAAAACATTTTCGCAGGATTTTGTCAGAAGTCGACCAATTCACCTTATAGTTTTTCAGCTGATTTGCCGACAAACATTGGTCAAGTTAACCCGATGTTAGTAGACATGAAATCCTGAAATGCAACCAGTATTTTTTGTTCACTACTTTCACAGTTCATGTAATTACAGTTACATATGTACAACAAATAATGTACTAAATTTATTATGAAATTCAAAAGCCTTAGCTTATATACACTAGGTCAGCTAAATCCTGTATTCAGTGGGTCATGGCACACAATGCTTGGAATTGTGCAGTGGGTCATCAGCCTAAAAGTTTGCGGAGTGTTGGTCTACACAAACAAATAACAAATAGCTCACCAAAAACAATTTTGAGAAAAGTACAATGGCAACAACAACATTAATTCATTTCAATTGTTAATAAATAATATAAAAAATTGATAATACATTATTGTTCGGTCCTGTGGTAGCATGAATCTGGGTTTCGCCTCGGTTTCTGTTTTCACTGTTAATTTTCTGCATCGCGTTTGTGCACTTTTCCCCAGAATACACTGCGACCTTAATTTGCTTCGATCTGTTTAGATCCCTGAGCAAAACAGTTAGGCTATTTCACTCCTAAAACAGGAAAAATTGCCACTGTTTTAGTCTTAGAAAACAGGCAAGAAACAGAACTCACTATAAGCCAACGATTCTTGTGGTGAACTATAATCTTTTCTCGTGCCGACAATTTGCCCATTAATTAAAGTAGTCCGAGTTAAAGCCTAGCGGGCGTCTTGTTTCATTAAAATTACTCTTTCCTATTGTCATGGTAGCTTTGGGCACCGAACAGGTAATAATTTGGCGGTATACTATGGTCCATTCTGGGGTCGAATTGATTCACATAGCTACCAGTCCAATGACATTAGTTAGGGAAATGGTGACTGTACTTAATGTCATAACATTCAAAATCGAATCTTGTCCTCTCGAGCATTTGAATGTCTCGAGCGTACACCTACATATAAGAAATAATATTTTTCTAAATTAATGAACCCAGGAAAGCCAGACAAATGGCTACTAAAAAGTTCTTAATTATTTGTGATATATTGACTTGCAAAAAACAAAGTTCATATAATAACTTATTTATTGTCTTCGTTTAAATGGTCTGTTTTAGTTAAATATCAAAGTATTGTCTTTTATGTGGAACTCTATTTTAAAAAACGGCGAAAGACAAAGCAGCTATAACTTACGTGACCTTCAAACATCGTTTGAAAGCAAGGTCATATATATATTTTACAAATTTATTGACCAAACAAATTTAATCACTTCAGAATTGTTTTTATCTAAGACACTTATACTTCTCTATTCTCAAAATTTCACCAGCTCACTGACTCATTGTTGACGACTTGACTGTTGACATTTCAAACTGTCAGTGCGTAGCCGGGGGGACCCTTTTATGCGCTCGCTCCGTGTTTAGATATATTTAAATACAGACGTGTATAAAAATAGGTACGCAATGGGTACATGCGTCTACGTTTAGGGCAGTGTAATGTATACATAATGTATGCATAATTATGTATGCTGAAAAGCATTATTTGAATAAATATACATTGTCTTTGTTACCAACATGGTGTACCGATACAAACATAACAGGCAGTTTGCAATCACGTGACATTGGAAGCCGCCTTGTTTGATTTCCATTGATCACCATTTGTCAACAGTTTTTGCGAAGCAAAAAATCAACTAAGATATGATGGAGGTGACGTCATGTGTAAACAATCTACATGTATTCACACAATCTGATTTTCCTCTTGATACATATGATTTAATAGCAACTGTAGTAATTGCGATAAGACATAACCAACTACTATAGTAAGGAAACCCACATCACATGCACCAGAAAGAAAATTGAATCTGCATGATTGATTATTCAGATCATGTGAATGGCCTTTGATTGAGATAATTACCAGACACTGGTAGTGTAATTAATATAATATTAGTAAAGCCCATGGCAATATACCAAAACAGAAAATTTGAATTTTCTTTTTTTGAATTTACTAAATTTGCCACTTAACGTGTGGCAGAAGAGAGGAACAGAACTTTCGTCCCAATTGACACCAAACTCCTATGTGTAGACAACTAAGACCTAGGTGTTGATTTTACGGAGGGAGGAAAACCGGAGAACCCGGCGAAAAACCCTCGGAGCACAGGAGAGACCAACTAAAACTCTTCTCACATAAGTCCCAAGCTGGCGGAGGACGGGGTTATTCCCAAACGGTCACCCATCCAAGTACTAACCCCGTCCGACCGGGCTTAACTATTGGTGAGAGGCGGCGTCCTAACCCGCATACGTCACCCGACTTTAAATTTAATTTGATAAAATACATATTAAACATTTCAGAACGTTTGTTGATAATTGACTAGTTTAGCATGTATGCATGCGTATACATGTAGTAGCAAATTCTTATATTGCACGCATGTATACACATGAATACCGTCATAATGTTACATACAGCTGGTTATTAATGCCGTCATAATAATGTTACAATACAATTTATTTCTAACGATATGATTGTTATATATCAAGTGTCAAACTAGTCAATGTCCGTTTTTCTAGCTCTAAGATTGGGCGAGTGGTCCTCGCGTGGCGTTCCGAGAATCGTGATGTTTCTCGCGTAACCCATGGCAGTGGGCAACATTACATTTATTTTTCCATTTCTCCCTAGGGAAAAATATCAAAACCGGAAGTAGATGGTCAGGTTCAGTTTGTCTGTTTTTTTCCTGTTTTCCTTCATTCAAAACAATGTCTGAAGGTTTTTCTCAACAGTTTTGTTGTCATTTGATACTTGATATATAACAAAACGGGGCCACAAAACACACTGTTTCCCCTGGTGCCAGTAAATATGTGTTTAATACAGCATACTTGATTTGCACTCGTACTATTATAAAGCAAAAAAAAACAAAAACCAAAAAAACAAAAAAACAAAAAGCTTTGCATGTCCCTTAGGGTCTGTTTATATGATCCCTGTGTACCGGGACGGGATGGCAGCCGGGATGATTTGATGTATTGAAATAAGTCAACACGTAAAACAGAAAAACCACGCGATGCCTGAAGAAACTCAGATTTTGTTGATCTGATCCTAAAGTTAAAAGTGAATGATTGTGGCAATTTGTGAATGAAAATGGCTTTTGTTGAAGTTATTTAGTAATCTAGGCCTTGAAAAATGTAGGCGAAAGCTTCCCGATGCACATAATCAAAGACCGTGACTTATTTCAATACTTCAAAATCATCCCGGCTGCCATCCCGTCCCGGTACACCGGGATCATATAAACAGGCCCTAAGTCTACGACCGCTTTGTTCCACAAACAATTGGACTGTTATTGTTATTTTATCAATTATTCAGCTATAAACATTCAGTTAAAAGTTTGCATAATATAAAGATCAAATGAGCACAATTAAGCATTTTCTCATCTATTTTTTGGCTACACAGAGTAAAATTCTTATTCAATTCTTAAACGAAAAATTTTAAAATAATCTGCATGGTCTACAGTTCTTGAGCTATAAACTCTCTAAATATGAGCCTTCTATTCTGAGTATATCAGTCCGAGCTTTTGCAAGTCAGACTTAGCCTGAGCTAGCCTAGGCCTACTGTACATCAATGGATATCTACAAGAAAACATTTACGTGTTTGGAGTTGAAAGACTGGGCTATTTTACTCAGAAAACGGAGTTATGGGCTCCCAGGAGTCAACCCAGCTTTGATCGCCAGTGAGCAACCATTTAACTACTGGCACCGAGATGATTTGAATGATCGAAAAACATTTACTCTCAATTCTCATATCCAATAGAGGCAGCCTGCATGTTCACAGGCTAACATGCAGTATATATGTCATATGTCGAACTCAACTTTTGCTCTGAGTGCCAGTATATAGCTTAATGGGTTAGAGTGCCTCACCGGAAATTAGAAAGTGGTAGCGTACCGTCAAGCTGTTATTAACCCTATCCACAACCTCGTCCCCAGGGCATTTTGCCTCCACGTTGGGAGTCGGCGAAAATGGCCCTGGCATCGGCTGGTCACGTGACACCCAGAATTTTGGGGTGTTTTGGCAAGAAAATTTATGCGGTCTTTGTGTTTCGTTTTTGTATAATACATATACATGAATAATAAATAAGAAATATTTAACGCTCTGCCGAATCACTCATGTGAACCTTTATCATAAATGCAACTGGCTAGCATTATTCATCATGATACTCCCCACGATTATCCAGGATACATTTAAATGTCGGGAAGAAACATATATCTAATGTTGTTCTTGACTTTAACCAAAGCTATCGTTACAATTCTTTGGATGAACTTCGCAGAGTGGATTTATTGCAATTCATATTTTGATGAGTAAATTACACTGTATCTGAATTAATCAAGTTTTTAAACCGGCCAATCCGATTATATAATCGACCAGCCGATGCCAGGGCCATTTTCGCCGACCTCCCAACGTGGAGGCAAAATGCCCTGGGGACGAGGTTGCCCTATCCAGACTGGGGGGGGGGGGGGGGGGGGCGGAAAGTGCCCGCGCTGATTTTAAAAGTTAATATCTCCTAAACCAGTACAGGTATGGTTCTGAAATTTTATGACTTTTTCTAAATATGTATGGCCTTTATGTGTGGCAAATTTGGTGAAAAAATATTACGCAAAAAAAAAAGTTCCAGCGGAGTCTTGAACACCTACCAACACTAAATTTCAGCTGACAATTTTTCTTTTGTTTACTTTTATAATAGTTACAATAAAAGTAAGCACTTTTTAATAAAGAGATACTATCTTTTTGATATACTACCTTTTTATGTTAACAAAACAATAAGAAAAAGAATTTTGGAAATTCTAAAAATCCGGGGTTTTTGCAATTAATGACGTCATAATGACGTCATAATTTGTTGCCAAGTGTAACACATACTTGAACAAGGCATACCATCCACGTGTAAAAGTTTCGTCGGAATACCCTAAATGGTGCAGGAGATGTTGACCGCGGGCACTTTCCGCCCCCCCCCCCCCCCAGTCCCAGAAGACAAAAAAAAGCCCGGTCTGGATAGGGTTAATAGCACAAAAAGCGGACAAACAAAGCAAAATTGACTTTCAAACGATTGCAAAGGAGCCATTATCTATTGTTCAGACTGCAAGAATTGTGGGTAAAAGCGGACAAACATCAATCCTGACGTCATCGCGACGGAGCGCTATTCCGAAATTTTTCTTTGTAAAATAGCTCGAAGTACATTTACACGAATTTCTAACAGTCTCTTCTCTAACTTACACAAATTTAATATTATTGTTGTTATTTTTTTCTGTTTGTCTATCAAATCAATTAAACATACAAATGTTGATGAGTCCTCACAGCAACTGAATTTTTGAAACCATTGAGTTGTATAATGCAAAGATGACATTAGTACATTATATATAAATCTTGTGGCTTAGTTTTCTGCAGGATTCTATTTTTTTCATATAATAATTTCTTTTGCTGGCGCTGAAATATCTTCTTACCCGGTCAAAATAAAAAAGAAAGGGAAAAGAAAGAAAAAAATAGAGAAGAGTAAAAAGACAAAATAAGAAAAGAAGAAAAAATAAGGAAAACAAAAATGAAAGAACTGATAAATTCCAAAAATTCGTAGGTTTTCTTATGACATTCGTTCGAAATGTCCATGGAATGATTGCTTGAGCTTGCCCTCGCAATCGTCTTCTGCCATTTTAGAAATTCAACAACCAGTCCATAACCTATATATCCCCATGCATTAACACAGTCTACTTGTAATAAGAACCATCACAATGCATTTCTCAACATTTTTGTTTAACAACCTTAAATTAATTTTAGCCCCGAAGAAATTGAATCAAACACTTGATGCACATAATACAACTGATCGGTACGCGTTCTGATAGTCAGGCATAGTCTATGACAAGACCTGCATGCCGTTTGTTCTGATTTAACTCCTTTTCCCACATGTCAGCCAGGCAGTTAGCCAACTGGAAGTGAAGTTGCTGACATCTACACAAGAAATAGAAAATTGTAGACTAAGTATTATTCACTAAGAGATCGGCAAACAGCGTCAAGCTGAAATACACAGAAAAATGAATTACAAATCTTAGATTGTTGAAACGCATCTATATCAAACGTAGAACTCTTTTAATTTACTACGCATTTCATTGTTATTACGCATTTCTGACCTTTATTATTATTAATTTACTACGCATTTCTGACCATTAAATTGCTAAATTTTCTTAAGGGAACATTTTCCCAGACCCCCTATCGAGGACCCCCCTGTCGGGGCCTTAGCCCCTGTGTCAGGGAATTCCTATCTCTACCGCTGTAAAACATATCTGTGTGGACATAACAATAATACGCGTAGCAAGTTTTTAAGAATTTCTACAAAATCTAGGCGAGTTTCAGGGTGTTGCGCGCGCATGGATCGCTTTGGAAAGCAATTGGCGGGCTCTTGGTCGGCTCTCTACAAAGTAAGCAATGGCAAACAGACTTGCTAGCGAGCCAACAACAGCAGAATAACAGTGTTAAACATCCAGAAACTGTATCTATACTTTGTTTATTTTGAATAGTACGTTTACTTTGAGTGGAGCTTGCCAGTTGTTTTTTTTTGAAAAATGATGCGCGCACAACACCCTGAAACTCACCTATTGTAGTTTTATTGTAGTCGCTCTCTTTGGTTACTTTACAATTATAATATGTTCACTCCTTATTCTTTGATCATTCACTCCTTATTCTTTGATCGACATGAGTCGTTCTTCCCCTGGCAAGTAAAATACTAAATGAAAAACACACTATTTATACCGTGGGCAAAAAGATAAGTCAGGTTTCTATTTGATCTGTACGTCTACATCAAGCGTGATGATTATTAGCAATATAAAACCAAGGTTTATTTTCTATTAACTATGATAACCTGTACGTGTACCGATCAAGATAATCAGGAGTGGTGCATAATCAATAATCAGGATAATACCTGTACGTGTACAGATCTAGATGATCCAGAGTGGTGATAAAGGTTTCCATCCACACAAGGTTAGTGCTGGTATCAGTCATAATCACGTGATCTTCGTGACGTAATGTGTCTTGAAAGGCACGACACATGTCTTTGAAATCGGCAAACTGACTAGATTTCTAGATTTCAAAGAAAATAGGAATTCCGTTTGTTTTTGCTGAACAAACTGTCGACTGTCGTAAGTAAGGACTGGGGGCTAGTCATCCTTACTTGCAGCCAGTGGCTGAATTGCGAAGGACGCAGATCAACGTGGCCGTGTCGAGGCATATCAAGGCGCTCGAAGCAGCCGCCAACGACACAGTTCAGACCACGGATCACAGCTGAGATGTTAGGTGTTGATTTTATGGAGGGAGGAAAACCGGAGAACCCGGCGAAAAACCCTCGAAGCACAGGAGAGATCAACTACAACTCTACTCACATGAGTCCAAGCCGGGCAACGGGGTCATTCCCAAGCGGTCACTCATCCAAGTACTAACCCCGTCTAACCGGGCTTAACTATTGGTGAGAGGCAGCGCGCTAACAGCACACGCCATCCGTGCTCCCCTTAAAACCTCCAACTTATCTATAAACCTTCAACAATCCTATCAAAAAGAACTAACTTTTTGTCCATAATGACTTCATCCCGGTAAGCGGGACGATGTGTTCATATGGGCAAATTTCACCCCGCTTTTTATACCGAGATCCCGGCAAGCGGGCCTGCCCAGTTTCTCATATGAATTGAACACAACGAAATTTTAATAGGGGAAAGTGTGAGGCGGGATCTCGCTAAGCGGGCCAAGTAAGCGGGCCAAGTAAGCGGGCCAAGTAAGCGGGCCAAGTAAGCGGGCCAGCCTGCTTACGGGATCATTTGAACACCCCCTAACATAGAAAATAAAACTTTATAAAGAAATCATAAATTCTATATTAATGTTAAATACATAGTTAAACTCAATTTAGCTACAGTGCTGAACTTATATGTGGCACACATTACTTACGAAAATCAGATTCCAAAATTTTTTAAGTTTAAGCCTGGTTCTCATATGTCGCCGATCGTCGGCGATTTGTGATTTAGATGCATGTTAAAACGGGAAGTGCAGTAGCATGTTAAGTAATAAAGAACAATGCAGAAAAGGAGTGCTTTTATTCTTTTACTTAACATGCATCTAAATCATGGGCGACAATATATGGGCCCGCAGTAATTGGCTGTGCTGTTGCGGTCACCCTGCCTCCTTGTTTCTGTTATTGTAATTTGTTAAGTAATTGTGTCATTGTAATTATTGCTCCGTTATTGTAATGGTAATCTGTTATTGTCAAGTCATGTATTGGCGCAGGTAATAAATTCAAATTCATATGAGAACCAGGCTTTAAGAATTGATTATCCATAAAATTTTATCTTTTTAACTTAAATCTTAATTATTACTTTGTATATAGTGCATCATATTAATTGAAAAATATAAACTGAATCATAAAGAAATAAATTTTAGCAAAACAGAACGAATAAACTTTTATTAAACCACAAATGAAACGGCTTTTATATATTTGCATTTTGTTGTTTACTTTTATTGAACTTGCATAGATTTACATTTTTATGGTGTAAAATAAATCGCTAGATTTCATTATTTTTGTTGTCTAGTCATGCAATTATAGATATGTTACAACGTATTAACGGGGTCTATTATACTTTGGCGGTTACGCGGTTTTAGCCATTATTTTAGGACGGTCATATTCATCAGTTTTTCGGGGCGGTTTGCGGATAACTGAGAACCGTTCGGTTGCGGGAAACTTTGAGATGTCCTCGTCGGATACGGTTATTTTTTAGAATGTATCTAGAGCATTCTTTGGAGAACTGGCAATGATTTCTCAAAAACGCCGTTATGTTCCTAAGTGAAACGGAAAAGCGGTTGCGGTTAAAATTGCCAAAATAGAACGGATTCAGACCCTTATAATAGCCCACCTATTAAGATTGCGCGGGGGAAAGACCCTAGTCGACTTCGTCTCGTAGACCTTTTTCTAGATCTTTGTTCGTATATATTATTTATATCTTATTAGATGTTTTGGTGTGTAGTATCGCTGTATATACGAGTAAAAATATACAGCGATACTACACACCAAAACATCGTATAAGAGATTTATTATACAACTGCTCTGATCAACAAATTTTTATGGAAAAAGAAAACTCTAAAAAGGCCAGAGAAGTAGCGTGACTTGCACCAGGACAAAACCATGACAAAATAATAAGCATACATGAAGTAGTTCCCGAGTGATAAATTTGATTGGCTAACAAAATCTGTCAAACCGGTTTTCTGCTATCCAAATAACTAACTATCCAAATAACTAACTATCCAAATATCGCTGTATATTTGTACTCATTTTTAGCGTTATTTGGACAGTTTTTAATGCAGTTGTATAATAAGAACAGTTATGTCATCGGTAAACCTAACATAGGTTTCTTAGCTGTACCGGGTGCTACATGACCGTCTCAAACTCATTAATGATTCATATCATGTCTAAATTCATTTCTAATTCTTAAGATCATAGATAATTGCATCTATGCAAAATAAACAAGTTGCTGTATGAACAAAATGAATAAAATCTCTTGGGGGTTTATCTTAAGGTGGCTCCCTGGGGTTTTATGACCGCGCGCGAGCTGGTTGCTAATTTGGCGGGAAAATTATTGATAATCGGGACGTCAGCACCCGTAAAAAAGGCCAAGAATGAACGCAAATTTCTCGCGTTTCCTTCGGTGAAATATTTTAAAAGTTTGCACAGTTCAAGAGGAAGCTTTTTCCTTTGTTATTCTCCTTTTCCAAAAATTCTATGGAACAAATTTTGCTTAATGTTAAAAAAAACATTACATTTGGTGATACTGACAAGACCATCCGAACAACTATACATTTATTTTGCACTGAAACGTTTCACGAAGCAATTGCAATAAAACTGCGACGTTTGAAAACATTTCACCGAAGTAAACTCGAGAAATGGAAGAGAGAAGATGAAAAATACGAAAAAATCCTAGCCCATAATCTTTTAGACTCGTTGTTGCCATCTTCATAAGTTAGCTAACAGCGCAAAATTACTCGAACATAGTTATGCATTATATAAAAACCTTAGGGAGCCACCTTTATTGCATTTTACATTTGAAATCGCTCGGTTGAGATCAGATGTAATCTGATGTTTTGGATCCCCTGATGAAACACTCAAACACGTTTGTTGATATATTACGTGAAAATTTAAGACATAACCATGCGTTTATTTCCTATTTTTAAAGCAGAATAAAATTCTAAGAAATACATGATAGATTATAGGAACGAGATTCTCTCGCATACATCATGTACATCGTGTACACATATACCTGTTTTTCAAGCATTTCTCTAACATCTTTATGTTGTCTTTGGTAAAGAAACTCCTTCTTCAACTATAAACAATATTGTAAATTTTCTTAAAATACTTGATATTGATAATAAATGCCACAGTTTGGTTGCAGTTACTTATAGTTATCTATTCTTGAAATTGGAAAACTATAAAGTAATTTCAAAGCGGTGCAATTTAATAAAACCTATCAGTTTCCTCATATAGTAATACAAATTACGCGTTGATTACAGTGATTACATGGTAAAGATTAAGCATTTAACCTGCAAAATGGCTTCCTTCTCCATTAACTGCTGTAATCTGAAATTTTCCGTCGCTTCGTGAATGTTCTATTAAGAAATGTAGCAAACATATTCATTGCGTGCATGAAACTTACTACGTTATCGTTATGAGTCTACTGTACTAACGCTAACTATTATAAGAAAGGTTCCATATATATATATATATATATATATATATATATTAGGTAATCATATGATAGCGAGTACAATTAAGGATTTACACTACAAGTGATATTTGAAAATTTTAAAAAAATTGCACGAACCGTTAGGCGAGTGCAATTTGGCACAGTGGCGTCGGAGCGACACTAAAAGTGGGGGGTCCCAAAATTTTTAGGGGGGTCCGGGGGCATGCTCCCCCGGGAAATTTTGAAATCTAGAGTCTCTGAAATGCCATTTCCTGCATTTTACGACAAGGATTTACGGAATTCTAAAGGTCCAAAAACGTCACAAAATACTCAAAAGACAACACTTTTCCGGACATTGAATATCTGCATTCAAATTTCTTTATTATATCTTTATTCAAAGTCGTGGGTTAGCTAGGGTTAGTGATTTTGTTAATCATAACTTTATTACTGGCCTTGTCAAAAAGTGGGGGGGCCCAAACAAATTCTGCCCCCCCCCCACCAAAAAAAGTGGGGGGGCAGGCCCCCCCCGGCCCCCCTAACTTCCGACGCCCCTGATTTGGCATAATTTTCAAATATCACGAGTAGTGTAAATCCAGAAGTGTAAATCCTTAATACTCCTTTTCGATAATTACGTCACGCTGCATGAAAACGAGGCTCCCAGGCCAAAGTTTCACAATTTTGATTATCATAGTAACCTGACATATTTGTTTATGGAAGAAGATGGCTAATAACGTCCAAACTATATATGGTAGAAACACATCGTGTACGTATGTTGTTAGGCATTTCATAGGCTTTCATTTGATGTATATTTTAAGTTCTGTGACGTGTGTAAATTTTTAAAATGTCCAAAATGTTCGCACCATTGCTCGCCAAGTAATAATAATGAAGTCCCACAACTGTTGTAGAATTTCGGATATTGTTTTTAACGCACAACTTTGAAACATATATCAAACAGAAGATACTGTAAAATGCTATTTGTGGTACAACTTTCATGATCAAGTTTCTAGTTTAAGAGAAAGTATTTTAAAACTGATGGGAAAACGTAGTAGTATCTTGGTCTGAGTTGTAAACAAAACAAACTTAATTCATCTATCAGACCAAGATAACATTAATTTTTCTCATTTTTAAAATACTTCCCCTTAAGCTAGAAACTTGAAAGTTCTACCACAAATAGCATTTTACAGTATCTTCTGTTTGATATACATTTCAAAGTTGTACGTTAAATATTTTAAAAACGGTATTCGAAATTCTACAACAGTTGTGAGAAATCCATATCATATTTATTACTTGACGAGCAATGGTGCGAACATTTTGGACATTTTAAAAAGTTACACACAACACAGAAACTTAAAATATACATCAAATGAAAGCTAATGAAATTTATTTATTTAAGACATTTGCAACAAAAGACAAGTTGACAGGAGCCAAGCAATAGGACACATGGTCCCTTACAAGGCTTGACTCCAAATTACAACATATATAACAGACAACATAATGTAAATTTTTAAAATGTTAAGTCAGCAGCTACAAGCTGCGTCCACATTAGGGCTTCTGCAAATGGGACAGATTATATGCCACGTACGTGTATTTTCCGAGTCGAATGTGGACTGAAGGCGAGCAAAGAGTAACTTTTTCAGTCGGGTCTTAAAAACTGATGTGCGCTCTGAAGTACGTATATCAAGAGGTAACGCATTCCACATAGGACAAATACGAATGAAAAATGATTCGCGAAATGTAGATGTTCGAGCGAAATTTAAGCGGAGATCCATCCCCGAGGTTCCACAGCGAGTCTTAGAGTGTGAAAATTGTACAAATCTTGATATGTCGAGACGTATTTCGCCATTTATACAACGGAAAAGAAAAAGAAGATCAAGATATTCTAGGAAGTAGCACAGGGGTAATAACTTTAGTTGAATGAGCCGGCACTTGTAGTCGAGTTCAAATCCACGAAGGATGAAACGTGTAGCCCTTCTTTGTACTTTCTCCAAACTTCGCATCAGGTAAATAGAACCACGAAAACAGGGTGACCATACTTGGCTGGCATAGATAAGATGTGATCTTACCAGCGAGATGTAAAGAATTTTTTGTATGTTACAGTAACAACATACGTACACGATGTATTTCTACCATATATAGTTTCGACGTTATTAGCCATCTTCTTCCATAAACAGATATGACGGGATTACTATGATAATCAAAATTGTGAAACTTCGGCCCTCGTTTTCATGAAGCGTGACGTAATTATCGAAAAGGTCTATTGTACGAGCAAAACATATGATTACTCATTTATTATATGCATGACAAAATTACGACACGTACGCTTCGTACTCACCCGCGCCTTTAAAAACATCTTGTTTCATTACTTGACAAGAAATATTTTCACTCTGAGTGTTCTCTGTACAAATTTCAAAATATTTACATGGAATTTCTAGTTCATAGTGTACCGCAAGTCGTTGGAAATGTGAAAACTTTCCATTGCAGAGTTGGCCGCCATTTTGAATTTTATTGTCAACATCGTTCAGAGGGCCTTGGGAGCAGTACAATTAATGAAATAATTGTACTCAGTACAATTAATAAAATAATTGTACTCCTCTCAACCAATCAGAATGCAGTAATTTTGTCATGCATATAATAAATATATTTGTTATATAGCTAGAGTTTCACTGGATACAACGATGACTGTCATTGGTTGGTTTGTGGTCACATGACCTTAGCTAAATTTCAATGTTGCCCGCTAGAACTTTGAACTCTTCACGGCATCCTATAAACAAAAGCTTGTTTGGTACGAAGAAAAGAATATTTATAGGTCTTCAAAGCATGTGTGAAGATTAACTGGAGAAATGTATTGCTGTTCTTTTGTTCTGAGACTCATATTTGTTTGGTTGAAGTGAAATTACGGAGCCAGGCGAAATGTTTTGGCAAGTCTTAGCGTTTGTATTTTGTGTACTTTCCCTTGATAAACGTCGAAATTATTCAGCGAAACTCAAGCTATATAACAAAACACTTAATGTCTGATCCCTCGGGAAACAGTTAGTTTTGTTTTCCTCGAGTCTCGATGTTTCCTCGACTTCGTCTCGGGAAATATCAAGACTCTCGGGAAAACAAAACTAACTGTTTCCCTCGGGAGCAGACATTAAGTGTATAATATAGTATGATAATTATGAAAATAGAAATCGAATGATAGAAAACTAATTGATCTTTCCAGTATTGGTCTCCATATCCAAGTCAATGTTTTCACTGTTACAACGTGTTCTTCTAATCGTCCTTGACTCTCTAAGGCATAATTAAGCCGACCAAATAATTTAAAAAGATATCTTAGCCCTTATCCATACCATTGTCTTTGAATACACCTTTCCTTTCTTGTTAGTGATTAATAATTATAATGATTATGATTGTATTTACGATTACGATTACGATTACAATTACGATTACGATTACGATTACGATAACAATAACGACAACAACAACAACAATCATAATAATAATTTCAACAGCAACTACCACCCTAGGCTTATTATAGATATGTTTATTGCAAACATAAATCATAATAATCTTACCATTATTATAATTCCAATGAACAAGTTTGTAAAAATAAAATGTCCCAGAAAAATAAATGAGATTGTGTACCATTGGCTGTACGGACGACTTTCTAAGTCTTTCTGTATGTCAGACCAACCGTCAACCTGAGTAGGAAAGTACAATCAAGATTGAGTTTCATGTAAGTACCCCAAATTCTAAATTTTTAAGCCAAGTCGTTAAGATCGATTAAGATAAATTTGGTTTTGTGGAGGAAGTAAAACCGAAAAACCCATCCAGAGATGAAACCTCAAAGCACAGAAGAAAACCGTAGCAGACTGGACTTGAAATATGTACTGGGAAATGTCATTAGAGAGGCCTATCGTTAGAAAAGTCTAACCAGAAGATCAAACTTCACTGTGGCCCAGTTGTGTTTTTTTTTGTTTTTTTGTGTGGGTTTTTTTGTTGTTTTTTTTTTGCATTCTGAACTGGCCCAGCAGCCTTCTAAACCGTCACAGCAGCCTTCAGATGGACTGTACCACCGGACGTTCTCCCAGGAGTCTAACGTTTCCAGCGAAGGCCCTTCGTCAGAGAGAAACGTAAAGAGTGTAAACAAACAATGAGCTTATATCGGAAAGATAATCATGTGACGCAAAATAAGCCAATCAGTTAAAAATAACAATAACAGATTGATAATGAGATACGAAAAATTATCCAATCAAAGCAAAATAACAATAACAAATTGATAATGAGATGCAAAAGACATTTGCTATTAATACCGTCGATGAGCAAAAAAGGAGGGGGTGTAAAAAGGATGAGCGAGAGTAAAAATAGATAAATTAATAAAGTGAAAACCCTGCTTATGTCCGCTCTTGCTAAACAGAAACAACGTCTTTTGAGGTGTTAAATAAAAGAAAAACGTTCGTTGAGTCCGTATCAGATAAACGTCTGCCAGTTTCATCAATGTAAAGCATGCAACATTTATTCCAAGAAATACAGTAGATGATGTTGGAAGAGATGCAAGTAAAATTATGTTGAATAACAAACTTAGATTTAGGTCCCAAAATACATGCAGCGGAGTTAAGAAAGGAGCACGTGTAATAACGGGTATGGGAGCAAGAAAAGGCACCCGCTCGCTGGTGCCAGTAGATTTTTTCTAAGGGCACTACGCACTAAACCATCACGAATATTTTTATTACGCCGAAAAGAGATTAAAGGATTATCGGTGAAAATAGCTGACGTTTCAGGATCATTCTTTAGAATATGAAAATTGCGGCTAATGACATCCTTAACCCAGACTGGGCTTTTTTTTGTCTTCTGGGACTGGGGGGGGGGGGGGGGCGTAAAGTGCCCGCGGTCAATATCTCTTGAACCATTTGGTGTATTCCGACGAAACTTTTACAGGTGGATGGTATGCCTTGTTCAAGTATGTGTTACACTTATGTTGTCATGGCAACAAATTATGACGTCATTATGACGTCATTAATTGCAAAAACCCAGGATTTGTAGAATTTCAAAAGTTTTTTTTTTCTTATTGTTTTGTTAACATAAAAAAGGCCGTATATCAAAAAAATCGTTTCTCTTCATTAAAAAGTGCTTACTTTTATTGTAACTATCATAAAAGCAAACATAATAAAAATTTTCTGCTGAAATTTAGTGTTGGTAGGTGTTCACGACTCCGCTGTAACTTTTTTTTTGCGTAATATTTTTTCACCAAATTTTCCACACATAAAGCCCATACATATTTAGGAAAAGTCATAAAATTTCAGAACCATACCTGTACTGGTTTAGGAGATATTAACTTTTAAATTCAGCGCGGGCACTTCCCGCCCCCCCCCCCCCCCCCCCCCAGTCTGGATAGGGTTAACTTTGTAGTTGAAAGGATGAAATGTGAGAACTAATGGTAGCTTTATATTGTCAGGAACTCTTTCCAAAGGTTGTTTTAAAGTGTCAGGACGAGGAATACTAGATGCTTTGTTAATAGCAGTGTCTAACAGGTGCATGGGTAGGATAACCACGCTGGACAAAAAAGGATCTCATTTCCAAACATTTGGTCTATACATTTGGTATAATTATACACTTATAAGGGGCTGATCACCTAACTGGTTGTCCCACATAGCTGCTGAACTTAAGTGATATTACACTATTGTTTAATTTCAGCAATAGCTGGTCCTGGCCATGTGGGACCACCCGTTAGGTAGCAAGTTGTGCAAACATTGTTTCCAGTTTCGTAACATCGTTTTAAGTTTCCTATCCAGTCCCCCCATTATCTTGCTAACAGCACACGCCATCTCTTGACCTTAATTCTATTAAGAATCCCATCTCTATAATATTCGTCCTGCTGTAACTAATTCTTGTCGTTAAGCAGGTTCCCTACACTTTAATCCAAATAGTGAGATAAAAGTAGCGTGCTGCGAAGGGCCTTCACTCGAAACGTTAGATTCCTATACGTTCTCTGTTTCGGCAGTATATCTAACCTTACTATAATTCGATTGTTGTTCCCTACACTTTAATTGTTTGACCCGGCAATCACTGTTACGATACTTTTGTGGTCGTTGATTTATGTCTCGCCAAATTACTCATAACCCTAACTTCAACAGTTCAACCCTAGCAGGCTAGCCCTACCTCTAAATCGAAATAATTGAATTCGAAAAGCAGTATTCGAAATCGTGAATCGTGACAGACCAACTTATATATCGGTCTTCACATGGAACTCATGTCCTGTTGACCATACCTTCAACCATGATCAAGTCTTGCACCGTTTTTATTTTTAACTTGTATTAATTCTTTCGCACACTTGTATGGTTGTAAAATTAATAAATAAATATAAAAGTGCTATTACCAAAATACCGTATTTCGCCCTAGTGCATGGTTTATTAATGTAAACCATAAAGAATTAGGGGTATAATTAAAGAAACGAGGAAGAGGAACTGAGGAAGTCAAAGTAAGGAAAAATTAAAATCTAAAACCAACTATATAAACATGCAAGTTTCTATAATAGAATTATTGAAGACCAAAAATATGTTTTAATTTAGGGGAGGGTATATAATAGAAGAGCCTTTAATACTTCTATTTTTTGCTTAATGGTCGGGGACTTATTATATAGCTAGAAGGTTTAGTTAATAGGGGGAAGAAGCTTAATAGAGGAAATATGCATGGTATATGAAATATTCAATAATTCTACGATCTTCTTTCTTACTGTAACATAGGTGAAGAGAGTGAGCAATGCAGCACTTAAGTTAGACCAGTTTTCATTTTCCATTCCCGTCTCTTCGTCATAGCCAAACATGTAGTACCTGAAAAGCATTACATGTTACATTTGTTAACAAAAAATTTAATATTGTTAGGGTTTTTTTAAATACAAAACTTTGGTCAGTGTTATTATGAAAAAGCATGACTTGAACAATGTAAAAAAACAGCACCAAAAATATTGTACGTCTTAAATTTCTTGATATGCACGCAAACAATAGAAGTAGACGTACTCTTCTGATTGCCAAAATAACTAGTAATGGGGTTATTTCACTCAGAAAAATTTCTCAAGCGCAAAACTAACTGCTAACTTTTTCAACGCTGATAAAGCGCTTTTATGCCATTGAACTGCTGGAAAATAGATGTCGGTGAATGTAGGTGACCATTTAAGACATTTAAGATAGTTAAATGGTTAAATTTAGGCTTGTTTCAAACGTTGCTCTTCTCATGTGCCAAACCTATATACGATAATGAGCTAAATCCTTGGTTTATGCTAATCGGCATTAGGTTCGGCGAATAAGAAGAGTGACGTTTAAAACGGGCCATACCAGTAAACGCACATCTTCTAACAACAATAAATGTTATATAATGCTTTTTAAAATTTCTAACAGAAACATAGGCGCTTATAATTATTTAAAATTTCTGACAAACAGGTGGGCGCTTATTCGAGGAAGGGAGCCTATTTGAGGGGGGCGCTTAACAAATATTTCTTTTACCTACTTTAACTAAACATATATTTTAGTATTGCGTATTTAGTATTTTTTAAGTATTGCGTTGCTAAACCCCATGACCTCCCTACATATTGTTTCTATTTCTTTGGCGCTTTTTATTCACTCCGGTATTGTCGGCAAGAACATTTTTGTCTTGCCCGAAAAACCAAACACGCGCTCAGGTGCCTATGGTGTAATCCAAACAAACTGATCGCTAAAAATAAAATAAAATCTAAACTCACCCAACAACAGCAAAAAAGCTCATGCACATTGTCAGAAGTAATACTACATTAAGCACAGAGTGGCGAAGAGTCTTTATCAGTGCCATTACCAGTACTTGTAGACCTTCGATAAATGATATTGTCCTCAGCGTTCTTGCAGCTGTTCACATTGCCGTATAAAATAGAAAAGTTTGGGAGTGTTGATGAGTGTCATTAGTAATGGAAACACAACCCTGAAAAGCGAGAAGTACCCAATTTTTTGACCCTGCAGGCCAGGGAAGGAATGCCGCGGTTCCTTTCCTTATGAAACAGACAAGTATATGTAACAAAAAATGTTTGAATGATTAAGTAAAGGTTTTATTATCAACTATAATTGTTCAGACATTTGTGACAATATTTTAATATCAAGCCTCAAAATTTACGCTCTCTATGACACAATCCTAAAATGTTTTTGGAAAAGCATGCCCTAGGCTAAATCACCTGTATTCCAAAAAAACTTTCGCAGGCCACTCTAACCCCCTGGAAATTTCTGACTATTTTATATACGTGCCTGCTGCAGGTTCATAACTATATACCTATACAAGACCACCATAATTTTTTTCTTTCTTATCGGCCACTTGAGCTAGTTCGGCGACAAGTGCAAAGCACAAACTTGAAGTGGTTCATATTAATTTACATCTGAAATATCACTTAGCTTGAAAGCGTATTGCCCCATAAAGCGTATTGCCCCAAAAAGTGAACAATTCCTCAATGGAAATTTTGGTCTGGCGTTACGGGCCAGAGTTATGTAAACAAGCTTTAAAATTACTGAAAATTTAAAAATCAGAAATTGTTTTCTGCCGACTTACTCTGCTCATAAATAATGCTCATAAATTTTTTGTTTAAAATAATTAGAAACTTCAAACTTCTGCAACCGTTTTTCTTAGTCGGCCATGTTGATTTAGTGGCATACCTCTAAGAAGCCTCAATGGCTTGAGCACGGTGTCGCCAACATTCATTAGATCCAGAAATACTTGGAAGTAAGATATAAACAGGATGAAAAAATCAAAGCGGTTATAGCTGCTCTTCCAGTAACCTTTAGGTTCCGCATAAAGTTTTAAGAAAAATTCCACAGTGTAAACAGACAGGAACAATTCGTCTAAAATCTGGAATATACGTCCATGGGTTGTCTTCAAAGAATCTACTGTTTCCAAACCAATAGCAAGAGCGTTGAGCATAATGATGCCCATTATTAAACCATTGAAAATAGGTTTCTTAAAAAATATATAGAAAGTCAACAAAGTGAGTTTGTAATATTTAAAAACAAACAATACAACATGCAGCATACAACCTGGAACATGCAACATGTAACATGCAATCTATAACTGAAATGTGCAACATACAAACTGCAACCTGCATCTTGCAACCTGCAAACTGCAATGAGCAAACACAAAATGCAATCTACAATTTGCGCTCTGTAATGTGAAACATGCAACATACAACATTTAACAAGCAATCTGCAACATGAGAGAGATACAACATGCAACATGTAACCTGCGTTTAACATCAACCGGCAACCTACATCATGAAAATTACAGCATTTAACCTACAGCAACATTTAACTTGTAACATGTAACCTGCAATACGCAACACGCCTCTGTTGTAACATGCAACATGCAACCTGTGACATTTCTCATGCAACCTGTAACATGCAACCTGTCACATGTAACCTGCAACCTGCAATATGCAACTGTATCATGCAACCTACAGGCTACAACATGCAACCTACAACTAGTAACCTGCAACATGCAATATTCAACCTGCAACATACAACATACAATATCCAAAATGCAGTATGCATCATGGAACCTACAATCTAGAACATGCAACATGCAGCTTGCAATATGCAACCGCCAACATGCAACATGCAACCTAACCTGCAGCATGCAACCTTCAACATGTAATATGCAATCTGCAACATGCAACCTGTAACCTCTAAGCTGGAACACGCATCCCACAACCTGGAATATACACTGATAGATGCAAAATGTTTTCCAATAATACCCCTCCCCCCTCCCCTCCAAATGTTTTTTTTTTGAAAAAGCCCACAAAATATAAACCTAAATGTTTACTCTATAGTACTTGTTTACTTATGGTTTTATTGTTCATTCTTATTTTTTTTGCCTAACTATAAATCATGAAATTGGCTAAATAAATTGAAAGTTTTGACCAACACAGGTATTTGCTACTAACAAAGTTGCAGCAAGTTTTTGTTTGTAGTTTAGCCTATCTCTGCAATGAAGTAGGTTAGAAGTAGTGTGAGCATTTAGTAAGGATAGAGTAGAATTAGTGAATATAAGGTGGAAAAGCATGCAAAAAGACAAAAGTAGAAACTTTTTTTGACTAATTTATAATACAATTTAATCCTATTTTAAAAAAACTAAAAACAAGGGATTATTTTGAACAGCTGTACATATCAAGACAAAAGAACAAAATATTTCAAAGAAGATTCTTTTTAAAAAAAATATACTAAAACTTTGAGAAAACAAGTTGAATAATAAATTTACATTCATTGCAAAAAGTGAGAAAAGAAACAAGTGGAAAAAGCACTAGCGTTTTGAGGTAAGACAAACAAATTAAAGGTTAAGTTTTGTTTCTATTAGCTTTTAATAATTACTTCAAGATTTGGGTTACAATTTTAAAGTACAGCATAGAGAAACAAAGAATACATTTAATTATTTATATATAAAGACAAATATAGCCTTTTTTAAAATATTTGTTTCTAAAACAAGTGACAACTTCTATAAAGCATTTTTATTAAAAGTTTTCAGAAATTCAGCGAATGAGCAAAGGAACCCCACAACTTTGTCGTAAAATGCCTTTTGATAAAATATACCTGAAGCTAGTGTCCTTTTTAAAACTATACCACCCACCCCCGTAAAGTGCCCCTTAGAAGCTGTGCCCCAGTGCCAATGGTTCTATTCCTAACAAAAGAAGCTATTCACATATTAATCGTAACGACCAAAACATGAGGTAAAACGCTTTACTATTGCAGTAATTGGCTTAATACAATAATCATTTGAACAATATTACCAGTATATTCTGCACTTAAACAACTATTAACGTAAAACATTTGACATTGGCACTTTAAAAAACATTGGACACAAAATCAAGTTTTGTCCACTTTCATTGGTGGTGTAATGTAAACGTTTTAGCTCTTTTTATACCTTTGAAGAATAATTGCAGTCACACTATAGTAAAGATATTTACTTACATTTGTAAGATTGTTGACAAACTTATGAAAATCGGCATCAAAGCGTCGCTTCACCTTTTTTCTAAAACATAAAACATATAAGAAAAGACAAATACATTTTTTTATACGTATGTGCCATTGTGTACTCGGAGATAAGTATGTCGAGAACGAAATCATATCTTTTAAAAAGCCGAAAAAGCACACTGTTTAATAAAAGCAAAAATGAATTCGCATTGTTTTTTGTCATCGTCGGCTTCAGCAATAACTTTTTTTGCATTTTCTGTACAACGGTATTATATCTCAGAAGATTAAACAAGAGACAATATTTACAAACCTTTCTAGCTGAGCAGCTCTTTTTAACTTTTTCATTTTTACTGTGCTTTTCAAACACGTCGTTTGACTCTTATTTCTGAAATTTGTTAAAACTAAAAAAATGGCGTAGTGTAAAATTTTACGAGCCTGCGCAATAACAATTGTGTTTAACAGCGGAATTTAAAAAATAGACATTGAACTCTAAATAAACTCGAACGATAACTCGCTTGCACGTTTTGAAGCCAACATGGAGGCCGCCATGCACGTTAACCCCAGTCCCTTTTACTGCATGCATAACCGAGAGAAAATGAAGCTGAATTTGGTGAACTGGGTTGCAAAAACAGCTTGAAATCAAAGAAAAACTAAACTTGCTAACCACTTTTAGGCTTAAATCAAATTCCAATATACCGTAGAGTGGGTGAGCACTGACATGACGAGTAAAACCAAGGAAAACAATAAAAATATAAGCTCTCAAATGAAAGTCAACAATACGCAACCAAAATTGCCATTGGTTCTGACAAATATAAAGAAAATACACATGAAACCCAGGTTTAAAATGAAGAGGTTGTTTGTAAAAACAGTTGGGTTTTAAATTTCTCAATTTTCAGTAGGAAAAACCCCAACAAAATGCACTTTACCGTGTGTTATTACAGCTCTGGAATTACTCTTCGTATCGAAAAATGTCGGATTTAGCATTTCTACAACTGAAACTTGAGTTAAAGCTATAATTTAACATTATCTTATTACTAATTCGTGGCAAGATAACTTTCAAACGTTTGAGATAACACTGATGAAAAATAAGAGAAACCTGCATTTTCCGTACGAGTTTCGGGCTCGAATTTTGCTTTTGTTCGGCAGATATTTCGTCATTCAATCCATTTTCGTGTGTAGAAATTGTTCAGGTAGAAGGCCGATAAGCCCAATACGTACTAGCTTCTTCGTTATCATCTATAAAAAACTTTAGGTCTAGAAAATGGTTGTTTTTTGCAGCGAGTTTTCAGTTTTTCATTGTGCCTTTCATAGGTTCTATTGACGTCAGACGTGCATGCAATGGCTAATCATAGGGCCTATCTTATGGAGTTAGCGTTCCAGTTTATTTAGAATTCAATGAAAATAGACATAAGATACGTGACATCACGAATCGAAAGTAAAAAACCCGGCTTTTTCCCCATTTTTTCATCGTTACGTTTATCTCCAAATTGACGATGCAAATTACCTTACTGCTTTTAAGCCATTTACGGAAATTGCCCTTACGGCATTAGTTGTTTTCATTTGCCCATTTAACGTTTGCGCGTAGAATTTGCTAAGGTATCATTACGAGTTCACTCCTCTCTTCTGATAAGATTAGTTGAATGAAGTTAAAGATTTATGTGACCCGCTGACAAAAACCGGGGAGACTGTGGGTCATTAATAATAGACCTATTATTTCCATGCTGTGGGCACAAGATTGCGTTATGACCATATGCCATATAAGAATTTTTTGGAAAATCGCGAGTAAATAAATAGGTAACTTACGCTAATTCTATCAACAAAATGATATTGACAACCAAGGAGATGTAAGATTTAGTTTAGAAATGAAAAAAATAAAATATTTTCAAGTTATTGTAACTGATAAGATAGACTAAATAGTTCCGTCGCCCCTCCAAAAATAAGCTTCCCAAACATAAACTCTTCTTTTATTTCCTTCTTAAAAATAGATCTAGACATATGGACGCATGTATAAATTATGATCAACGATCTTCTTAGATGTTTGATACATCTCCAAACAATAAAAATTGTTATTATTTAGGCAATGGGTGATCACCAAGCAGAATTATCTTGGCCACCTATCTACGCAAAACTTAAACTAGCCATGAGTGGTATATCATCTCGATGCTTCCCACTTTTATTACCCCCCAGAAAAAGAGGATACTTACTTTAAAATTAAAATTGTACAAATTTTCAATATGATTAAAATGTCATTTAAATATATATATATATATATATATATATATATATATATATATATATATATATATATATATATATATATATATATATATATATATATATACACACAATACTCTGATTGCCATGCGTGTTTTCATTGGTTGATGCCCATGATCTATTAGAGGACAGACACATGGATCACGTCAGATCACGTCAGCTGACTTGCTTTTTTCTTTCTTCACGTCCCAAAATCCGTCAATACTTTTAAATTTTTGTATTGTATAAAACAAATAGATTCCATTTTTTTGTTGTCTGTTCAGTTATAGATGCACAGAAGACGTCACAACGTGGTAAGAACTCGACTGCGTCTCGTGGGCCACTTTTTTGTTCTTACCACGTTGTGACGTCATCTGTGCGTCTATAACTGAACAGACAACGGCAAAATGGAATCTATTTGTTAAATAAATAAATAAATAAATATATATATATATATATATATATATATATATATATATATATATATATATATATATATATATATATAAATTAACGCCTGTATTCTAAAAGCTCACTCACACTCACACTCACACTCACACTCACACTCACACTCACACTCACACTCACACTCACACTCACACTCACACTCACACTCACACTCACACTCACACTCACACTCACACTCACACTCACACTCACACTCACACTCACACTCACACTCACACTCACACTCACACTCACACTCACACTCACACTCACACTCACACTCACACTCACACTCACACTCACACTCACACTCACACTCACACTCACACTCACACTCACACTCACACTCACACTCACACTCACACTCACACTCACACTCACACTCACACTCACACTCACACTCACACTCACACTCACACTCACACTCACACTCACACTCACACTCACACTCACACTCACACTCACACTCACACTCACACTCACACTCACACTCACACTCACTGACTCACACTCACACTCACACTCACACTCACACTCACACTCACACTCACACTCACACTCACACTCACACTCACACTCACACTCACACTCACACTCACACTCACACTCACACTCACACTCACACTCACACTCACACTCACACTCACACTCACACTCACACTCACACTAACACTCACACTCACACTCACACTCACACTCACACTCACACTCACACTCACACTCACACTCACACTCACACTCACACTCACACTCACACTCACACTCACACTCACACTCACACTCACACTCACACTCACACTCACACTCACACTCACACTCACACTCACACTCACACTCACACTCACACTCACACTCACACTCACACTCACACTCACACTCACACTCACACTCACACTCACACTCACACTCACACTCACACTCACACTCACACTCACACTCACACTCACACTCACACTCACACTCACACACTCACACTCACACTCACACTCACACTCACACTCACACTCACACTCACACTCACACTCACACTCACACTCACACTCACACTCACACTCACACTCACACTCACACTCACACTCACACTCACACTCACACTCACACTCACACTCACACTCACACTCACACTCACACTCACACTCACACTCACACTCACACTCACACTCACACTCACACTCACACTCACACTCACTGACTCACACTCACACTCACACTCACACTCACACTCACACTCACACTCACACTCACACTCACCCTCACACTCACACTCACACTCACACTCACACTCACACTCACACTCACACTCACACTCACACTCACACTCACACTCACACTCACACTCACACTCACACTCACACTCACACTCACACTCACACACTCACACTCACACTCACACTCACACTCACACTCACACTCACACTCACACTCACACTCACACTCACACTCACACTCACACTCACACTCACACTCACACTCACACTCACACTCACACTCACACTCACACTCACACTCACACTCACACTCACACTCACACTCACACTCACACTCACACTCACACTCACACTCACACTCACACTCACACTCACACTCACACTCACACTCACACTCACACTCACACTCACACTCACACTCACACTCACACTCACACTCACACTCACACTCACACTCACACTCACACTCACACTCACACTCACACTCACACTCACACTCACACTCACACTCACACTCACACTCACACTCACACTCACACTCACACTCACACTCACACTCACACTCACACTCACACTCACACTCACACTCACACTCACACTCACACTCACACTCACACTCACACTCACACTCACACTCACACTCACACTCACACTCACACTCACACTCACACTCACACTCACACTCACACTCACACTCACACTCACACTCACACTCACACTCACACTCACACTCACACTCACACTCACACTCACACTCACACTCACACTCACACTCACACTCACACTCACACTCACACTCACACTCACACTCACACTCACACTCACACTCACACTCACACTCACACTCACACTCACACTCACACTCACACTCACACTCACACTCACACTCACACTCACACACTCACACTCACACTCACACTCACACTCACACTCACACTCACACTCACACTCACACTCACACTCACACTCACACTCACACTCACACTCACACTCACACTCACACTCACACTCACACTCACACTCACACTCACACTCACACTCACACTCACACTCACACTCACACTCACACTCACACTCACACTCACACTCACACTCACACTCACACTCACACTCACACTCACACTCACACTCACACTCACACTCACACTCACACTCACACTCACACTCACACTCACACTCACACTCACACTCACACTCACACTCACACTCACACTCACACTCACACTCACACTCACACTCACACTCACACTCACACTCACACTCACACTCACACTCACACTCACACTCACACTCACACTCACACTCACACTCACACTCACACTCACACTCACACTCACACTCACACACTCACACTCACACTCACACTCACACTCACACTCACACTCACACTCACACTCACACTCACACTCACACTCACACTCACACTCACACTCACACTCACACTCACACTCACACTCACACTCACACTCACACTCACACTCACACTCACACTCACACTCACACTCACACTCACACTCACACTCACACTCACACTCACACTCACACTCACACTCACACTCACACTCACACTCACACTCACACTCACACTCACACTCACACTCACACTCACACTCACACTCACACTCACACTCACACTCACACTCACACTCACACTCACACTCACACTCACACTCACACTCACACTCACACTCACACTCACACTCACACTCACACTCACACTCACACTCACACTCACACTCACACTCACACTCACACTCACACTCACACTCACACTCACACTCACACTCACACTCACACTCACACTCACACTCACACTCACACTCACACTCACACTCACACTCACACTCACACTCACACTCACACTCACACTCACACTCACACTCACACTCACACTCACACTCACACTCACACTCACACTCACACTCACACTCACACTCACACTCACACTCACACTCACACTCACTCACACTCACACTCACACTCACACTCACACTCACACTCACACTCACACTCACACTCACACTCACACTCACACTCACACTCACACTCACACTCACACTCACACTCACACTCACACTCACACTCACACTCACACTCACACTCACACTCACACTCACACTCACACTCACACTCACACTCACACTCACACTCACACTCACACTCACACTCACACTCACACTCACACTCACACTCACACTCACACTCACACTCACACTCACACTCACACTCACACTCACACTCACACTCACACTCACACTCACACTCACACTCACACTCACACTCACACTCACACTCACACTCACACTCACACTCACACTCACACTCACACTCACACTCACACTCACACTCACACTCACACTCACACTCACACTCACACTCACACTCACACTCACACTCACACTCACACTCACACTCACACTCACACTCACACTCACACTCACACTCACACTCACACTCACACTCACACTCACACTCACACTCACACTCACACTCACACTCACACTCACACTCACACTCACACTCACACTCACACTCACACTCACACTCACACTCACACTCACACTCACACTCACACTCACACTCACACTCACACTCACACTCACACTCACACTCACACTCACACTCACACTCACACTCACACTCACACTCACACTCACACTCACACTCACACTCACACTCACACTCACACTCACACTCACACTCACACTCACACTCACACTCACACTCACACTCACACTCACACTCACACTCACACTCACACTCACACTCACACTCACACTCACACTCACACTCACACTCACACTCACACTCACACTCACACTCACACTCACACTCACACTCACACTCACACTCACACTCACACTCACACTCACACTCACACTCACACTCACACTCACACTCACACTCACACTCACACTCACACTCACACTCACACTCACACTCACACTCACACTCACACTCACACTCACACTCACACTCACACTCACACTCACACTCACACTCACACTCACACTCACACTCACACTCACACTCACACTCACACTCACACTCACACTCACACTCACACTCACACTCACACTCACACTCACACTCACACTCACACTCACACTCACACTCACACTCACACTCACACTCACACACTCACACTCACACTCACACTCACACTCACACTCACACTCACACTCACACTCACACTCACACTCACACTCACACTCACACTCACACTCACACTCACACTCACACTCACACTCACACTCACACTCACACTCACACTCACACTCACACTCACACTCACACTCACACTCACACTCACACTCACACTCACACTCACACTCACACTCACACTCACACTCACACTCACACTCACACTCACACTCACACTCACACTCACACTCACACTCACACTCACACTCACACTCACACTCACACTCACACTCACACTCACACTCACACTCACACTCACACTCACACTCACACTCACACTCACACTCACACTCACACTCACACTCACACTCACACTCACACTCACACTCACACTCACACTCACACTCACACTCACACTCACACTCACACTCACACTCACACTCACACTCACACTCACACTCACACTCACACTCACACTCACACTCACACTCACACTCACACTCACACTCACACTCACACTCACACTCACACTCACACTCACACTCACACTCACACTCACACTCACACTCACACTCACACTCACACTCACACTCACACTCACACTCACACTCACACTCACACTCACACTCACACTCACACTCACACTCACACTCACACTCACACTCACACTCACACTCACACTCACACTCACACTCACACTCACACTCACACTCACACTCACACTCACACTCACACTCACACTCACACTCACACTCACACTCACACTCACACTCACACTCACACTCACACTCACACTCACACTCACACTCACACTCACACTCACACTCACACTCACACTCACACTCACACTCACACTCACACTCACACTCACACTCACACTCACACTCACACTCACACTCACACTCACACTCACACTCACACTCACACTCACACTCACACTCACACTCACACTCACACTCACACTCACACTCACACTCACACTCACACTCACACTCACACTCACACTCACACTCACACTCACACTCACACTCACACTCACACTCACACTCACACTCACACTCAATGTTGGCCTCTCACTTCGCACTCATGAATAAGTGCAACTCAATACTCAAATGACTCAATGAGTCTCCATTCACCCTTACTGAGTATGAGACTACACTAACAATGAGACAATCTAACTATTGAATGGTGTGAGGGACAACTCATTGAGTGTGAGTGAGCTTTTAGAACACATGCAGGCGTTAGATCGGCCAGAGTAATCAAGCAATAAATAACCACGCGTGAGGTCACCCTTACGAAAAAGACACACAGAGTGCACCGTGTGTACACCCAGTCCCAGTGTGTTCACACCATAAATCTTACACTGTGTGATGATCTATCAGTGAAATTTTGTATTCACTCGTTTTCTTGGTGTCTTTTATTTACAATGCTCATCATAATATGCAGTGGTCACAGTTAATTCATGCATGAAAACTGGGATTCCGCTTTGCCGGGATGGGACGAAAAACGTCCCGGCAAACATCTTTCCATATAAACGGACAGACAGACAGGCAGACAGATAGACAGACAGACAGACAGACAGACAGACAGACAGACAGACAGACAGACAGACAGACAGACAGACAGACAGACAGACAGACAGACAGACAGACAGACAGACAGACAGACGGACAGACGGACAGACGGACAGACGGACAGACGGACAGACGGACAGACGGACAGACGGACAGACGGACAGACGGACAGACGGACAGACGGACAGACGGACAGACGGACAGACGGACAGACGGACAGACGGACAGACGGACAGACGGACAGACGGACAGACGGACAGACGGACAGACGGACAGACGGACAGACGGACAGACGGACAGACGGACAGACGGACAGACGGACAGACGGACAGACGGACAGACGGACAGACGGACAGACGGACAGACGGACAGACGGACAGACGGACAGACGGACAGACGGACAGACGGACAGACGGACAGACGGACAGACGGACAGACGGACAGACGGACAGACGGACAGACGGACAGACGGACAGACGGACAGACGGACAGACGGACGGACGGACGGACGGACGGACGGACGGACGGACGGACGGACGGACGGACGGACGGACGGACGGACGGACGGACGGACGGACGGACGGACGGACGGACGGACGGACAGACGGACAGACGGACAGACGGACAGACGGACAGACGGACAGACGGACAGACGGACAGACGGACAGACGGACAGACAGACGGGATAACATGCATGGCGAGATATTGTTTAACGTCCCGTCCCGGCAAACCTCCCGTCCCGCCTCCCATGTAAACAGCCCCTTTAGTTAGTGTTCCGATTTCAATAATAGATAACTATAATTAAGTAACTGCAACCAAATTGTGGCATTTGTTGGGTTTTTTTGAATTTGTGAATTATTAATATCAAGTATTTTAAGAAAGTTTACAATATTGTTTATAGTTGAAGGAGTTTCTTTACCAAAGATAATATAAAGATGTTAGAGAGATGCTTGAAAAACAGGTATACGTGTACACGATGTACTTTATGCAAGAGAATCTCGTTCCCATAATCAGGGGCGCCGAGAGAAATTGTGGGGCCCGGGGCATATTATCGATTTGGGGCACCTGATGACGTCACATGGGTGGATTTGGGGGGGGGAGGGGGACTGATGATGTCAAACATCATAGGGTCTTGTCTACGTGTTCTCAATTGGTCCCCTGGATTGGCTAAAAATGAAATTGATGCTGCTGATCTTTACACTTTGTGGGCCTCATTTTTTTTTACGTCAAAAACTCAAATCTTAAAAATTCTAGGGGGCCCTTTCAAGTTGGGGCCCGGGGCGGCCCTGCCCATAACCGCTGCTAATCTATCATGCATTATTTCTTATATTTTTATTCTGCTTTAAAGATAGGAAATAAATGCATGGCTTTGCCTTAAATTTTCAAGTAATATATCAACGAGTTTGAGTGTTCTATCAGGGGATCCAAACACGAGAAAACATGAATTTCCCTGATGAATTTTCGGCGCTATGTTTTCAAGAAATCATTTTTAGGCTCCTGTCCACGAGTCCAACCACATCCGATGAGGACATTTCAAAGTTTCTCACAAGCGAACAGTTCTCAGTTATCCGCAAACCGTCCCGAAAAACTGAATATGATCGAAATCCGTCCTAAAATAATCACTAAAACCGCGTAACCACCAAACTATAAATCTATAATAGACCCCGTTAACCGCGTATCTCTAATTGCATGACTAGACAACAAAAATAATGAAATCTAGCGATTTATTTTATACAATAAAAATGTAAATCTATGCAAGTTCAATAAAAGTAAACAACAAAATGCCAATATATAAAAGACGTTCCGATGTCATCAATTTGTCGTTAAATAAAAATTTTTAAAAGTTTATTCTGTTTGTTCAAATTTATTTCTTTATGATTCAGTTTATATTTTTCAATTAATATGCACTATTTACGAAATAATAATTAAGATTTAAGTTAACAAGATAACATTTTATGAATGATTAATTCCTGTTTTGTTAAACCTAGAAATTTTAAAATCTGATTTTCGTAAGTAATGTGTACGCCACATATCAGTTCAGCTCTGTAACTAAACTGAGTTTAACTATGTATTTAACATTAATATAGAATTTATGATTTCTTTATAAATTTTTATTTTCTATGTTAGTATATATATTTGTGAAATCATTACTAATTCATGAGTTTTGCAGCCAATCCAATTTCAGAAATTACGCCACATGTATACCCCTGTAAACCCCATACAAACTAAAACCAATGATGCTAGAGAGAGAGAGAGAGAAAATTTATTTAAGCTCGGAATTTCTTCAGTGCAACGCACTGCTTTACAAGAAAGCCGAAGTATTTAAAAAAGAATATATATATTTACATTTAAAGAACTACGCGAGCTAAGGAAGCAATGATTGCAAATGACTTTTAAAAGTGTTCAAATTGTCGATGCACCTAATATTTTCCGGTAATTCATTCCAAATTTTTGCTCCAGAAAACGCAAAGCTTCTTCTTAAAAACTCAGTTCTAGGCTTACGTAGAACACACGTCATTTTTCGCCCTCGAAGTGACTAATTGTTGTTTTCATAGGTCTCAAAATGGTCCGTCGCAAATAGGAAGGAGCAAAATTATTTAACAACTTAAATACCATAATTAACATGTGATCTTTCCGTTGATCTGACAGTGTTTCCAATTTATTTTGTTTCTGATATCCACTGATCTTGTATCATAACCTTGTTTTGTTATCCGACAGACAGACAGACAGACAGACAGACAGACAGACAGACAGACAGACAGACAGACAGACAGACAGACAGACAGACAGACAGACAGACAGACAGACAGACAGACAGACAGACAGACAGACAGACAGACAGACAGACAGACAGACAGACAGACAGACAGACAGACAGACAGACAGACAGGCAGGCAGGCAGGCAGGCAGGCAGGCAGGCAGGCAGGCAGGCAGGCAGGCAGGCAGACAGGCAGGCAGACAGACAGACAGACAGACAGACAGACAGACAGACAGACAGACAGACAGACAGACAGACAGACAGACAGACAGACAGAGAGAAAGAGAGAGAGAGAGAGAGAGAGAGAGAGAGAGAGAGAGAGAGAGAGAGAGAGAGAGAGAGAGAGAGAGAGAGAGAGTGTAGTGTTTTCAGCTTGAAGTTGATAAAGTTTTGTTTGTTTTAACTGTACAAGCTGTCGTAAGTTGTTAAACTCAAAACAGTCTGAGCTACGGAATTTCCTGAGTCTAAAAACGTACGACAGTCGACAGCTTGTTCAGCAAAAACAAACGAAATTCCTAGTAATTTTTTTTGAAATCTAGAAATCTAGTCAGTTTGCCGATTTCAAAGACATGTGTCGTGCTTTTCAAGATACATTACGTCACGAAGATCACATGATTATGACTGATACCAACACTAACCTTGTGTGGATAGAAACCTTTATCACCACTCTGGATCATCTTGATCTGTACACGTACAGATACTAACATAATTATTAGTAATCATCACTCGTGATCATATTGATCAGTGTGCACGTACATGTAATATTACTAATATTAATCGTCACTTTTGATTATTTTGATCTGTACACGTACAGGTAATCTTGCTAATACTGCCATTTGCAAGCCACCGTTAGGCGAGCGATTTTTTTCATGTTTGTTTACGTTTGAAAGTTGCACGTTTCACACGAAAACATTGAACGTTTAAAAACAAATCAATCAACTTGCGGCGTCATTTTGACAGGTTTCTTTGAACTGACGGCGAAACTTGATTTATTTGTTTTTAAAAGTTCAACGTTTTCATGTGAAACGTGCAACTTTCAAACGTAAACAAACATGAAAAAAATCGCTCGCCTAACGGTGGCTTGCAAATGGCAGTATTGATCACCAGTCTTGATTATCTTGATCTGTACACGCACAGGTAATTAATCCTGCTAATATTGATCACCACTTTTGATTATCTTGATCTGTACATGTACAAGAATTATCATAATTATTAATCATCACTCTTGATCATATTGATCTGTACACGTACACTTATTATAACTAATATATTGATCACCACTTTTGATTACCTTGATCATTACACGCACAGGTAATATTGTTAATTGATTATCTTGATCTGTACACGTACAGGTAATATTGTTAATGTTGATCACCACTCTTGATCATCTTGATCTGTGCACATACAGGTAATATTGTTAATATTGATCATCATCATCTTGATCTGTGCACGTACATGTAATATTGCTAATATTGATCACTACTCTTGATCATCTTAATCTGTACACGTACTGGTATTACTAATATTGATCATACAGGTAATATTGTTAATATTGCACAGGGGGAAAAGATGGATTTGCACTAAATTTGCTTCGTAACAAATTTGGCGCAAATTTGCAGCGATTTGCAATAGTAACATTTTCGAATTTGCACAACTTCAAGTTTGCAACAGGTTTGCACATGAATTTGCTACGTCGCAAATCTGAATGTCAAATTTGCAATAGATTTGCACGCTTGGCAAATAGAATGCAAAATTAGTTGTAAATTTGCACAACTTTGCTGCAACGTAGCAAATCTGTGCAAATTTAATACTAATTTTGCATGCTATTTGCCAAGCGTGCAAATATATTGCAAATTTGATATTATACTATTAATTTTCACTAATAATTGCCTTTTTTAAATTTTCACCGACAGTTAAGTTTGTTATTTGCGTAAATAACACGCAAAATTCTTACCATTTCGCATTGATTGCACTCGGCATAACCATAGTTATATATATATATATATATATATTTAAGAAATGGCTCATGGTTTAGCGTGCTCCATCGAGTTATGGATGCACGCGGGAAATTGGGAGAGCACGAAAAAATCGTAAGAGTTGGTCGAGGCGTAGCCGAGACCAATTCTAGATTTTTGAGTGCTCTCCAAATTTCCCAAGTGCATCCATAACTCGATGGAGCACACTAAACCATGAGCCATTTCTTTTATAACATAGCATTAAACCATTAAATCCTTTCACAAGCCGCCGAATCGTTTTGGTTGTTGTGTTTTTCTACTTTCGTAGCCAAGTCCTTTTTGTTCACTAAAATCCAACCAAAAGGACAGTTTAAACTCGGTTACCCAGACCCAGTTTATGTCTTCTGGGTCGTTGTTCTTTATTACTCAATAAAATTAAATGACTTGGTATTTTGATAATATAAAAGGCCATAAGAAGTCAATTTAAAACTCAGTTTTGTTTTGAATTTTTTCCCCGCGCTTTTTTGCCGTGTTCCATCGAGTTTTAGTATACACCCAACCATCATCTATTACAAATCCTGCATTCTGATTGGCTACTCAACCGTTGTCTATTCGCGATGGACAACGTTTGAGAAAAATGAAAACAAACCTGAAAAAATATGGCATTAAACTCTCGTATTGCAGACGTTTTGCAGAGAGTTTGATAGAAAATTCTATCCCTGAGAAAACTAAAAACGCCACAAAATATGGCATGAAGATTTTTAATGGTAAGGAACAAAATACAATTAAACCGTATTTTATTAATTAAATCTGCTTTTATTTGCCACTCACGAGTGGTTAAATAACACAACATTTTGGTCAGTTTGCACTAGAAAAACTGTATTTTTTAGAGTAGGTACAGGGTATATACTAAAACAATTAGACAATTTCAGGGGCGGATTTAGCATACATCAGACCGGTCACGTGACTGATGTAAAAAATCACAAGAATAATTGCGCAACCACAATATTTTAATCTCAAGAGTCTTCTAGAAAATGTTATGCTGCCACTGCCAAAGCGTGTTTCAAATTCGCTATTATCGTAATTTGTGAGTCAGCAAACACCAGGCAGGGGATGACCGGTGGTCAGCGTTCGCTTTGAAAGTTTTGACCCGTGTGCGGAGAGATCTGATTGGTGTTTGATCAATTTGACCGATCTGCACCATGGCAACCACTTTTTTGACCGATTTGCCTCAATCCTGATTGGCTCTCACGTTGATTTTGGGCTTTCTGACCGATCTGCACCATGGCAACCATCGATGGATCGATTGCTGAGTCAGCTGAGATACTAGTAATGTATTCATTGAAGGCTTCTTACTTCTCACCGCTGTGTTTCAGTCATGAGTTCTGTAAGCGTTTCCGAACGGGCTTTAGCTGCTTTTAACAACAACGATGAAGAAATACTGCGAAAAATCTACGATGATTTGTCATCTATATTACACAGTCATCGATTTATTTCAAGCGAGGAACATTTAGACGCGATTGGAAGCATTTCGAGCGAGCTTCTGAATTTTGGCGCGGAGTCATTTATTCCCACACTGCTGTAGTCCTGTAAGGTAAGACTGGAAAGTTAAGATCGTCTTGTTTCATTTCAAATCTACAAACAGTGTCGAATATATGTGTTTTTGTCCAATGACTCCAGTCTCAATACCGTATTATTTATCATTTTGCATCCTAGTGAAGTCTGAGTTCAGAGTTCAGACATATATTTATTCAGCAAGGCGGCATTAGCATATTTCACGTGTGCCAGGAGCTCTTATTACTTATATGAATTTGAAAGGATCAATTGAGCCAAGGTTTAGTTCAACGTTAAATTAGATCTTTCTTTTCATGATTTTGAAATGAATACTGTTTTCAAATTATTGTTGGTCTCGCTATGTTGCTCTGATGAGATGTATTTTATTAAACGGCGTGTTCGTGAAATATGACCTCAGGTTTATCTAAGCTTACATCATGTTACGGTAGTTTGTAAATAACATATAATTTATTAGAAAATGCCACACTACAAGGTCTTTGAGACAAGGAATAATTAGTTAATTTTTAGAAAGCATGGGTGTTCGTGCCTTGCACCTGTCTCGTTTGGCTAACTAATATTTTAGTTAGCTTTGTAAATATTCGTATAAATGCTGTATAATTTTCTCAAGTGGACAAAATCTTTTGTAAACATGATAAACGGTGCCTTTAAAAATATATTTTAAAAGTTTCAAAATTATGCACAGATGTGCTGTCAGATCATGGGGAAATGCCATTTTAGAGACCCCAATTTCAAAATTTTTCCGGGGGGGGGCATGCCCCTTGGACCCCCTAGGACTGTGGACTACAAGGTTGACTGACGTTTTCAAATTCCTAAATCCGCCCCTGCAACTCGGACTCGTTGTCTAATTGTTAAATGGAGCACGCACGACAGCCAATCAAAAACGTTGCTATATCAAAGGTATGTTATAAATATGTATATATATATATATATATATATATATATATATATATATATATATATGGTATAAAATATATAAAATTTTACTAATCAGTTTGCTCATGTCAAATTAAAAAGCAAATTTGTAGTTAAATTTGCACAAGTTTCCCACGGTTGCAAAAAAATAAAATTGAATAAAACTCAATCAATCAATCGTGAATCAATCAATAAATCAATTCATCATTCATTCATGCATGTATTCATTCATTCATTCATTCATTCATTCATTCCTTCCTTCCTTCCTTCCTTCCTTCCTTCCTTCGTTCGTTCGTTCGTTCGTTCGTTCGTTCGTTCGTTCGTTCGTTCGTTCGTTCGTTCGTTCGTTCGTTCGTTCGCTCGCTCGCTCGCTCGTTCGTTCGTTCGTTCGTTCGTTCGTTTGTTCGTTCGTTCGTTCGTTAATTAATTAATTAATTAATTAATTAATTAATTAATTACACATTAAGAGAATTAATTACACATTAAGAGGAGATTTTTTACAAAGTCGCGTATTTTTTTCGAAAAGCGCTCAAAACTTAGCGACCAGGCCTTCGCGAAAAAATGCTGCGCCGCCATCTTGGTTTTAAAAGTTTCTCAAAATTTGCGAAGAAAAATAACAGAATTTTACTGGATTTTTGGCTGTGTCATGAGGCAAAACATTGCCAAATATAAAGAAAGATAACATGGTAAGTGTAATATCGTATTTAATAGCTGTTATTTAAATTATTATCATGTAAATATGCACATGTATCGGACTCAGGAGTGAGCATTTAAAGCTATTATAATATTAAATTGATTGAAAGTGACTGCTTTCGTCTTTGGAATGATGGCCTACCTGTTCATAACTCGTTAATATAGGTACATGCAAAATTTTAAAGCACTATTTTTGAATTGTCAAGGAAGAATTTGAACATTTGTAAATATAATCCATTTACGAATCAGTTTTTTCCTTTTTTTGGCTCTGGTTACTGTTGCATGTCCATATTAAAAAAAATTAAAACATTTCACTGCAAGTGCACATAGCATGCATATCTCTAATTTTAAACTACATACTATTTTGTACACATGCAGCTGTTGCAGTACTTCAGGTATACCATGCTAGTCATACAGTATACTAAAGTAATTGGAAACCACAAATTCACATGGGATTGCAAGTGGAGATAATAGTTGAAACAACCTACTTTCCCTCATGCATATAACTTGATGTGGTACGAGGGTTGCTAAACCAGGGCTGGTCATAAAGCAGGGCCTGACCTGATGAGGCAGGATGCATCATCACTATGGACCCCAGACACGCTCAAGCATGGGCGGATATACAGGGGGGGGGAGGGTAAGCCCCCCTAGAAATTTACCCTACCTATTTTGCCACTTGCACCCCACTAGAAATTTTTCCACCCCTCCTTTAAAAAAATGAAAATCCACCCTTGGGCTCAATCAATTTTTTTGGAAAACAAAGTTGCCTATAAGGTCATAAAGACCTTTTTAGTTTGATAATTGCAAAAGATTTGACACTTAACACCCCCCCCCCCCTCCCCCAAGTAAATCAATCCCAATGCTACACAAAACAATACTTCTTTCCCTCTGAGTTAACAATGAAGGTATATTTTTTACAGATCTCTGGGATATAATGGGATATTACTTTTACAACCTTAAAGATATGATTATGAAGACAGATGTCTGTACATTGTAGAGTATTTTGTACATCCTATAAACTTTTTGTAATATCCACACAGTATATAAATTTGTATCATAATTAAATTTGTATCACTATCTGTGATTTAATAAATATTCATTTTCATCTTGTTTCATTTCTTGTTTTCTTTGATAACCTGCAAGAAAAGATCTTCTTAGAAAATCTGATATTTTTGCAAATTTGTTATGATATACTGTGTATATGCATGATCTAATTTATGCCTGGCCTGGTAGAATTCCAATATGACCCATCTAATGTGTGTTTATTTTCAATGAAATTAATAAGAAAAATTCACTGAATGAGTTAAATAAAGAGGTTCAGACATGGAGGATTTTATGTGAAAGCTGGGTTTGCATGGTTAGCACTAGCCTAATAAGAGACATATCACTGTGTAGTGTGTAGCTTTGCACAAGACCTCACTTGAAAAACATTAAATCTCGGTTACCAGGACAAGCATTTTCCCATATAAATACACTAACCAGGCTGGCCCGATTGCCAAGCCTTTTTATGAATATGTTGATTTTGGTAGTAATTGTGGATATTCGCAGACAGACATCTTGATAGGTTTTAGAAATGGTAAAAACCAACCTTGGACCGCGCACTCAGATTTTAAGCAAATTATATTTTTTGCAAACTAACATACCCCAGCCTTCATATGTGAGACAATTTAGCTTGTTCAGGAACAGTTCTGCAGTGCTTTTCAGCTCTGCACATTAGATTCACATATCCTTCAAAACAGCCTAATATTATGAACTTTTTAATATTGTGGTTGATTTTAAAAATGTCAAAAAACGACCTTGGACCTACCACTCAAATTTGAATCAAATTATACTTTTTGCAAACTAATATACCCAGGCCTCATCCTTAAAGAGAAATTAGTTTGATCAGAAACAGTTTTGGGCTAATTTTCAACAGTTAAACTGGATGTTAAAGAGTAGACTGTTAAAAGTCCATTTCTGCCAAATAGTACAGTACCAGTACTTATGGATTTTGGGAATAAACAATGTTCATACAGATTTTAAATCAATACAGATAATGAAAAATGGAATAAGCGATATGTCCATATGACTAAACATGATATTCACACATGATTTTCCAAGAAAAATACAAATATTGGGCTTTCCAAGTAAATAAACACTGCGAATATTGTAATTTTAGTTGATTTTAAAAATGTCAAAAAACGACCTTGGACCTACCACTCAAATTTGAATCAAATTATACTTTTTGCAAACTAATATACCCAGGCCTCATCCTTAAAGACAAATTAGTTTGATCAGAAACAGTTTTGGGCTAATTTTCAACAGTTAAACTTGATGTTAAAGAGTAGACTGTTAAAAGTCCATTTCTGCCAAATAGTACAGTACCAGTACTTGATGGATTTTGGGAATAAAAATGTTCATACAGATTTTAAATCAATATGGATAGTGAAAAATGGAATAAGCGATATCTCCATATGACTAAACATGATATCTCACATGATTTTCCAAGAAAAAATTACAAATATTGGGCTGTTCAAGTAAATAAACACTGTGAATATTGTAATTTTGGTTGATTTTAAAAATGTTAAAAAACGACCTTCGACCTACCACTCAAATTTCATTCAAATTATTGTTTTTGCAAACTAATATACCCAGGCCTTATCGTCAAAGATAAATTAGTTTGATCAGAAACAGTTCTTGGCTGATTTGCAACAGTTAAATTCAAAGTTAAAGAGCAGATTGATGAAGTCCATTTCAGCCAAATTAGGCAAATACTACTTAATGCATTATTTTTTAATAAAAAACATTCAAGCAAATTTTAAATCAGTATTGCTAGTGAAAATAGGAATAAGAGATATTGTGGTGAATAGCGCTTGGTTCCCACAAATTATTAGACGGAAATTACTGAATACTGTAGATCACAAAAGTGCTACGACTTTATACGTTTATTTGCTTGGATATTCTCACGCTCACTCTTGTCTCGCTCACTATCACACTCACTATTCGTCTCACTCACTCTCACAATTGTAAAACAAACAAAAATATCAAATTACGCCCCACCCATGTATGACTCATCGCTAATGTAAATACCTGTACCGTGAATTAATTAACAAGGTCACGACACACTCCCCCTATTTGAGAACAACTGTTTTCAAATATCAATTCAGCTCCAAAAATCTAGCTTAAGGAACTACTTAAAGTTTATATAAATGTTCTTCTAAATTGTTAATCATCATCGTCTTCAATCTCATACATGTGTTGAATGTTCCTTGATGCTTCAATTGCTGTCTTTCGTTTTGGTCTGAATTCTCTTGCTTCTGGGTTCAGCTCTTCTTTCCCTGGTTTTTCCAAGTCACCGTGTAGCTCCATTGGATAGAGAAACTGTATTGGTCTCTCCAAGTATGACTTTCCAGCACGAAGTCTGACTGCCCTTACGATTCCGTCTCTCCCTGGGATTAACTTGTGTATCACACCGATTTTCCACCGTCCACGGTTCTTTTCCTCTCCCTTGATTAGAACTACATCCCCTTCCATCAGCTGCCCTTGCTTCCCATTGTGTCGAAGGTTATGCTTCTCACGAAGTGCTCTCATATATTCGTTCTTCCATCGCCGCCATAGTGCATCTTTACACTTCTTTAAATATTTTGCTCTCTTTCGTAGATCTCCTTCGATTTCGGCTGGCGGTAACTCTAGGAGGTAGTTGGCTTTTCCAAATATCATAACGTTAGGTGTAAGGACCGGGAGCTGAACGTCGTCTTCGCAATAGGTTAGGGGCCTGTTATTCGTTTATTTGCTTGGATATTCTCACGGTCACTCTTGTCTCGCTCACTTCTTTCACCAATCGACTTTCAGATTCAGATGCCTCACTTGGTTTGATAAGAATTTGCTTCGGCCATTCGTTGGGTTCACTTAACCACGTTGGACCTTTCATCCAGGGATTGTTGTTTTGTAGCTCTTGTGCCGCTCCTCTGCTGCCTATATCTGCAGGGTTTTGTTCAGTCGGGACATGCCTCCAAACTATTTGCTTCTCGTTGATCTTCCTCACTCGATTTACGACGAACTGCTTGTAGTTTCCTTGTCCGTTGATCCATTGGAGACACACAGATGAATCAGTCCATGCATAAACACTTGTGATTGGAAGATGATTCAGGACTTTTCTTGTGTTGTGGAGAAGGTTAGTAACCATGTGGCAGGCGACTAATTCCAGTCTCGGTATGGTTAAATCTCGCTTGGCTAGTCTCGTCTTGGATACCAAAAACCCTTGGGAAACTTTCTCATCTTGCTTGACCACAGCATGGATGATGGCACAACACCCGAGAATACTTGCATCTGCAAATCCATGAAGAACGATTTCTGTGGAGAGCACTCTCTCTCGAGGAATACATCTGGGCATGGTCAGCACACTGGGCAGATTTTTCAACCATCGTTCCCACCGATTCTTCACATCATTGGGCAATTCGGCATCCCATCCAAGCTTCTTGTCACAAATATCGCGGAAGATAACTTTGGCAGTTAGTAAGATGGGCGCAGCTAGACCCAAAGGATCATAAATTCTGGCCATGGTTCGCAGCACCACTCGCTTGGTTGGTGGTTCTTCTGGTTGCGGTAACGTAACTGACAGCGTGTCTTCATCCTTGTTCCATCCCAATCCAAGGAGTTTGGTTTCAGCTGGCTTAGTCCCTAAGCTTTCTTTCGCGTAGGTAGATTCTCCATCTTCTGTGATATCACTCTCTAATTCCACCACATTTGAATGCCACTTGTGCAGCACGAAACTTCCTTCACTTAGAATTTCCTTGGCTTGTTCCTTCATTACTTCAATCTCCGCCACGGTGTCTCCTCCAATGTTGATGTCATCAACATAAGTTCCTTCGGGTAATTCTTCCACGCACCTTGGGTACTTCTGTGCATACTTCTCTAGGTGGACCTGCAAGGTACCGCCAAGAAGGAATGGACTTGGTCCCAACCCGAACATGGCTCTGGTCATCCGGTAAATCACAGTGGTTTTGTGTAGCAGGTCGTTTACCCAAAGGAATCTCATGGCATCTCGCTCAGCTTCTCGTATTACTATTTGCAGAAATGCTTGTTTTATGTCACCAGCTAGGAACACAGGTTTCATCTGACTCCGCAGGAGAATATCGAGAATCTTTCTTTGTAGTGGAGGACCAACTTCTAAGCAATCATTCAGTGAAGGGGAATCTGCATCGGCCTTTGAAGAAGCATCATAAACGGCACGTACTTTAGTGGATTCTGCATGTTCTCGAACCACAGGCTTGTGAGGGATGTAATGCTCTCGCTTTCCACCTGGCTTTTCTGGTGCCACTTCTATGATCCCTTGATTCCGTTGATCCTCTATGATGTCATGGTACTTCTCGAACAGGCTGGGTTGCTTCTCAAGTCGGTTCAACAATGACTGCAATCTTCTCTTGGCGACATGGTGGTTTGTTGGTAGTTGAGGATGACTGGCTTTCCAAGGCAAAGATGTCTCGTACTTCCCATCTTCCCTCTGAGTAAGCTGTTCCTTAAACTCGTGGTATACACTCTCTTGGTCACCTTCTGCTCGATCTTCCAGGCCAAGCACATCTAAGCTGCAAAGCTGCATGTAGTCATCATTGGAGTTTCGTGTGAACATCAAGTAGGAATGCTTCATCTCTCGTCCTCGTGACATTATGGTCCAGCCCAAACTAGTTCTCTCAGCAACAGGCATCCCATCTCCTCCAACTCTAGCAGGTGTTGATGTCTTGATTCTCGAGATATCACTTGCACCCAAGATTAGATGAACTGGTAACATTGATTTCTTGTCATCATCGACCATTTGAACCCCTCCAAGATGCTGATGAGTGTCAATAAGTTCCTTGTATCGTGGGTTAGGCAGTGTTAACAGTACGTCTCTCTCAACACAATTCACTTCAGAGCACATCTTGAATTTCCCATCAACACTGGTTATTTCTACATCATAAACATCTACCTTCTTGGTTGTGGTATGTAGCATCATTTCAATTGTTTTGAATTCCTGTCTCACTGGCTGTTTTGCTGTTAGGTTCATAAGTGTCTTAGAGGCATACGAATTTCCAGATCCAGTATCCAAAAGGGCTCGACATCTTACTCCTTCCACGTCCACAACAACAACTGGGAACACAACATCTTTTTCCTTGGCTTGACACATCGCTTTACGAGGAGATTGAGCTTTATCACAAAGTGAGGTGTGATGTCTTCTTTGGCAATGATGACACTGTACCTTGCTTCTGCAGTCGCTTGCTCTGTGCTTTTCTCCAGTGCAGTTAAAGCAGCGTCGCTTGTTACTCAGGATCTTCTTTCTTTCACCAACATCGGTAACTTTATCACATTCCACAGATCTATGGCTGTCATCATCGCAATAAACACATTGTCGTTGTTTCATCTGATCCCTGGTTGTCAACGATTTTTCCTTTCTACCGTCCTTTGATCCACCATCCTTATCCCCTTGTTGTAATGGGTTTCGCTCAATCCATTGTCTCAGGGCCTCAACCAATTGTGTAAAAGTCCACTTTTTCCAGTCCGTTTCAGTTCTTATTAGGTCACTACGAATACCTTCGAGCTTGTCCAACGTCATTCTCACATTTCCAGCTACATCGCCAAGCTTTCCAAGCGTATCTAGGGCTTGAACATCACTAAGAAGGTTGTCATAGAAACTGTGGATTTTTGCTCTTGATGTGTCGTGTATGACAGGTAGAGATAGAATTTGTTGAACGTGCGCGTTTACAACTTCGCTTGCATCTCCATATCTTTGCTCCAACATCTTTTTGGCTCTCTGATAACCTTCACTATTTGGTGGTAACTTTTCAATCGTTGCGCGAACCTTGGGTATGACAAGTTCCTTTAAATATGGAAACTTCGCTTCGTCCTTCATTGTCGTTTGATCAATTTGCGTCTCAAACAGACTCCAAAATCTTACCCAGTCAAGATGTGTCCCTTGAAACTTCGATATCTGCAGCTCCGGTAACTTTGTTTGGATCCGTTTCTTGTCAGCGATCTCCAACTTCTTTTCTTCGAGAGATAATGCAAATTGTTCATCTCGTTCTCGCTTCGCAAGCTCCGCCTTCTCTTCTTCTTGTCTCAATAGAGCTCTAATTTCAGCTTCTTCTTGAATTTTCTCGTCGCGTTGCTTTTCCTTGCGCTTTTTCTCTTCGTTTATCTGCCTGGCGTCCAGTTCCGCGATGGCAGCTTCGTAAATCAGCAACTGCGGGTTCTTTCGTTCACTTGCCCATCCGTCGATAGTTTCGTCATCTTCGTTGGCGTCGATTTTCAAGCATTGAATAACATGTATCAAGCTATACGCCTCATTGGTCTTTGTTTTCAGTAGAGAACATTGTCTGTTTACATCGTCTGTCACATTAGATTCCAAGATCCCCGCTGTCTGTCGATTGAAGTACGCTAGTTTTCGCCTGAAACATTGTTTCTTTCGACTCGATTTCCTGCGGCAAATCAGGTTGTTGTTGGTCTTCTTGTGTTTCAGCATCTTAGTGAGCGAGACAAGAGTGACCGTGAGAATATCCAAGCAAATAAACGTATAAAGTCGTAGTACTTTTGTGATCTACAGTATTCAGTAATTTCCGTCTAATAATTTGTGGGAACCAAGCGCTATTCACCACAAAAGTGGCACCTCCGACGGGATTATAATCGTGTTTTGAGAGTTAATCAATTGGCATTGATTAGATGGAAATTTAATACGACGAGATGGCAACAAGAAAACAAAGGAACCTTCGACCTACCACTCAAATTTCATTAAAATTATTGTTTTTGCAAACTATCAGACCCCAGGTATATTGTAAAAGGCATTTTAGTTTGATCAGAAGCAGTTCTGGGGTGATTTACAACTATTGAAATTTTGTTTTAGCAATATGCCAATGGTGTCATTTAATGTCAAATTTGGCAAGAACAGTATAACTATTTCAAACCTATTTAGTGTTTGGATTTTGAAACTAATGCATACAATTGCATAAAATATATCTAACGAAACACAACATATACTGTAAATCAATATTTTCATTTAGTTTGAAAGATACAGCCAAAATCTCTGGATGCAATTACTTTTCTTTATAAAAATAGTAAATTTTGAAATCGTTTGTAAAAAATGTGCAAAATTAATGTTGACAAACCACCCAAGTTTTATTGAAATATGATTAGATTAAAGTTAGGTACCTCAGGCTTGTTGTTTATTTCTATTTTGTCCGATTTAAAGCAGGTAATTAGGTAGAAAATCAGTAAAAATCCAGCCCATACCTTCCATGGTTCTCTGACAGTCCAGCCAACACAAATGCAAGTACAACATTGCATCGCTCGTGATTCCTTGTTTACTGCAAGAATTATCTTGTTAAATTCATCTCCTTGCTTGTTGAGATTAAATAGATTACTTTTGTACCAAAAATATCCACATCCAGTTGTCATTTGTGTTAAAAAACCGCAGATTCTGTGTGAAACACTCCTACGACATGGAATCGCGCCGCCATATTGCAAATGCACTCATTCTATTCAACTTCGCATTCCGGCACTCTGATTGGTTTTGAGCGCTGAATACGCGACTTTGTAAAAAATCTCCTCTTAATTCAAGCAAGAAGATGGCGGGTTGGTTTAGTCTGAATGGACACAAGGAAAAAATCCATATTTTTATAGTGAACATCTACAAAAACCGTCATCATTTGTCATCATAGTGGTGCCTTAGGAAAGCTCTGTTGTTAATATGTGGATTTTTGACGTCAAAAAAGCTTGTTAAACACTGCAGTGACGGTAATGTACAAACAAAAACTAGAAACGAAGATTGATCACGAAAAACGACGCCAAAAGGTTGAAGAAATCGCATTACTTTGATAAAGAGGTTAGTAAACTGAAGGAGTGTGAACTATTAGTAATAGTATACGTATTCTGTATCTTGAATCAAATTCCAGAATTCCACAGCGGGATAAATAGCGTTTATTAAGTCTTTGTATCTTCGAAGTCGAAAAATATAAATTTTGACAGTGTTTGACCCATACATCAAATATCTAAGTTTGGCATGTAAAAACAAGTTAAATCGTTACTAGTTTTTGTATTTTCCCCGAGCCCGGCGTAGGGCCGAAGGCCCGGAGCCCGGGTGAGGGTGCTAATCTCGACATGCGTGGAGTCCACTTTACATGCGTGTAGAAAAAGCAAGGGAGACAAAAATCTGGAAATAGTTTATATGTTTGGTACGGTGTCACGCGGTAAGAATAGTTGGGCACTGGTGACTAGCTTTGAAGCAAACTTATAGTTTATTTCCATATTTTGCGAAACAAAATTGTTTCAAATGGTTTCGTTTTAAACGGAAAGAAGCAGAACAACGAATAAAAGAAGGATACAAACAGCCAGTTTAATATATCTTGAAGAGAAACCAGAAAACCTGAAGAAACCAAACGTATGGTAAACGGAAAAAACTCGATCTGAATTGTAGTGTTTGTGGTCACAGGTACTGTTGTTGACGGTAATTTTCATTAATATATTCTGTAAACGCCAAGAACAGCAAGACTTTTAAATAGAACCCTTTTAGACACTCGTCAGTTACTGTAAACTTAATCTAGCAACTATCATATGAAGTTTTATACATTGTCCTTTAATAATATGTTGTTTTCAAGTTTTTGCTTAACCTATTACAGGTAAGCAGTAACGTTTTCGTGCTTTCCCTTTGCTACTGTGGACGTGATGTTTTTCATTGACTTAATCGCAAGCACTTATCATAAATACTCATAGGCTTTGTCCATTTTCTTTTGTCCTGTATTATACAGACTGAAATTACGCTGTCTGTTGTTTTTATCTCCTACGTTTTTGAGCTGTTAACTTTTAATCCTGCTTTTGAAAAACATAAAAGTAATTCCTTTGGAAACCTCCTGTATGGCTAAAAACAATATATTTTAACAACCAGATTTTAATATGAAATCTCTAAGTTTTCCTTTGATATGTTCAACTTTCATTTTAGTCATCTTGATCATAAATTCTGTAATTATCCTGAGCATTAATTCATTTGCTTTCGCTGTATATCAGGAGTGCTTATTTTAATTGGAAGGTGGGGTGGGTGGGGGTGTATTTCAAAAAGCATATAAAAGCAGGTGAGGGGTTGTTGCATTTATGTATTTCTAGTATAACTGTATTTTGTTAGTTAAAATATTTTGTGGTTACTCTTTGCAATTCTTTGTTTTATAAATGAAAGTTTAAATAAAAGGCTGTCTTTTTCAATTCTTTTTTTGGGCCAGAGATTAACTATAGAACACCAAACAAAAAGACATATGTTATTTACCGGCTGGGAGGTCCGTATAGAGAAATATTTCCCGAGGTCTCAAAAACTGCCCGAGGCCGCAGGCCGAGGGTCGTTTTTGAGACCGAGGGAAATATTTCTCTACGGACCGACCAAAACGGTAAATAACATATTTATTTTTTTATTAATCGTACGATTTATAATTTACATAATTAAGTAAATTAACATAATTTAATTGCGTAATCGAGCTGACATTCACATGATATTCAAAAGTCCAAAGTTTATCGTTCGACAGTAATAATTAATGTAAACAAAAACGATCTACGCTTACCTTGAGAGTTGTTGCGTGGCTTAGGCGGGTTCATTTCGGCCATGAATCAGTATAAAAGAACAAAAAACAAGAACAAAGATGTCGACAAGAAAAAATATGAAGAGGTCAAAGAAAATCCCAGTCAAAAGCATAGGGAAATCAACAATACTTACGCCAAAACTCGCCATTGTGACATCACAATTTGCAACTATAGGTTTCAACATCTCTCGAGCCAGGGCGTCTATAAGATAGGGCAGTGAAACGCCAATCTGACGTACTGAAACATGTGTGATGCACTTTAGGCATGGGGCGAGCGCGGCCAACTGCAAATTTTGATCAAAACAAAAAATCCATGTGAAATTCAAGGACGTTGATTAAATCTCTTATAATGCTGCAACTATTGACTCGATTGTTGGTTAAGTTTTTTGTTTTGTTATTCATACGTTGTACTGTTCATATAACATGGTGGAAGGCATTCTTAAGTATAAAACGACTAAAATTTCCAATGTTGAAGCCGAAGCCATTTATGGCTTCCTTGTCTAATTTTGCTCCACGCATAGAACATTTTAATTATTTCCTAATTCGAAAACGAGCCAGAATTTAGCTTTTTTAAATACATGTCTGGAAGGCATTAAACTTTATTCCTCTCAAATTTCATCGCGTAATTTTTGGAGCTTTTTTTGCTGCATGCGAACAAACACGTCGCAAAGGGAAAAAATATATTTGGCAGACATTGCTAAAGACGCGCGAGGACTGGGGCAGGTAAATAATCTCCTTCAATGTTCGAATACTCGGGGGGTCCCGCGCATCACACATACTTCAGGGCACACGGCTCGTTTCCCCGCCCTATCTTATAGACGCCCTGCTCGAGCAAAGAAAAGTGCTTTTCAGCCAATCAGCGGCCTGGAGACACCTCACGTGACTTTAGTTTCCTATCCAGTCTTTTTAACTATCCATGCTTAAACTTAAGTACAACAGAAGAGAGCGAAGACACTAATAACATGGGCTTCAAGATTTCATAACAGCACAACGGCCCGAAAACACGCTGAAGAAAACAAAATATGACCTGAATGTTTGGCAACGATACTTTCTTACTATCAATGAAAAAAGAGAAATTAAAGACATACCTTCCAGTGAACTAAATGTCCTTATGTGCCGTTTTTTTATAAACATCAAGAAAAAAGATGGCAGCCCGTACGAACCAGTTTCCTTGACATCATTTTATCGAAGTCTTCAGCGTTTTCTGAATGACAATAATTCAACTACTAATATTTTTAAAGACCAAGAATTTTCCAAGGCAAGAGATAACAAATAGAAAATCGCTTGCGTGTCAAGGCAAGTATATATTAAAAAAACATACCACGAGAGGACAGAAAAGCTGAAACCTTTTGATACTAAACTGTCATTCTTCTGTTGTCCAACTATACTCAACAAAACCGCTACAAGTCTTTACCCTTTAGTCAAATATTTTCCACATGCCAACCTCGTATCGTGTCATGTCTTTGAAAAAAGTTTCAAATGGCTTCTTACAAGCATTTTCGTCTTCAAACTCGAACGACCCACTTTCAATTTCCACAGTGCAGTCAGCCGAGTATTGTAAGCGATTTTCCAAACGAACAGCCAAAAACGAGCAAGCGACGAAGAAGGACGAAGAATCTTTATCAACTAAACTTTAAAAGCACTAGATCTTCAAGTTTTGACTGTGTTTTTTATCACAAAAGACGTTCCAAGCTTCCCTGTCAGACTGCATGTAGGCAGTTGTTTGTCAGTTTACTAGTAGAGGAAATTGCATCCCCGAATAGCAGTCTGTTTTGCCTAATTTCTTCCGTATTTTGCGAAAATGGGGATGGGTATTTTAAGTATTTAATCTGTGTATTTTTATCCATGGTATACTTCAACTAGTAGATCTTTCCTTTTATTGTGGCTTAATCATATTTACAAACACTAAGCTTATTTTTTAAGTTGATTTTTTTCGATAAGAATTTGTGCCTTTGCAAAGAGAATTATGTAAGATGGTTGCTAGGTTTTAGGTCACTATTAGGTCACTTCTATTAACTTACTGCTGGCTCCTTTCTGTTTTGTCTTCTAGGAGTCAATTACATTACAACCTGATGACAACAATGTGGTGGAAAGCCTCTTCAACAACTTGAAGTCATGTTATAAATCCCAAGATCCAGATGATTTTAAAACTCTTTTCCTCCAGCAAGAAGAGAATGCTATGAAATGTAGTGACAAAAGAGAAAGAAGATGGCATCTGCTCAAAATAAGATGGTGTTTCCAGCTTCACTCCGCATCTCTAAATGCTTACCAAATGCTTAAGGATAGTGGTGTGTTTATAATATTACCAAGATAGCAGAACTCTGAAGGACTATAGTAGTTGTTTTAAAAAAGGAAAATGATTCTAATTTTCTAGATTTAGTGAAAAAAGATTTCCTTACAAGAAGTAACCCAAAAGATAGTGTTGTGATGTATGTAGGTATCATACACGACAGGGCCTTAGGAAGATGTTTCAGGTTAGAGGGGGCTTATGAATATGAATATGATTTTCCATTTATAAAATTTTAATTTTATGTTCAAATATAGATTAGAAAATGACTGCTCAAAACATGCGTGTTGTATAATATCTCAGTCTATAATTACTTACTAATAGTCATGAGAGTATTATAATTATACATCATTGGTATTCCAACTTTGCATGCTATATATTTTAACTATGAAAAATCCATTATATATCAACAAAATACCATAATAGATATTAGGCTTTTATTTTACAATCAGACTAGATACTATACAATACATTTGTTTTGAGCAGCTATATTTTATGAGCCAGCTTTAAAACTGTATATATAGAAAGGTCAAAAAAAATCCCAAGTTCAAAACTGTAAAGCATATTTTTTTCTTTATAAACAAGATGCTTTTGTTTGAAGTCTTTTTAATAAAGTTTATTACAATGTAAGGTGATGCATCTGGGAACCCACTGGAATTCAGGGGCTATTGTTGATTTTTTACCTTTCCTTGTTCTCCCAGGCCATGGGGAATTGGCAACATTTTGCTCAATCATATATACCTATGTGTAATGTAAACTTTTAAACATATAATGGTTGCACTGTAAACTTTTATTACAACTAGTTTATATTTTTTGCACCTAGGGGGTTGGGGCTTTTCCCAATTTTTTACTAATAGATCATGCCCTGTCCCCCGAGGGATTTGTTGTGATTGTAGGGGGTCAGCCCCGGGGGGAAGCTGATAATAGATGCATAAATCACATGTAATTTTATCTTTGTACATATGCTGCAGTTACAATTTTGTTTATTAATAAAATAAAGTTAATATGACATTTATGTGAAATCAGTTGTTAAATTGCAAACAGGCAAGAGACTTCTTATTATCCCAGCTGTGTACTGTACAGATAAATTCTCAGTCAATGGCATAAATCACTGATAACATGCTAATTAAGAGCAGGGATAAACAGCAAGGTCATTACACACAATTGTCTACACAACTTACAAATAAATTAAAAAGGACAAGCTTTTTATGGATCTACTTTTCACGGGTGCTACTGGGGTATTATCGATTAATTATTGTTCGAGCAATTCACTATCCGATTTCCTTGTACTGCTCCTAATTTTAAGATATGGTTGGATAGACGTTTCAAGGGAAGAAAAAAAAGGCAAAAATTAACGGATCCACAGACGTAAGTCCGCCTAGGACAGAGATGGAGCTTGCTTTTCAACACCTTGTAAATTCTTACTAAATGTTTTTGCAATGTTCCTAACCTTACACAGTTTTCTCGCACTTTACTAGTCGTTGGCATTCATTAGCTGCGCAAACCGTTGTATCTTGTCTTTGGTTTTTCTACAGACATATCCAGCAACATAGGTAATAACAGATTTATCAGAAGATGTATAAAACACAGTCTTGTTTTCGGTCTCTCGTTCCTTGAACCGAAGTAGACCTTGTTTTCATGTGACGTCACAATTTGCAACTAGGTTTAGACTGCTGATGTCAGCTAGTTTCCTATCCAGTTCTTTTACAATCCATGGTTTAAGTTCTCAGTCTCAAATTCATAGCTTTTATTTCCAGCGTTGCCAATTCCCACTTCGTCTGCCGGATAGTAAAATTCGCTATCGCTGTGGCTGTCTTCGTCCCAATCCATTTTTTGGTAAATCTTTCTCTTATTTGTTTATTTTTTATCGATTGATTTGAAAAATTTTACGGCAATTTAGGATTCCGTGCCCGTGGTCAGATATCATAAAAAACTGCCCGCTCACGTAGCCAATCAAATTGCAGAAAAGCCTAGGATTCCGCCCGCTCACGATTGAAAAAAATATAAAGAAAGATACTCTACCAACTAAACAAGACAAGTAAGTAGAAAGAAGCAATTTGTTTATTTTTAAGTGTAGCTAATCCCATTCCTATATAAGTAATAATACTTTTTATAGGTGATGCATTATTTAAGATGATATATATTTATATTGTACTGTATTGCATTTTATTCAAATGTCTTGCTTGAATGTATTGCAATACATATTGAATGTATTGCAGTATTGTAAATATTTCTTTTATTATTTTGTATAGTTTTACAGTGTCTTAAAAGGCATAAACATTCTCTTTACCTTGTATTGCAGGGTGCTGTATTGTATATTGTATTGTATATTGTATTGTATTGTATTGTATTGTATTGTATTGTATTGTATTGTATTGTATTGTATTGTGTTGTGTTGCGTTGCGTTGCGTTGCGTTGCGTTGCGCTGCGCTGCGTTGCGTTGCGTTGCGTTGCGTTGCGTTGCGTTGCGTTGCGTTGCGTTGCGTTGCGTTGCGTTGCGTTGCGTTGCGTTGCGTTGCGTTGCGTTGCGTTGCGTTGCGTTGCGTTGTGTTGTGTTGTGTTGTGTTGTGCTGTGCTGTCTTCATTATAACGCGAGTTTCTGCATTTTGAGGTCAGTTTCACAACAAAATATAGGAGCTGGGACAAAGAAAGATCGGATATTCCTCTGCGCCATACGTCTGTGCTAAGTGGCAGCAGAAAACTCGTGCTTTGATGACGAATATTTAGGGGTGCTCAGCCCCCTACTTTTGGCGAATAGTGGGGCGCCAGCCCCCCGTGCCCCCTGCTTCTTACGGCCATGATATAGTCTAAAAAGAAAGTATCCATGCGTGGTATTACAAACCGTCGCAGTGAATAATTTTAAAGCAAAATGTAACTCTAATATGTCACCACTGAACATGCAAGTTCACATGCCACGCGCACTATTCATGGCGAGACTCTTGGCGTAGGACCAGCTCCTTGTTTTCGACTTGTACCAAACTTGAATCGAAACCGTTTGTCAAGAGTAAGGTAGATAAGTGGTGTTGTTGCCGCGCTAATATGAGTAGCGACGAGACATCCAAAGAAGAAGCACGAATGGAAAGAAATCAACTTGGTTAACGTCAACACTCCAGCAACACTCAGCGGACCCCAGCAGACAAAATAACATGTGACCATGGCCGATGCCTGTTTCTTCAGGTTCACCTCTTTGATGGTATTTGTCTTTCCAAGGATTTGTTCGGTCTCTTTCCGATGTTGCTTAAGTTTTGAATAAATTCCCCACAGGGACTGCCTGATAATTTGAGCATGAATCGCAATCCAAGTTGTTGTTGTGACGATGACGGCGAAGAACCCAATCATGCCCGGAAGAGCTGGGGTTTTGTTGCTGTATTCGCAGATACAATGCCCCTGGGCATATGCTACGAAGAAACCAGATTGAGAGCCAGAAACGAGTAATATTGCCAAAACCCAGCCAACGACAACAATCTTTACTGATTTTCTAAAACTTAGACTTCGTTGTCCTGGATATTTGGTCACATTTTCGAAACGGTCGTAACACAAGGCAGCCATAGAGGTAAGGTTTGTAAATAGAGTTATAAAATTGACAAGATTGAAGATTGTGCAAAACTCCTGAATAGAAGGAAGTGTTTGTCCTCGACTTAGTAGTTCTGGAATCAAGCTGCCAAGCAGAGATAAGAAATTGGTGATGATGATGTTTAATAAGAACAATTTGTCGTTTCGTTTTCCGGCAGCCAATTTCTTTAGCACAAAATATAGTAATAGTGAGTTGCTGATCATTCCAACACCAAACACAGCCCAACCAACAATCGCTATTGAGCTGGCAGCATTACAGCCTTCAAAGTAGTTTTTTTTAGTTGCGTCATTTGTTGGCATGGCTATTCATTCAGTCAATCCGTCGATTTCGTCCGCACCTGGTAAGTCAACCCTAAAAATTAAGAAAAATAAAGAATTTGTTTACTAGATCATGCATTTAATTTAGTGTTTTTGTTTACTCTAATAACAGGAATGGGGAAAAAAATGATCACTTTTTGAAAGAAATTTCGGGTAAATTCGAGTAATATTCTTTTAAATATTCATGATCGTATGTTGAATACGATTTAATAATCGACAGTCGATTTTCGACAGTCATTTTTCGGGCAAAAATGTTTTGACCCTGCCTTCGTTTATGGCTCTCCAAGATGTCTTCCATAGTCATCGTTTGGCGTTATAATAGATATAGAGTAAGACTGCGTTCACACGAGTCTGGTGTAGAAGATAAACGGTAAAATGTGGTTACGTTCACACGAATCCGTCATAATTTAACGACGCTTTGAAGGCGTTCACACGACACCGGAACCTTCTGGTGTATATCCAGTATTTCAATGCTGTGCATAAATGGAAACGAGAAGCAATTCAAAGAATATTATCCCCCAAGGTGTATAGTGCATTCTAGGTTTACAATTTTAGTCAGTTTCCGTTAGGAACTCACCTTATTGACTTCATCTTCTCCTATTTACACTGCCTAGTCGTTGTACAAGTTCTTAGCAGAAGCTTTCCGAAGTCGAGAAGACAAATAAAGCTTTAGACCCCGTTCACACGAGTCTGGAGCGAGTTGAAGACGGCGCTAAAAAGTCACAAAACGCCGTTGCGTTCACACGGCACCGGATCGAAATTGTGTGAAAACGGCGCTAAAAAGTCACAAAACGGCGTTGCGTTCACACGGCACCGGATCGAAATTGTGTGAAAACGGCGCTAAAAAGTCACAAAACGGCGTTGCGTTCACACGGCACCGGATCGAAATTGTGTGAAAACGGCGCTCTAACCGGAGCGTTTTGAAAACGATTTCTAGACGGAGCGAAATGAAACGGAACCCTTGGCGGTGTCGTGTGAACACAAGATCCGGCACTTTTTCGCTCCGCTTTAGTACCCAGTTCCTAAATTTTCGGCTCCTAACCAAACGGCTGGCGTATTTTTTAGCGATGTAAAGCTTTATTTGTCTTCTCGACTTCGGAAAGCTTCTGCTAAGAACTTGTGCTGCTGTTTGAACAATTATAACATTATTACAACAATGACTAGGCAGTGTAAATAGGAGAAGATGAAGTCAATAAGGTGAGTTCCTAACGGAAAACTAAAATTGTAAACCTAGAATGCACTATACACCTTGGGGGATAATATTCTTTGAATTGCTTCTCGTTTCCATTTACTTTTGACGAGATATGGCTATTTAAACAGTGCATAGCATTGAAATACTGGATATACACCAGAAGGTTCCGGTGTCGTGTGAACGCCTTCAAAGCGTCGTTAAATTATGACGGATTCGTGTGAACGTAACCACATTTTACCGTTTATCTTCTACACCGGACTCGTGTGAACACAGTCTTACATCGCTGAAAAATACGCCAGCCGTTTGGTTAGGAGCCGAAAATTTAGGAACTGGGTACTAAAGTGGAGCGAAAAAGTGCCGGATCTTGTGTTCACACGACACCGCCAAGGGTTCCGTTTCATTTCGCTCCGTCTAGAAATCGTTTTCAAAACGCTCCGGTTAGAGCGCCGTTTTCACACAATTTCGATCCGGTGCCGTGTGAACGCAACGGCGTTTTGTGACTTTTTAGCGCCGTTTTCAACTCGCTCCGGACTCGTGTGAACGGGGTCTTAAAAAGATAAAGTTTTCCACAACAGTGCAAGTGGAAAGATTAATGAGCATTCAGTGCTCGCTAATGCATCAAGTCGTCTGGCATTAGACATGTATTATAAGTGGTTGTACATGTTCATATGAGACAGCTAATATACCCAGATTACTGGGCTAATTTTATGTTGCAAAAATATTTAACAAATAAATTCCCAACGCAGCCGCCAGGTGAAGAATCAATCCCGAGTGTCGAAACGTTGGGGCATGAAGTGAACTGTGAACAGTAACTTTTTAAGCTACGTTCCCTGAAAAACGCCAGAGTAGCGTTTAACTATTTCTGACAAAAATATTTCTATAACTGCTAAAAGGAATACGAATACCCATGAGTGCTATACTTCTTAAATAGTACTGACAACATTTTCTTGACATACAATCATAAAAAGATAAAACAAAAGGTCCGCTATGCGTACAAGTATCTGCGCCATACCCACCACTGTGAGAATCACTTGTCAAGATCTTGTGCGATCTTGGAAAATCTTGTAAGATCTTAAGAAAAATCTTATAAGATTTTTACACGTAGATCTTACAAGATTTTATCGAGATCTTATAAGATAATTAAACCAAAATAATTTATCATGACTCACAAAAACTGTGGTAGATCGCAGTCAAAAGTTTACTATGAGTCACGTTAAAAATACTTACCAGTTTTATCAGCAATATCCCCTATCTGCGAAATGTTTTAGTGCAAAGCTTTGTCGGAAATATAGAATTTAATGGCTAACTGAAGATATATCCCAATACAGCTGTTGAGCCGGACACCGCGGGTCTAAAGTATACCCCTGAATCGCCTGTAGGTTTGTGCCATTTTGGAAACTTATACCGTTAGATGGAGCGTTAATTCTGTACAACAAATGTGAATTAAAAAAAAACGTAGAATAGCAACGGAGAAAAATCTATTTGAACTGAGATGAGCGCCAAATATCAAATGTCAATTATCGGGTCAAACGCAATCATATTTAAAGTAACGAAACTGTCTTCTACAGTGAGATAGAGCGTTAAATACTCTACAACACATGTGAATTAGAAAAAATCGTATAGAATAGAACCTTGAAAAATCATAGTGTTTTAGGCCTGGTTTAGACGTCGAAGTTCCGTCGCATTTAATTCGTCGAATTTAATGCGACGATTATGCGACAGAATTTACACAGTTCGGTTTAGACGTCGAATTTAATGTGTCGCATTTAATGTTACGGTTGAAATTTAACGCCAAATAGCTCTTAACGTTGGTGTTTCGAGTTTCGAATTACCGCGCGTTGCAATTTGCATGGCACCCAGCTGTTAAGAGAAACGCCATGTTTTTATCTTCAAGTGGGTATATCAAAAAGCTAAAACACAAAGAAGACCTTCAGAGGCTCTCTGTGTTTCAACATGTGTCGTTGGTCGCCCGTTTGGTGTTAGTGAATGTATAAGCTTTCGCTTAAAGCTCTCTCATTCTTAAAACTCGATTAAAGTGTTTCTTTCGGCTAGTTCGACAGTTTTCTTCAGCCGAAAATTCCAATACCTTGAGCAAGTAACCCTTTATTGCCACCCAACTTCATACTAATTGTTTTCGTCCGTCACAAAACATTCTGGACGATACAAACAAGTACGACATGTTGAAAATGATCTTCGTGGGGCCCACGAACTGAAAAATTGTTGGGTATTGAGGGATAATGTAGGATAGAAAAAGTGATTATAATAATTTATGTATTTTATTCGACTGCATTTTATGCGACGTCTAAATCAACGTCGCATTTCCGTCGAATTATGCGACACAGCTCGTCGCATAATTCGACAGCGTCGCATTAAATGCGACGCGTCGAATAAAATCAGTTTAGACGTTGCATTTCCGTCGAATAAAATTGGTCGCATTAAATGCGACGAATTAAATGCGACGGAACTTCGACGTCTAAACCAAGCCTTAGTCAAAATTTTTGTCGGAAATATAGAATTTAACGGCTAACAGCCGTATTGGGATATATCTTAGGCTTGGTTTAGACGTCGAAGTTCCGTCGCATTTAATTCGTCGCATTTAATGCGACCAATTTTATCCGACGGAAATGCAACGTCTAAACTGATTTTATTCGACGCGTCGCATTTAATTCGACGCTGTCGAATTATGCGACGAGCTGTGTCGCATAATTCGACGGAAATGCGACGTTGATTTAGACGTCGCATAAAATACAGTCGAATAAAATGCATAAATTAGTATAATCACTTTTTCTATCCTACAATATCCCTCGATACCCAACAATTTTACAGTTCGTGGGCCCCACGAAGATCATTTTCAACATGTCGTACTTGTTTGTATCGTCCAGAATGTTTTGTGACGGACGAAAACAATTAGTATGAAGTTGGGTGGCAATAAAAATGTATTGGAGTTTTCGGCCGAAGAAAACTGTCGAAATAGCCGAAAGCAACACATTAATCGAGTTTTAAGAATGAGAGAGCTTTAAGCGAAAGCTTATACATTCACTAACGACAAACGGGCGACCAACGACACAATGTTGAAACACAGACAGCCTCTGAAGGTCTTCTTTGTGTTTTAGCTTTTTGATATACTCACTTGAAGATAAAAACATGGCGTTTCTCTTAACAGCTGGGTGCCATGCAAATTGCAACGCGCGGTAATTCGAAACTCGAAACACTAACGTTTAGAGCTATTTGGCGTTAAATTTCAACCGTAACATTAAATTCGACGAATTAAATGCGACGGAACTTCGACGTCTAAACCAGGCCTTAATTGCAGTTGAGCCGCCCGCGGATACCGCGTTTTTAAAGTATACCCCTGAATCGTCTGTAGGTTTGTGCCATTCACAAAACTTCAACAGTTATATGGAGCGTTAAATTCTGTACAACATATGTGAATTAGAAAACATGGTATAGAATAGCAACGGAGAAAAGGCTATTTGAACTGACGTGAGCGCAAATATCAAATATCAAATTGCATTATTACGCTATTTACTTGACATACGGTCAAACCACGTCATATTTAAAGTAAATCCCTGAATCGTTTGTAGATTTGTGCCATTTGGGAACTTGCACGGTTAGATAGGGCGTAAAATTCTGTACAACGTATGTGAATTAGAAAAAATCGTATAGAATAGCAACGGAGAAAAATCTATTTGAACTGAGATGAGCGCAAATATCAAATTGCATTATTATGCTATCACTTGGCGTACGGTCAGACGCAATCATTTTAAAGTATTCCCGAATCGTCTGTAGGTTTGTACCATTCACGAAATTCGTACAGTTAGATAGAACGTTAAATTATGTACAAGATATGTGAATTTGAAAAAATCGTATAGCATAGAACCCTGAAAATCGTAGTATTTTAATCCAAAACTTTGTCGCTTCGAAGGACTTCGTGATATGGCGGACGAAATATTGTTACACACTACAGGTCAGTGGTTACCCAAAAAAGCTAACAAACATACATACACACACACACAACACGATAGCAATATATCTGCTGCGCAGATACAAAAAGATAAAGTTGTCCTACATCAACAATGTCCCAACAACAGTGCGAGTGGAAGAGTTAATATGTTGATTTTTTTTTCCAACATGACTTTCCGAGATGTTTCTCCTTGACGAGTAAAATTAATCAACTGGCGTTACTCCGTTACACAGAATAAAAAGATGGAGTCAACAACAATGCGACTCCGAGCGAAAGGATTTAATGAATATATGCGGCGTTTTTTCCTACAGAATTTCCAAGACATTTCACTTGACAAGTAAAACCGTGTGCATGGCGTTCGACAGAGTAAAAATATAAAATAATCAGAGCGCCGATGCGTTAGTTCGTACATCTTGGGTATTTCGCAGTTGGAAACGAACTGCTTTGACTATATAGATATATACCTGTTGTAATTTCTTACCTTGTGTTTACTCTGTGAAAGCAATTTCCTTCTGATGTTGCATGCAGGTGGAACGTTCAATTAACTTAAGCCTTTACCGTATATAGATTTCTTAAATCCATTTCTTATGATAAATTGTGATCATTAAAGGTCGCTAGTTTCCACTCAGGAAAATCTTCCGCAGGATAGGACCGGACAGGAAAGTTTCTTTTGTGTTAAAGTCATTGTCCGACCGAGAGCTCACAAGACAAAGAAAACTTCCCTGTGCGTTCCGATCCTGCAGATAATTTTCCTGAGTGGAAACTAGCCTTAAGGAACTAAATGGGTAACTGCTTTTTTTTTAAAAAAAGAAAGAATTGTAGGATTTTAAAATTTTTTTTGAGACACCAAAGTTTGTTATTGTTGCTGTAATTTTGATTTATTTTATGTTTTGAAAGAATGTCGAAATATGTACTAGTATCTTGAGAGAAAAGTCAAATTAATGTATTGTCATAATAGTTGTTCAGGATTTATTATTCATTACGATTCTCACATAACATCTTCTGCCTATTTTATTCGTCGTATCTTTCTTCGGTCTTTATCATTAGAAATAACATGCAGTGAGCAGGAATCGAGTTTGGGCGTGGCACAGTTTCAGAGCTGGTTCACACGAGTGCGGAGCGGTTGAAAACGCGGCGCTAAAAATTCACAAAACGTCGACAGTTGTATTTACACATGCAGTACCAGTCCAAAAAGACCAAAATTGTATAAACTGCGCTGCCAGGCAGTGGAATTCAGACACAGAAAGATTAAAATTGTATAAACCTAAAACATACTACGCTTTTGTCAGATTTGAATTTATCTTCGTTTTCATTTACTTTTCGCGAGACAGGGCTAATTAAACAGCTTACAGCTTGGTAATACTGAATGTATACGGGGACTGAAGGTTCCGAAATCTCTTTGGGTTCGAATTCCTGTAAACGTGTGAACAAGCTAAGGTTTATAAAGAGTGTACTTTAAAGTTTATTAAAAATATATATATTTTCTGTTGTAAAGTCGTGGATATTAACATAAAAAAAACACCATCGTGGAAATTAAAGTCCATAAAAATCGAAAATCCATGAAAATCCATTAAAATCCATCATTAATTACTGAAATCCATTGTGATATACACGTTAATTATTTTCTGACAGCTCAATCGAGTCGATGCCCTTAAAGTGTTTCCTCACATCTTGTTTGAATTTCATTTTCAGTATAATAATTAGATTTTCTTATTATGATGAAAACACGTTTAAGTGATTTACATACATGTTGCAGCATGATCACATGCTAATTAGACCATCAGTGTTGAGTCTAAACATTGCATGCTCGAGCGAATTTAAAGCGATATAAGTATCGTATTTTTGTAATAATGCGATTACTATTTTTTTGCGAATTTATCTAAACGTGAGTTCAAACTGGCAAATTGAAAAAAATGTCATTTCTCCCTCGACTCCCTGTTCACAATCTGAACAATTACATTTCATCGCTATATAATCTTACACGTGGACAAGGGCGTTTATTTATATAAAATTTAAAAATAGGTAACAAGTGAAACGATAAATAAAGCGATTAAAACTTCTTAATTTCAATCTATAAAAGTTTACGGGAAAGCTAAACCTAACGAAAGTGTAACTCTAAAATGCGCTAACCTAGGGTAAGATATATCGTGCCTTTCGGTTCTATAAAGCAGCTGTAATATGACGTCGCAAATAAAAACGAATCAACATAACAACTTCTGCTCTTCAAAAAACTGCTTGTCAAATTTTTTTTAAAGATTACGAAATGTCTCACTTTACCATAAATGTGTATGATTGTGTTATGTAAGTGGGAAATCTGGCCCACCGGAGGCGGAATTTTTCGCGCGGAGCGGAAACAGTTTTCTTTGTCTTGTGATTTCTCATGTGGAACTAATTAGAAATGACAAAGAAGAATTCCGCTCCGCGCGCAAAATTCCACCTATTGGAAAACCGGCTTTAACGTATGACTTCGCAGGGGCGCAACCAGAAAATTTTGAGGGCAGAGGTTGAACGCAGAAAAATGGCAAAGTCGTTTCGTATTCTAAACAACTTGGCAGTGGCGTGGGAAGCAGATATTCTAGGGGGTACGGGGGCACCCCCGAAAATTTTTGAATTTTGGGTCTCTGTTCATGAAACGGCATTTCCTGCAGAGGACGCTTTTCTCGTATTTTCGGTTGCGGAAATTTTTATTTTGGTCTCGCATTATTTAAAATTTATCATAATTATATTCAGCCTAGCTGACGCCCGGGCCCACTGGCAGAAGCCTCTGAGTCTCGCCAGATTTGCGGAGAATTGTATTGTGTACTACAACAGACGATTAATTATCAGTTTATCTAATGTCTAACCTAGAGGTCTCACAAAAAGGGCAGGGGTTAAAAAACGGCAGGGGTTGCAACCCCCCCCCCCCCCCCCGCCCTTCAACCACTTGATGTATTCCTCATTTGTGGATGACACCATAATGTATCTCATTCGCATGTTACAAAAACCTGAACTATCTCTGGAACATGATGAGATATTGAATAGGAATGCTATACTACCTCATACGGAAATTACGTCTAGATAAAATCGAAATTGAATAAAAGATTTTTTATCTTACTGCCCCTTTAAAAAGTTTAAATATAAAACATATTCGCACAAAATTGTCTTTAGAAAAAAGGAAAGGGCAGGGGTCGCGACCACCCGCAACCCCCACGTTAGTTACGCCCCTGATGAATATGCGTGTGACCGTGTGTTCCATATCGCATATGTGATTCTTTTTTTCAAATTTCGCAGTTTTCTAGAAATTGCTTTAAGAAAGGTGCCTTGGTGAAAAGTAAATGTAGAGTTATACAAGTTATACAAAAAGCTTTGTAAACAGTTTTTTTTTATCAAATTTAATGTATTTCCCCCCTCGTCATATATGTTTCGTTCTTTTTTTTTCGACATTTGTTCTAAGAGCTTATGCTCATCTAGAGAACTCATGTCGTTACGTGTTTTTTTAAAAAAAGATCACAATCGAAGAATTACAACATAAAAAAAACAAAAACAAAAAACAATTAAAGCAATACGAAATAGCAAGCATTTACAAATCACAGAAAGCGGTTTGATTGAGAGATAAAAGACTGTACAATCTCAAATAAATTGACATTAGCTTGGAAGTCTACATCAGGAACACCATTTAAAAGCCACTTAATTTTTTCTTATCTGCCGCCAGACGCCATTTATCTCCCAACAAATGTGAGGCGGAGGTAAACAGGATAGTGCGTAGAGCAGCAAAAATTGAGCAAACCAAAAGGTAATGCTTCACATCTTCAATATATGCACCACATCGAGCACAAGCTGGTGAAGCAATGCAGTTTTTCATAAAAAGATCGCAGTTAAGAGTGCTATGAGAGAAATCAAAATGTTTGAAAAGCAAGTGCTTAAACATGCTTTAGCGAAGACGATAATCGTACTTCCAGAGGAAGACGATTCCACAATTGAATTGCCGTAAATAGAAAAGACTTCTTATGTCTTTCAGTCCGAACAAAAGGTAAACTGATATCATCAGAAGTACGAAGACTATAACTTGATCTCTCATTGATGGTAACAGGACAAAGCTCTGATAAATAAGGAGGCGCAAATTTAAAAAACATTTTGTACATCAAACACAATTTATGGACCTTTCTTTTGAGACTAAGCTCCACCCAAGAAACGTCTCGCAAAAGTCAAGACATTCTCTATTTGTCCCCTTTATAGCTCCTGTGACCAGCGTAGTACTAGATATAGAGTAAAAAGATAAAGTTTTCCACAACAGTGCAAGTGGAAAGATTAATGAGCATTCAGTGCTCGCTAATGCATCAAGTCGTCTGGCATTAGACTGTATTACAAGTGGTTGTTCACATGAGACAGCTAATATACCCAAATTACCGGGCTAAGTTATGTTACAAAAATATTTAACAAATAAATTCCCAACGCAGCCAGGTGAAGAATCAATCCCGAGTGTCAAAACGTTGGGTCATGAACAGTAACTTTTTACACTATGTTCCCTGAAAAACGCCAGAGTAGCGTTTACCTATTTCTGACAAAAATATTTCTATAACTGCTAAAAGGAATAAGAATACCCATGAGTGCTATACTTCTTAAATAGTACTGACAACATTTTCTTGACATACAATCATAAAAAGATAAAAAAAGATAAAGTTGTCCTACATCAACAATGTCCCAACAACAATGCGAGTGGAAGAGCTAATATGTTGATTTTTTTTTCCAACATGACTTTCCGAGATGTTTCTCCTTGACGAGTAAAATTAATCAACTGGTGTTACTCCGTTACAACAGAATAAAAAGATGGAGTCAACAACAATGCGAGCGAAAGGATTTAATGAATATATACGGCGTTTTTTCCTACAGCATTTCCAAGACATCTTCACTTGACAAGTAAAACCATGTGCATGCATGCATGCAGCGCTCGACAGAGTAAAAATAAAATAATCAGAGCGCCGATGCGTTGCATGGTTCGTACATCTTGGGTACATTTCGCAGTTGGAAATGAACTGCTTTGACTATAAAGATATATATACATGTTGTAATTTCTTACCTTTTTACCGTATATAGATTTCTTAAATCCATTTCTTATGATAAATTGTGATCATTAAAGGCCGCTAGTTTCCACTCAGGAAAATCTTCCGCAGGAGAGGACCGGACAGGAAAGTTTCTTTTGTGTTAAAGTCATTGTTCCGACCGAGAGCTCACAAGACAAAGAAAACTTCCCTGTCCGTTCGATCCTGCGGATAATTTTCCTGAGTGGAAACTAGCCTTAAAGAACTAAATTGGTAACTGCTTTTTTTTTAAAAAAAGAAAGAATTGTAGGATTTTTAAATTTTTTTTGAGACACCAAAATTTGTTATTGTTGCTGTAATTTTGATTTATTTTATGTTTTGAAAGAATGTCGAAATATGTACATCTTGAGAGAAAAGTCAAATTAATGTATTGTCATAATAGTTGTTCATAGGCAGAAGATGTTATGTGAGAATCGTAATGAATAATAATTCATTACGATTCTCACATAACATCTTCAGCCTATTTTATTCGTCGTATCTTTCTTCGGTCTTTATCATTAGAAATAACATGCAGTGAACAGGAATCGAGTTTGGACGTGGCACAGTTTCAGAGCTGGTTCACACGAGTGCGGAGCGGTTGAAAACGCGGCGCTAAAAATTCACAAAACGTCGACAGTTGTATTTACACATGCAGTACCAGTCCAAAAAGACCAAAATTGTATAAACTGCGCTGCCAGGCAGTGGAATTCGGCCATAAATGTGTATGATTGTATTATGTAAGTGGGAAATCTGGCACCTTATTTGATTCGCCTGTTTTCCACCGGAGGCGGAATTTCGCGCGCGGAGCGGAAACAGTTTCCTTTGGTCTTGTGATTTCTCGGGTGGAATTAATTAGAAATGACAAAGAAGAATTCCGCTCCACGCGCAAAATTCTGCCTAGTGGAAAAGGGGTGCAACTAGAAAATTTTGAGGGCAGAGGTTGAACGCAGAAAAAGGGCAAAGTCGTTCAGTCTTCTAAACAATTTGGGACTAGAAGCCAGTAGCGTGGGAAGCAGATATTCTAGGGGGGTACGGGGGCACCCCAAAAATTTTTGAATTTTGGATCTCTGAAGCGGTATTTCCTGCAGAGGACGCTTTTCTCGTATTTTCGGTTGCGGAAATTTTTATTTTGGTCTCGCATTATTTAAAATTTATCATAATTATATTCAGCCTAGCAGACGCACGGGCCCACTGCCAGAAGCCTCTGAGTCTCGCCAGATTTGCGGAGAATTGTATTGCGTGCTACAACAGACGATTAATTATCTGTTTATCTAATGTCTAACCTAGTCTTAGAGGTCTCGCAAAAAGGGTTAAAAAAGGGCAGCGGTTGCCCTTTTACGCTTTGCGAAAGTCTCGCAACATCCCTCGTGTTTGGATCAGGCTATCCAAACATTGAAACCATTAGGTATTTCTAAATAAATGTATCTTATTCGCATGTTACAAAAACCTGAACTATCTCTGGAACATGATGAGATATTGAATAAGAATGCTATACTTCCTCATGCGGAAATTACGTCTAGATAAAATCGAAATTGAATAAAAGATTTTTCATCTTACTGCCCCTTTAAATAGTTTAAATATAAAACATATTCGCACAAAATTGTCTTTAGAAAAAGGGAAAGGGCAGGGGTCGCGACCACCCCCAAACCCCCACGTTAGTTACGCCCCTGATGAATATGCGTGTGACCGTGTGTTCCATACCGCATATGGGATTCTTTTTTTCAAATTTCGCAGTTTTCTAGAAATTACTTTAAGAAACGTGTTGGTGAAAAGTGAATGTAGAGTTACACAAGTTATACAAAAAGCTTTGTGAACAGGTTTTTTTTTATCAAATTTAATGCATTTCCCCCCGTCATATATGTTTCGTTCTTTTTTTTTCGACATTTGTTCTATTAAGAGCTTATGCTCATCTAGAGAACTCATGTCGTTACGTGTTGTTTTTTTAAAATGATTACAATCGAAGAATTACAACAAAAAAACAAAAAAAACAAAAAACAATTAAAGCAATGCGAAATAGCAAGCATTTACAAATCACAGCATTACCAGAAATTTGGGACAAGACGGTGGTGCGCGTGCGTATTAAGGACCATAATAATGGAGATTCTCAACAGTAAATAATAAGGAAAGCACATAATAATTCAAATTTTGCTTAAACGGTTACATATTTCTTCTTTGCCCGACTCCAGTTGACTTCAGCATGGACTAAGGAACAGTTATAACTAAAAAACTTTTGCTTACTTCGACGACAAAGTACTTCCCTAGCTCGTCTTATTTTTGCACTGAAAGCGCCACTATCCATAGTGTTAGCCGTAGTAATCTTTGCAAACAGGTTCTAGAAATTGGCCAAATTGACCAACAACCTTACGAGCGATGCGAAGTGCCCGACTCGCGTTGCATTCGGCATGAGTCAGTCTACTTCGAGAGCACATAAAAGTACTCATTTGTCTTTAGCATAGTACTTCCAAAAGCGTTTGAACTTGCTTGATTTCACAGTCCTTATCGTGCACGATTTAGGCGAATTCTAAAGAACTCAATGACCTGAATAATGAGAAACACTAGAATACAGTAGAATCACACTCATTAGAAATTCTAGAATACATAATTATATTATTAGGCGAATATAGCCGCTGACCGAGAGCAGCGGCACAAATGACCCAAATTTCTGGTAATGGAAAGCGGTTTGATTGAGAGATAAAAGACTGTACAATCTCAAATAAATTGACATTAGCTTGGAAGTCTACATCAGGAACACCATTTAAAAGCCATTTAATTTTTTTCTTATCTGACGCCAGACGCCATTTATCTCCCAACAAATGTGAGGCGGAGGTAAACAGGATAGTGCGTAGAGCAGGAAAAATTGGGCAAACCAAAAGGTATGCTTCACATCTTCAATATATGCACCACATCGAGCACAAGCTGGTGAAGCAATGCAGTTTTTCATAAAAAGATCGTAGTTAAGAGTGCTATTATTGAGTCTTAAACGAGATATAACAAGGGATTGCAATGAGAAAAATCAAAATGTTTGAAAAGCAAGTGCTTAAGCATGCCTAGCGAAGACGATAATCGTACTTCACCAGAGGAAGACGGTTCCACAATTGAATTGCCGAAAATAGAAAAGACTTCTTATGTCTTTTAGTCCGAACAAAAGGTAAACTGATATCATTAGAAGTACGAAGACTATAACTTGATCTCTCATTGACAGTAACAGGACAAAGCTCTGATAAATAAGGAGGCGCAAATTTAAAAAACATTTTGTACATCAAACACAATTTATGGACCTTTCTTCTGAGACTAAGCTCCACCCAAGAAACGTCTCGCAAAAGACATTCTCTATTTGTCCCCTTTATAGCTCCTGTGACCAGCCTAGCACTTGCAATTTGCAAACTTTCCAATAAATCACTATCAGTGGTGGAACAACCGTCCCATACCACGTCAGCATATTCCAAAGTTGAACGCACTAGAGATTTATATAACACATCAAGTGTTATGTTTCGTTCGAACGATATGCAAACTTTAGTCTTTTTATTGTGTTTAATACTCGAAGCCTTGGACGCTAGTCCCTATCTGTCAGGCTCACTGAACTAGGTACCCAATGTTCTGGTGAATACGTTTGCAGTTGTTGGATCAGTTAGGTTTCGGCTTCTTTTTTTTCCGGGGGCGGGGGGGCGTTTCGTAGTTGTTGGACAAAGCAGCAAGGCGTTTAAAACTAGGTAAACAGTACGTATATGGTCTTTGATATTCTGTGGATCTTTTCTCGCGTCTGTAACTGAAATTCGTCTATTCTGTCTTCATGGACAAACCTTGTTAGCAACATTACTGATCAACGACTGATGATTTCACCAATACCGTTGGAAAACACTTCAACCCAACAGAACTCGATCAAAGGCAAAGCTGTCAAAAAGAAAGAACTCGAAGAATCGACTATCGAGCACGCAACATGCCTTGCAGTTTCGCAAGACCTGACGGGATGATGCAATAGGCACCGAATAATGCAAAAAATATGTTTAGATATGTTAGTCGCCTACAAGTCGCCTTCACGGAAAACATGTTTAAATATTTTCTGTTGGTACGATTTACATGAATTCTACATCCGAACCATCGCTTGAATCTGCCGAATTCAGCACTATAGGTTTTGTGGTTTTGTCTAGTCTACTGAAAGTATTAAGATCGTTTAATTATTCGGCTAAACGGGCTTGTTGTTTACACCAGTCACCAAATCGCTTCATGGAACCAAGTACTTCATATAAGACCATATATAGAGATTATGTGTCGATGCTAGATCGAAAATCGGAACGCCTGAGCAGGAGTCTTGTTAATTAAAATGAAGCCATAATTCGTACTCATATTAAAGTGCGGCATAGTATATATATTTTTGTTAACATGTGGGAAATTAATCTCAATGTTTATATCATTGTCGTTTGCGAAGATTCGCCTCGGTAATTATTTTTTTTGGACTGGGTGGACCGGGTATAATAAAATCAAGAATTATATGGTGTATGTGCATCGAGATTCTACCAACTGAAATACCACAGTTGTCCGCCGTCTTAATAAAAGTACATGTTCTCTTAATCTCTTATGAAACTATTGTTGGTGATGTTGCTGCATAATTTTAAAGATATTATGGTAGTTGGTAATTGTGCAAAGTTTCTTTTCGAAATTCCCAAAAACAAAGTTGACGAAGTTTGTATTTCGTAGTGGCCGAGCTTGAGAAGAATGAGTCGAGGAAGCTTATGATGCCACAATCTCGTACTCAGAGATTGATGATCCCATGACTCAACAAAAACAAAAGATCATTGTTGTTGTCAACAAAAGAGTCATTGTTATTAATGAGTCTATCACGTTATAATCTTCCTCAAGCTCGGCCACTTTAATGACGGCGCTCCAAAATACAAACTTCACACGTAAAATATTACGTTTTCTTCAGCGAATTTTGAAATGCAATTTTACTAACTACCGTATCCTAGCTCTTTAAGATATGTAAAAACATTGCCCACAATATTTTCATCAGAGAAACACTATAATAAAACTGATTATTTTGTAATTCTGATTGGGTAGCTGTATTTCTGATTCGGTATATACTATGTATTTCTGATTGGCTGTGTACTATACTAATTTGTAATTTGTGAAATATGGCAATACGCGTACAGTTGCGATATATATATATATATATATATATATATATATATATATATATATATATATATATTATATATTTGTGAAATTCATTACTAATTCATGAGTTTTGCAGCCAATCCAATTTCAGAAATTACGTCACATGTATACCCCTATAAACCCCATACAAACTAAAACCAATGATGCTAATTAGTTACAACTACTAGTGGATGTATACTCTTCTGATACAACCACTAGTGCTTATAACTAATTAGCATCTCAATATATCAAAGGGATTTTTACTATTCATTCATTTCACAAGTTGTTTACAACACTCGCGTCCTTGTTGTATTGAATATGCAATCACTCGCCTTCGGCTCGTGATTGTATATTCAATACAACACGGCCGCTCGTGTTGTAAACATTACATATATCTATATATATATATATATATATGTTCTAAGGATTTAGGGTGAAGGAAAATTCGAGTGTAGAATATATACATTTTAAGACCAAACCGGGAGCAGTTGCGAAAAATGCAACTACACAGGCCCTCCGGCAGGAATTGAACCCACGACCTTGCGATTCTAGTGCAATGCTCTGACCACTGAGCCACGAAGGCCGTTGCCGAGAGCTTGATCGCGAGTTCTGTATATATATAATAAGGTGGTAATGCCAGGAGAGAATTGGGTATATTATAAATGATATTATAATATATCATTTATATCCTGGCATTACCACCTTATTATATATATACAGAACTCGCGATCAAGCTCTCGGCAACGGCCTTCGTGGCTCAGTGGTCAGAGCATTGCACTAGAATCGCAAGGTCGTGGGTTCAATTCCTGCCGGAGGGCCTGTGTAGTTGCATTTTTCGCAACTGCTCCCGGTGTGGTCTTAAAATGTATATATTCTACACTCGAATTTTCCTTCACCCTAAATCCTTAGAACATGCTATATCATTTATATATATATATATATATATATATATATATATATATATATATATATATATGTGAAATATGGCAGTACGCGTACAGTATATATATATATATATATATATATATATATATATATATATATATATATATATATATATATATATTTAAAACACTCATTAATAATTCATGAAGAAAACACAAAAGAAATCATGAACGTGAAAGAGGTTGTATATCTGATACAAACCACACGTGGTTGTATCACATATACAACCATTAGTGGTTGTATATCAGGTCACTATCTCCGCTCTAAAACATTGAAATTGAGCTTTTTCTGAATTAATCTGAACAAATATGACTCATATTAACATCAAAGACTCGGCGTGTTTTAAGCTGTTTACAACATTCGCGTCCGTGTTGTATCGAATATATAATCACTCGCCTTCGGCTCGTGATTGTATATTCGATACAACACGGCCGCTCATGTTGTAAACATTATATATATATATATATATATATATATATATATATATATATATATATATATATATATATATGTAATGTTTACAACACGAGCGGCCGTGTTGTATTGAATATACAAGGACGCGAGTGCTGTAAACAACTTGTGAAATGAATGAATAGTAAAAATCCCTTTCGGATATTGAGATGCTAATTAGTTACAAGCACTAGTGGTTGTATCAGAGGAGTATACATCCACTAGTGGTTGTAACTAATTAGCATCATAGGTTTTAGTTTGTATGGGGTTTACAGGGGTAACATGTGACGTAATTTCTGAAATTGGATTGGCTGCAAAACTCATGAGTTAGTAATGAATTTCACAAATATATATATTGAATGTACTTCACCGATGCTGTCCAACAGGCGGTTGTCACCGACGATCGCATGTGTATAAGTAATTGATGAAATTCATTCAGATTGTTCCAAGCTACACTGATGAGCTGTAGTACAGCGAAACACGTGTCTGTAGATTGAACTATATATATATATATATATATATATATATATATATATATATATATATATATATATATATATATATATAAAAGAAAACGCCTCAAATCAGTCTGTGGTGATTATCGGGGTATCAGTCTACTTGAGTCGGTTTAGACTCTTGCTCAATCGACTTATGACATATATCTCTCCCTCTGTCATATCTGAAAGTCAATCTGGTTTTAGAGCAGCACTGTAATTTTTAGGGAGTAAAAACTACTCCTACTTAGGTCAAAAATTACTCTTCCGAGTGGAGTAACCTGAATTGGAGCAAAAGTTGCCCCTGTTTGGGGGCAAAATAATAATAAAACTACTCTTGTGTGGAGTAAATATTACTCGTACGATCGAGTAACTAAATTGGAGTAAAATTTACCCCTGTTAAAGAGGTAGTCAGGGTAAGAGAGGGGTAATAAGTGTGGTGGAGTAAATATTACTCGCCGTAATATCAGATTAAAAATTACCCCTCTTCACGATATTTCAAGATGGCGTAATAATGGCGGACTTCGTCTGATTAAGATTTTATTTGTTTGATAACTTTGGTTACTGACGACCTTGAAGAGATGAATTGTCCTCAATGTACAGTCTTTGACATTGTGACTCCAGGGAAGTGAAACTGTTATAAATATTATTTAGTATTGATACTTAATATGGTTATGAGCGCGCTTAGGAGCGAGTGTCTGAGGCAAACAAATGCGTTCTATAAAGTCTATTAAAACGACCGTGTCATGTATTCAACATTTTAAACTATATACAGAATATATAGTAATAACTAATTGAGATAAAACTAAATCTGTTGACTTGTGCTTGGCCGTGGTTTGGCTGAATCGGTGTTTACTCTATATGCGGTGTATAGTTATGTATATATAAAGTATAATGCGCGCGACGTTTACTAAATATATACTATATCACGATTTTCTATTTCGGGTCGAAGGTTTAGTAAATTAATCTTCTTTGAGAACATTATGTTGAGCACAGTTCATGATCAGCGCCAAACATAATATACTGTATGCATATTATCCTATATGCCATGCATAAGCGGTAGAAATTCGGATTATTAGTTTGGACGACGCGTTCCGATGTTATTGGGAACTTTAATATGCATATATACGTGGAATCTTGCTAAACTTAATTCGGCGCAGAAATCTATTCAATGATTTTGTAGCATGCGGTAATATTACGAAAATCATTGAATATGTTTCTGTGCCGAATTAAGTTATACAATCATGTACATCTGCTTGCCATATGTCACCTTTTACCGCGTTTATATGAAATATTCGTTTAATAGTTTGCCTGGTAGAGTGATATAAGCGGTGCCAACGTTCTAGTTATGAACGATAGTTTTTGGTGTGTGTTTCTGGCCTTATATATTGTATAGCTAGCCTGATTGATATCCATGTTCTCTTATTTTGTCCTTTGAACACTTGACAGTTGGTATTTTCTTGACGTGTTATAGAAAACGCAATTTCCGCAAAAAGATAATCTAATTTAGTGCATCAAACATCTGTTTATCATACCAGATCGTGCGTGTGGACATGCACATATTTTATGGTGTCATATTTTCCTGTTGCAACCATAGCCAATCATTTGATTTCTTATGTTGTATAAACCAATCAAAATGCATGCCAAGATCTGGCGCTTGATTCAGATTATGAGACGAAAAAGCGGTTGGTATCCCAGTCAGTTCTGGACTTCTGGTCTTCTGGAAGCCTATACTAAAGCGTTGCTTTACATGTGGATATAGCATTAAATACTCGTTCATTAGAGAGTACATTTCTGAACGTATGGAGAGCTAATACAAAGCCAAAGGTAAGCGAAAGTAATATTTTACTAGTACAGATGTCGTATATATATATATATATATATATATATATATATATATATATAATATGTAGTATTTACAATATGAGTGGCCGTGTTGTATTGGATATACAAGCTCGAGCCGAAGGCGAGAGCTTGTCATATCCAATACAACACGGACACGAATATTGTAAATAGCTTAAGATACTCCAAGTCTTTGATGTTAATATGAGTCATATTTGTTCAGATTAATTCCACTAGTGGTTATATCTGATACAACCACGTGTGGTTTGTATCAGATATACAACCTCCTTCACGGTCATGATTTCTTTTGTGTTTTCTTCATGAATTATTAATGAGTATTTTAAATATATATATATATATATATATATATATATATATATATATATATATATATATATATATATATATATATATATATATATGCCAGACAGTTTGCCTTTGTATTTAATGCCAGACAGTTTGCCTTGAGTGAGTTAATTTCCAAACTTGGCGCGTACTCACTTCTTGATTTGCGATGGCCAATAATGGCATTGGCGCTTACCAATAGATATAAAGGAATGATATAGAGGAGCTATATATTATATCTTTTGATAGCAATGGGAGTAATTACCAGTGTAAGAAATGTTGTGGTTATTGTTATTGTGAGCGTTTACTGTGCAAATAATGTCAGTATAACTTCTGCTGTTTGGTCTTCAGTATATCTTTTCCAACTTTTCTGTACCAGTCTGCATACTATTTACATATACATATTTTTATATGTACGCACGTACTGAAAGAATATTGAAAGCAAAGACTGACATGAATTCATTTTCGAAAGCACACGGGTACGCACGTCCTTTCACGACCTCATGATTAATGTTTGTTTTATCTCGCATTACAGATGCCTTTACAATACAGAACTTGAAGATTAAGTCTCATCAAGGTGACGGTCTGGTACCGGTAAGCAGGTTTTGGTAACTATACGCATACTAAGATGGTTTACAAATATTATATCGTTAATCGGATATAGAAAATAACATAATTGAACTAGACTGGCGTAAATAGCGTGCACTGCAAGGAAGACCCTGCAGGCATTTTTAAAGCTAAGGTATGCCAGCTTTTAAAAGCTAAATTATCGGTGAAAATATGCAATAATATCTGCATGTCCACACAATAAGAAACTATCAATATATGTTATATTTGTACGTTATGTTGCAAGGTTTATTTTACACAGACTAGGATAATTCGTGTTTTACTGTGCTTTTTAAGACTTATTCCATCTGGGATGTGTAAAAAGTAAATATGAGATTATATAAAATCTGTCAACACTCAAGTGTATTTGTTGTATGCTGGATTTAAAATAAAGAAATGGAATTGAAATATTGAACTCTCCACGTGCTGGAGTTTTGAGTTGACGCGACTTGAAACAGAACGTTGAGGCGGCACGCCTTGCGAGTAGAGAAATATTTCAATTCCCCATGTTACTATGCTGGAGTTTTGAGTTGGCACGACTTGAAACAGAACGTTGAGGCGGCACGCCTTGCGAAAGTAACTATCTTTATTATTTTTCTTTATGCTTCCTTAAACAATATATTGATATAATTTTTATGAATATTTATCCAAATGGAACATGTCTCAAAGTGCGCCATAACGCAAAATATATTTTAAATGAAAAAATAGAATGTTGCCAAGCTGGCAAACTTTTTAGATGCATTTTGCATAATACACATACCACAATTTAAAATAGAGGATGTATAACGCGTGATATGCTGGGACAATATGTTGCTCTCCCTTCTCCTACTGCATCGCATTTAACTTGTATTCTTCTAATTTTTTAAAGGTGACAGCGATTCAGAACTGCTATGGGAGAAATTATCAATCGATAGATCTTTCAAAGACGGCAGCTAACTCTATTTCTGCTGTGTCTAATTAGCGTAGGAAAGTCATGCGATGTATAGCAACATTTGCGTTCAACGCAACGCAGCGGCTTTATTTGCGTTAACGTTTTGACCTTAGCACTATTAATGCTGTTATACCAGAACATTATTTATCTAACAGAATGAAAGGATAAGACACGTTTAGTTTGAAAGATGGCATTCGACAGGCCGCTATTGTATGAATATATAGTGAATACATGGTTTTGTAAAGTTATATAATTGTTAAATGTATAATTTCCTTTACCTAAAAGTAAAAGGCTAAATATTTGAATGTGACGAAGGAGAGACGTTGCATGCGCTATTGCATCCCAGCGTATTACTTATTTTCGATTTATGTAGAACTTATTATTTCAAGGTATAGTAACACGTACTGAATAAAGTCACTGAAATATTTCCGAATCTTTCATGTTGCATATTTTACGTTATATATATGTTTTATATTTTCGCTTTGTGAACGCTTTACCTCGAGCGCGCTAACAAAAACATTCACCACAAAAATGTATGGCGTAATATATATTTCTCGTTTTGAAAGGTAGATTTTACTCCTCAAAGCTTTACCTTTTAGGGTAAAACTTACTCTCCGTGCGTAGGAGTAATTTTTACTCCCCCAGAAATTTTACCCCTCAAAACTGGGGCATTTCTACGACAAACTTTTTACCCACAATTTGAGGGTAAAAATTACCCTCTTTGGTTAGGAGTAATTTTTACTCCCCCAAAAATTTTACCCCTCAACACTGGGGCATTTCTACGACAAATATTAAGCCGTATTTTGAGAGTAATTTTTACTCCCTAAAAATTACTGTGAGGTCGGGGCGCTATGGATACGATTTTCTCTGCAAGGCAGCTGCATGCAAGAGAAATGTGTGGAACAGGAATTGCCTCTGTATCAGGTGTTTGTTGACCTGACAAAAGCTTTCGACACTGTTAACCGGTGTGCTCTCTGGGAGATCTTGGGGAAGCTTTGATGTCCAACTGACTTTGTTGATATGCTCAAGCAAATGCACGATAATATGAAAGCTCAGGTGAACATTAATGGTTCACTTTCGGAGCCTATAAGTATTGATAATGGTGTGAAACAGGGTGACATTCTAGCCCCTACTCTGTTCTCAATTTACTTTGCTGTGGCTATTGCGTTTGCGTTTCAAGACTGTAATGTTGGTGTCTATATGTGCTTTAGGACCTCTGGAAAGCTCTTCAATCTCCGTCGTTTTGATGCCAAATCCAAAACTTTTGAATGCCTGGTGCGAGAACTATTGTATGCAGATGACGTAGATCTTGTGGCTCACTCTGAGGAGGATATGCAGTTTCTCATGGACAAGTTTTCCAATGCTTGCTCTGCCTTCGGACTTACAATTAGTCTTAAAAAGACCAAAGTAATGTTCACGCCAGCACCAGGTCAACCTTATTCAGAACCAAACATCAATGTGTGTGAGAACAGGCTCGATGTGGTGGACACCTTTGTTTACCTTGGTTCTACAATTTCTAGAGATGGCTCCCTTGATGCGGAAATTCATCAGAGAATAGAGAAAGCCACTTTTGCTTTTGGCAGACTAGAGGACAGAGTATGGGCTGATCGTGGAATTACTCAAAGGGTTAAGCTAAGTGTATATATGAGGCATGTGTTCTCACGTCTCTTCTCACTACTCGTCTGAAACGTGGACAACTTATCGCCGTCACATACAGGTGCTTGAAAGGTTTCACCAAAATTGTCTCAGGAGAATTCTTGGATTCAAGTGGGACTCATTTACTCCAGATACTGTTGTTCTTGAGAAAGCTGGCACCTCTAGTATTGAAAACGCATAGTTCTGAGCCTATTGCGTTGGTCAGGTCATGTTGTCAGGATGGCTGACTCTAAGTTACCTAAACAACTTCTGTATGGGGAACTCACCTTGAACAAACGTCCACAACGCAAACCTAAAAAAAGGTATAAGGATTCTATCAAATGTAACCTCAAGCTGATTAAGACTGATGAGTCTGAATGGGAGGCGTTAGCATGTGAAAGGGATGCATGGCGTGACACCATCAAAAAGGGTTGCGATCTATTTGAGAGTGTAAGAGTGGAGCATGCCCAAATCAAACGTGCTATACGCAAGCAAGATCAATCCGCCCTTCCAGATGACTTTACTTCTAGGTTCATCTGTGATGTTTGTAGTCGTCTTTTCTTGTCGAAAGCTGGCCTCGCCAGTCACAGGTCCCATGAGCGCAGACAAAATCAAGCTGTGTGTAATGATCTCCTTCCCCAAAGGCCTTTGGACAACACATGCCCTGTATGTGGTAAGGTTTGCAAGTCATCTGGCGGACTGAAAAAAACATTTTAAGGTCCATAAAGACTCTCCCTCAGAACTTGTACAGAATCTTACCTTGAAATGCCATATCTGTGGAAAGTCCTGTAAATCCCAAACCGGGCTTAAAAGTCATCTGCGTGCACATGGTCGCATGAGAGAATGTGAAATTATTATTATTATTATTATTTTATTTTTATTTTTTTAATCTTACCAAGAGATGGCTATCTTCTGTCAAGAAGCAGCAATCATCATATATATATATATATATATATATATATATATATATATATATATATATATACGTGTGGGTTTTGGTCTACGAAACGCAAATATAGATTTTCGCTTACCTCAAAAGTCTGCAACAGGCTGTTTCATCTAAAAAAGAATCTTCAGGCAGATGACAATTTTCGAAAACAGGGGGTGCTTATATCCTTCTTGCCGGAATGTGGGAGTGTGGGGGCGAAACAATACATGCATTCATGGCTTTTGTTGCGCTGTTTGCGCGGAATTTATTTCGATGACGACATTGACTGATAATTTCTGCTCTTTTGTTGAGTAAACAATTCTTGTTTTTATCTTTCAAAATATAAAATTTTTTTTCTAAACATAAATTACATCGTTTTGAACCTCCCGTACGTGTACGAAATAGAATGTTTTAAAATTTGCCAATTAATACTAAAATCCTGTTAAAAATCTTATGGAGCTTATAAGATTTTTAACAGAAACACAGTCAAAGTAAGTTACAGCTGCATGAACAATGTTAAGTCGATAATCACTAAACACAATGCACACATATCTAAGAATAACATGCCACAGGATAAGGACACTAGCTGTTGCAATTGTAGGAAAAACACGAATTGTCCACTTAGAAAACAATGCATGACTAGGGACATGCAACTAGTATACAAAGCAACAGTCACAGTAAACAACACAAACACGATCAAGAATTACATTGGCATGACCTCAACCACATTCAAAGAGCGATTGGCCAACCACACTACATCTTTTCAGCATAAAAAGCATGCAAACGACACCGAACTTTCGAAATATATTTGGGCATTGAAAGAAAACAATAAGGATTTTAGTATTAATTGGCAAATTTTAAAACATTCTATTTCGTACATGGGAGGTTCAAAACGATGTAATTTATGTTTAGAAGAAAAATTTTATATTTTGAAAGATAAAAACAAGAATTGTTTACTCAACAAAAGAGCAGAAATTATCAGTCAATGTCGTCATCGAAATAAATTCCGCGCAAACAGCGCAACAAAGCCATGAATGCATGTATTGTTTCGCCCCCACACTCCCACGTTTCGGCAGGAAGGATATAAGCACCCCTGTTTTCGAAAATTGTCATCTGCCTGAAGATTCTTTTTTAGATGAAACAGCCTGTTGCAGACTTTTGAGGTAAGCGAATATATATATATATATATATATATATATATATATATATATATATATATATATCAAAACTGATCTATATATATATATATGCGTGACATGCACCTGTTTCTGTTTGCTTTTGTTTACCAACTGATAGTGTATATAGAGAGATGCTAATATGTTCTTCAATGTATTTTCAATTTAAATGAAAATGACAAATTCCTGCAGTCATTAATTGAAATGTGCGTATATACGAGATCAAATCATTTATACTCAGAAACAGATGCGATGACGAACGAGTAAGATGATGAACCAAAAATACTTTTTAAAAAATATTTTCTACTAAACCGAAAGAAATATAGTAGTTAAATACAGTTATTTTATGCTTCTTTCCCCAGGAAATCAGTTATGAATGGAAGAAACTCAATTTCATTACCGTTGTCAGGCGCTGTATATGTAATCAAAAAGTTTAATAAAAAAAAAAATGTTTTGACCGTCATGCTGAGAAGATTTCCAAAATTGTTGTGTGTCGTATGTTTTTCTTAGTTGGATACATATCATCATGCAAGGCCAAACTATATATATATATATATATATATATATATATATATATATATATATATATATATATATATATATATATATATATATATATATATAGTTTGGGCTTGCATGATGATAATATGTATATGATATATATATATATATATATATATATATATATATATAGCTTGGGCTTGCATGATGATAATATGTATATGATAATATATATATATATATATATATATATATATATATATATATATATATATATGAATTTAAACTTTAAAAGTTCAAAACCGAGGCGCAGTGATATATCAGAGCAACAGAACTAAATTGTGAAGTCACATAGTGATCATGATCATGACATGTAAAAATCTCAGTGCATATACCTGTGCAAGTCTAAGACGAACGTTGTGTAATTCACGCGTGTTTTTGTTTTACTAGTTTCAATGGCAAAAGCATTAATTCTTTGATCTATTTTATACTAATTTTTCCTTCGAGAGAAAATAATCATATAAAAATTTATTCTGAATATATAATGCAATCAGAGCTAGAATATCTCCCCACATTAATAAACAATGCAAGCGATGCATGAGCATTTTATCAGATTCACATAGACATAGTTACAGTTGAAATAAACTACTTTTCAGTTGTCTTTTTACATTATATTATAAAATAAATGGTGGCACAAAATGTTTTTGCAACAACATGTAATATTTATTCTTACATGTACGACTGTTTTGTTTGAAATGAATACATTTCTTTCTTACATTATTCTCTTACTCCTGTCATACATACATTTCAATAAAAATTAATCATTTTTTTACTGGCCGTACGCGTTTACGGATAATAGAGAGATAATTCACGTTCGTACGCCGAACCACAAACGGCAAGCGAAGGTAAAGTTCTTATTTAAAACAATCACTCACAGAAAAAGACTTCTCGCATTAAACTATAACGTAAAATCACCATCTTAACTAGAAATACATAAATGCAATAACCCCTCACCCGCTTTTACATGATTTTTTGTACATACCCCCAGATTAGAAAACATTAATGCAACCCCCTTGCCCTCTTTTCTATTGGGGCCTGGAAATAGGCTACTGAGGCAGGCGTAAAAATTTTGTCAAAATATTAAGTTCTTTTATTCTATGTTTACAAAGAACATCGCTGCAGCACCTGAAAACATTTTTCAAAAACATTGAATTGATTGAAAACTACTCAAACAACTACCTGGCTGGATGCCACGGCTATATTGATTGATGGCAAATTCCTTTAAAGTGCCTATGACATGAAAAAATGAGTATGGCATTTTTTACACAGACTGAAAGATGTTCAGCCAAATAATAGTCTCAGAAAGTTTGGCGTAATTCTGATGAATATTTTTCGAGTTACAACGCGTTGAAGTTGCCAATTTTGCCATATTTTCGAATAAAAAGTACGAAAAGTCTGGGACCGAGTTTAGGCCGCGATGACGTAGGCGTGTGGACTCATCGTACATTTCACTGTGGTGATACAGGTAAATACAGCAAGATAGGGCTTTGGAAAACGAGTCAGAAAACGAATATTTTGTTTCACCAGCTACTATGGCAGACGAAGAATCAAATGATATGATTAAGCAGCAGTTTTTGGTTGATGCTGATAGTGATGAACCATCAGATCATGATGCAGTCGAGAGGCGATCGTCGATGATGTTACATTCCTTCGGAAATATTGTCCAAAGATATGGCAGTGTTACAGTTAATAGTAAATTATTCTGAATATTGCCGAGTATTAACAAAACGAATAGAACTAAAACAACAATATTTTCTATTCTACATGTTTCTATTATATATAATATACAATATATTCACACATCTCAAGCCAGTATTCATGGGTGCCGACTGCCGAAAAGTGTATCGCTTCTGGGTCCAGATAAATTACGTTGGGTCTTAGCTAGATTCCCGTAATATTATAAAGCAAATAGTACTGCGGATAACACAAAGTCTTTAAAATGCGCAAGCAAAGATGCGACGTGAGTCAAAAGTCGGGACGATGCCTAGGCAAATGCTTTTTGTACATCATACATAATTTCCGTTCCGTTCAGTTCTGCTCTCGTTTTCTCAGTGAAACCTGTCCAAAATTGCTCTGGTGCATGCGAACATTTTTCGGCTGATCCATACCACACTATCGTCCTTTCGAAGGCTGGGTTTGGGGCATAGTCCATAATCATAGCGGCGAAACATAATCTTATATATTTGATTTGCTGTTCCCTAAAATATACTATTCCACCTGATTGTTGTGATATACGAAACTTCGATCAGTACGACATTTAGTTCGAGTCGTCTAGCGTTACAATATTTCCGCTCTGGTTATTGGTCCTATTATTATGACTAATTTGCTCTGAGTTACTGTTTATATATCCCACATTTCAGCGTCTCGTGCAATTTCAGCTAGTTTGTTCAATCACGACATAATTTGCGCAGGCGACAAAACTGCGTTGGTCATGCATTCGCGTGCCAGACCCTTGTTAACCAAATACTTAATATTACTGAACTGATAATATGTAAAGAAACTCGCGCTAGAGATTAAGTTGAACATATATGCATGGATCGAATGCGGACAACTGTACAGTAAATAGTGTATACACTCAAGACCAACATTAACATTACTAAAGACATCTTATTTATAGTGAAAACCAGTTCTCTGTAACATGACTGCTAAACTGATATCTAAGTGATTATTGTTATAGTAATATAGTATAACTACTAACTTTTAGCAAATCCCATGACCAGACCGACGATAAAATTGCACAAAGATTGCACGCAAAACAACGTAATTCCTAGACCAACATTCTACCCTCTATAATGGTTCTGTTCACGACATTGCTGCGATCACGCTGATCAAAAAGTAAACAAAACGTTTTTGCTTGACCTAACTTCACTTTTACTAGGAGTGTTTATACTCGCGATTCAATGGAAAAATGAATATCCAGAGATCATCAACACATTGGTAATATAGAATTTCACTATAACGCTAAAATAAAGTTGTTTTATTCAGAATCATAGCCATCCCAATTTGCTCAAAAACGGCTAATAATACCTGTTATTTTGTTTAGTCAACTTGAGATGTGTCCACACGCCTACGTCATAAGCCGGTCTGACCGCGCGATGGAATTTCGCACTCTTCGAGTCGTTTCAGGTGAACTTCGAAGAGTCGTAGTTCGAAAAATATGCGACAAAATGATGCCAAATTTCGTGAGATTACCTTTCACAGGTATATCTTTCACTTAATACAAAAAAATCGTATACCATTTTTTCATGTCATAGGCACTTTAAGCAAAAACAATTTTTTATTTCGAAATCAGAAGTGCTGAAACTGTTTCCACCTACATGTTAATAAATATTTCCACAGCACGTTTTAGAGAAGAAAACTTATTTTCCGTGTTTGATGCCAAACTATGGACAAGCTACGTTAAGTCACAAGTGGTTTTACAATAAGAAACTATTTAAAAGAAGCTACTAAAACGGCAGCCACAAATGACTAATACAACAGGCAAGCAAACTGACATGCAATGGACACGTTTAAAACACTTTAAGGACACACAAAAAAGAAAACAAAATTAACAGTGATAGGATGTAAACAGGAAACTTGAACAGTTTCTCTACTAAATGCTCGTGATTACCGAGATCGGCTGTTCTATATTTTCACCGTAAACTTTTCGCCGGTCTTTATTTCTTCATTGGTTTTCAAGTTTTACCATTGCTTTTTCCTCCTGTAGAGTTTTGGTTTGAAAAGGTTTGACGGGTTCCTTCTTCTCAAGACGTTGTTTTGCTTTATGTCGTAGACGTTGATTTGTTTCTGTTCTTTTAAAAGTGACATATATATACGTTTCCCAAAAACTCCTTTCTCACGTCTTTTTGTCATGAAAAAATTATGTTGATAGTTCAAATCTTTTTGTCAAGAACTATATTGTCCCCAGTGCCCCACAATCTTAACCGTGCATGGTCCGTCCACACATATATACAAATAAATATTCAGATCACAGAAATTCGTTCGCATTTCACGTTTGTCCACGCGTGTAAAATGACTCCACGTGTGTCGAGATTAGCACGCCCGGGCTCGGGGATGAAGAAATACAAAACGTAGTGGCGAGGACCATTTGTGGGGGATGGGCCAAGATGGCGGCCAAAAACAAAATGGCGGGAACAAATGGCCAAATGAACTCTAGATAAACTGGAACGCTAACTCGCTTGCACGTTTTGAAGCCAGCATGGGGGCCGCCATACACGTCAACCCCAGTCCCTTTTATTGTATAACCGAGAGAAAATGAAGCTGAATTTGGTGAACTGGGTTGCCAAAACAGCTTGAAATCAAAGAAAAACTAAACTTGTTAACCACATTTAAGCTTAAATCAAATTCCAATATACCGCAGAGTAGGTGAACACTGACATGACGAGTAAAAACAAGGAAAACAGTAAAAATATAAGCTCTCAAGTGAAAGTCAACAATACGCAACCAAAATTGCCATTGGTTTGGACAAATATAAAGAAAATACATAAGAAACCCAAGTTTAAAATGAAGAGGTTGTTTATAAAAACAGTTGGGTTTTAAATTTCTCAATTTACAGTAGGAAATACCCAACAAAATGCACTTTACCATGTGTTATTACAGCCCTGGAATTACTCTTCGTATCGAAAAATGTCAGATTTAGCATTTCCACAACTGAAACATGAGTTAAAGCTATAATTTAGCATTATTTTATTACTAATTCTTGGCAAGACAACCTTCAAACGTTTGAGACAACAAAGAAAAATAAGAGAAACCTGCATTTTCCGTACGACATTACCAGAAATTTGGGTCATTTGTGCCGCTGCTTTCAGTCAGCGGCTATATACGCCTAATAATGTAAATATGTATTCTAGAATTTCTAATGAGTGTGATTCTACTGTAGTCTAGTGTTTTTCATTATTCAGGTCATTGAGTTCTTTAGAATTCGCCTAAATCGTGCACGAAAAGGACTGTGAAATCAAGCAAGTTCAAACGTTTTTGGAAGTACGTACTATGCCAGAGACAAATGAGTACCTTTATGCGCTCTCGAAGCAGACTGACTCATGCCGAATGCAACGCGAGTCGGGCACTTCGCATCGCCCGTAACGTTGTTGGTCAATTTGGCCAATTTCTAGAACCTGTTTGCAAAGATTACTATGGCTAACACTATGGATAGTGGCGCTTTCAGTGCAAAAATAAGACGAGCTAGGGAAGTACTTTGTCGTCGAAGTAAGCAAACGTTTTTTAGTTATAACTGTTCCTTAGTCCATGCTGAAGTCAAATGGAGTCGGGCAAAGAAGAAATATGTCACCGTTTAAGCAAAATTTGAATTATTATGTGCTCTCCTTATTATTTACTGTTGAGAATCTCTATTATTATGGTCGTTAATACGCACGCGCGCCACCATCTTGTCCCAAATTTCTGGTAATGAGTTTCGGACTCGAATTTTGCTTTTGTTCGGCAGATATTTCGTCATTCAATCCATTTTCATGTGTAGAAATTGTTCAGGTACAAGGCTAATAAGCCCAATACATACTATCTTCTTCGTTATCATCTATAAAAAAACTTTAGGTCTAAAAAAATGGTTGTTTTGTGCAGCGAGTTTTCAGTTTTTCATTGTGCCCCTCATAGGTTCTGTTGACGTCAGACGTGCAATGGCGACCCCCAGCGGCTGGAAGTTTGGCTTCACCCAATCATAGGGCCTGTCTTATGGAGTTAGCGTTCCAGTTTATTTAGAGTTCAGTGGGCACAGGCTGCAAAAAATGAGTCATATTTTGACTCATTTTTGACTCGGCCCAGGCTTCACGATGTTTATCGCGCCTAGTCAGGCTCAATTATTTTCTGAATATTCAGTTCAGCTTGACTGACCCAAACTGGAAACAATCAAAACATTCATTTCCAAATACATTGTCGAATTACTAGAAATACATGAACGCAATAACCCCTCGCCCGCTTTTTGATAAATTTTTGTAAATACCTCCTGATATTCCCTCTGATTAAAAACACTTGCGCTCTTTTTTATTGGGGGCCTGGAAATAGCCACTCCTGTTTATCAAAATATAGTTTTAATTCTAGTAGAATATTTGAAATAAAAAAACTACAGTTTTAATAACTCTATTTTTTTGAAGAAAAAGGTAACGAGGAACAAAGAAAAATTTAAGGATGACATTTCGTGAAAAATATTGAGATAAAGAAAATTGCACGTTGCTTCCAGGGTTTGAACTCAACCATGTTACTGTGCAAGTCGACTTTGTTAACCACCAGACTACCGAGACAGGCGAAAAAATTTTGTCAAAATACTAGGGTTATATTGCACACTTCTTTCTTTCCATGTTTACAAAAAACATTACACTACAGCATCTGAAAACATTTTTTCAAACCTGGCAGTCTGCCATGGCAATGTTCATTTATGACATTTCAAAGTGCTGAAATTGTTTTGACCTACATGTTAATAAATATTTCAACAGCATTTGTATGTTTTACAGAAGAAAAATTGCTCCTTTTCCGATTTTTATGCCAAATTATGGACAAGCTACGTTAGTCACAAGCGGTTTTACAATAAGAAAACTATTTGAAAAAATATATATATTAAGACGGCAGCCACAGATAAAAAATACAACAGGCAAGTAAACATGCAATGGATAAGTTTAAAATAACTTAAGAGTTTAAGGACACACAAAAGAGAAAACAAAATTAACAGTGATAGGATATTATATACATAAGGAAAGTGGGAAACTCGAACAGTTTTCCTACTAAATGTTCATGATTACTGAGAGCGGCTGCTCTTAAACTAAAACCGTTTCACCGGCCTTTATTTCTTCGTCGGTTTTCAAGTTTCACTCTTGCTTTCTCCTCCTTTCGAGTTTCGGTTTGACGGGTTTCCTTCTACTCAAGACGTTGTTTTGCTTTATAGTTTATACGTAGACGTTGATTTGTTTCTGTTAATTCTTTCAAAAATGATATACGTTTCCCAAAAACTCCTTTCTCAAGTCTTTTAATATTTATTTGTTAGTTCAAATCTTTTTGTCAATAACTATATTGTCCCCAGTGCCCCCACAATCTTAACCACGCATGGTCCGTCCACACATACAGTATACAAATAAATAAATAAATAAATAAATAAATATTCAGATCACAGAAATTCGTTCGCATATCACGTTTGTCCACGCGTGTAAAATGACTCCACGCGTGTCGAGATTAGCACCCTCACCGGGCTCCGGGCCTTCGGCCCTTACGCCCGGGCTCGGGGATCAGAATAAACTACAGTTTTAACAAATATCTGTACGTAAATCCTTATTATAAAATAACCGGAAGTAAATGAACGAAAACACGCACTCTGATTGGCTATTGGGTCAAACAAGCGTGCCATTATAACTCCATAACGGAACGGCACACGAGATACTTCGCGACGATTTTGTCGTTTTTGATGAATTTTATGTGGATTTAATCATCAACGAAAGTCAAGAATTACTTGGATATATGTCTAATCACGTAATTAACACAGCAGAATGTTTTCAGTACAACTTTAAGTGCATTTTCATCGCTAAAATCCCCGACGTGTTGTACGGGGCCACGCCTGGCGCTAAATGGTAACAAACTCGTCCTGAGACAGGTAATCTGTTTTTCTGCTTACTTTCATTGGGTTTATTGACAATTTAAAGTCATTATTTTATAAAAGAAATAAAAAACTTAGTCGCTGTGCGATTATCGGGTTATAATGCACTCGAGAAGCTAGTAAAACACTCGGCTATCCCCTCGTGCTTTACACGCATCTCTCGTGCATTATAACTCGATAATCGCACGCGACACGTTTTTTATTTCTTAATTAGTTATCATTTGCTTCACCGTTGTACCAAATTCGCAAGAAACTGGATTGCCGTTATCTGGCCGGGCCGCCTTGTTTTCGTAAGTTTTCGGTGGATTCAATTCAGCGTTTTGAAAAACATTTAGGCTGTGGTGTACTTTCCTTTCGCAGCCAAAATAGTTTTTGACCAAGTCTTTCGTTCACCCGATTTAGAAAACACACTGAATTGCCGTCCCATGGGCTTCGTTGTATGGCAGCCAGGGCACAGAGACGACACGACCCATCATTACATATTCTTCCGACGTTTTCACGGGTGTTTCGCCAGCTTTCCTCACATTTTCATTTATTTCGAAGTTGTTTTTTAACAGCCAGCAATTCTGAATATAATTTGAGCCCAAAAAACAAATGCCCGCGAGTTAGCCTGCCGCCCGCCTTGTTTCCATCAATCAGAATACCTAAAACATCCAAAGTTATCTCGACCCATCAAATGTGGTGATAGCTCAGCCTGTGCCAGGGCCATTTGTTCTTGGCCGCCATCTTGGCCCAGCCCCCACAAATAATGGCCCTGGGGACGAGGTTGAGTAGAAACTATACTAACAAAATCAATTCCGCCGTTTGTCGGAGATCTCAAACGCGAAGCTTAAACTCTCTAACATATATATGTAGTTAAAGATAGCTAGAGAACTGAAGTGATCAAACAGTATTATGATAAGGAACTGAGCATATATTACTAAAAAATTAAAGACGAACATACTTTGTACATGCGTTTACTTTATAATAGTATAAAAGATATAATGATGTAGACGCGTAATTTGTTTTAGAAGATCTAGACGGTTCTGATGTTCGTAAATCGCTGCTTTACTATTATGCATATTTTATGACTATAGCTTCTCATTAGTCGACCATCTTTAGTTAATTTCCACTTTATATTGTTTATTATGCATGCAGCTGTCGCCTTGAAGTTGAGATTATCACCGCTACGGAAATTCTGCAATCTGATTGGTTGATAAGTGGTCGATTATTTTCCGAAGAAAGTTCTTATCATTTAATTAAACAACGTGCGTTATGTCAACTAAAAAGAAAAGAGAAAAACAAATCTATTCTTAATTGTTTGTCTAATTCTATTCTTATATCTTTTGTATACGTGTACATATTTAGTGATTTTTAGTTTCTTCGGGACAAAAGTAACAAATATCACCTAGTTCATCTATAAGCTTGGTCGACGCTCTTTTCATTCTGCGTTAGTGCGTTGCAACCAAGCACGGGAAAAATATACACATTCAAGCTGCAATCAAGCGCACTATTTGGAAACAATATATTTCGGCTTAAGGAACACCAAGTTTCAAACAAAAAAAGCCGTTAACTTTATACGGAAGAAAATAAGTTGCGAATAAATTGGTCGCGAACGAACGGTCAATCACCGGCTAACTTTAACACTTTGAGGCCTGGACCTCTCCCTGTGCTAAATAAAATCGTCTGGTCTTAGCCAGACTATAAAATACTAAAGACTCGTCTTCAGGCTTCAAAGTGTTAATAAGCCGCGGCTTAATTTGGGCTACAGATTCAACCCTGGGCTTATTCTAGTCGCGGTTTATTGATAAATTGATCTTTTATAAAGCTTTTCTCGACTATAATTCAGGCCGCGGCTTAGATCGTTCACAGCTGTCAATTTTCTGCCGTATATTAAAACGGCAATGAGATCTACTGTACACGACTATATAGGTTAGCGCACGCTCAAGTTCATCTACTGCAAATGGTACGTATAGTAAGCCACTGACCTGAAAACCAATTCCTTTATAATTATGAAACGAACTTTAGCTTAATTTATGTGCGTTTGCAGCAGGCGAAGAGTTAATTGATAAGTGCATGTCAGAGACAACATTGTCATTGTTTCCGGGTTTTTGTTTTTTTTTCATTTATCACTTAACTCAAAAGTTAACTCAAAAGCTGTAAAAAACAACTTTAACTGTCTGAAGTGTAGTATAACGGTATGTTTTTCAATTTTCCAGAGATTTGAATTAATACATATGAGAACAGTTAACGTTTATTAGCAATATTTGAAATATTACACATACATGCAACTATTCTTTCTCAGTAACTCAAAAGTTAACTCAAAAGCTGTAAAAAAACAACTTTAACTGTCTGAAGTGTACTATAACGGTATGTTTTTCCAATTTTCCAGAGATTTGAATTAATACGTTTATTATCAATATTTGAAATATTACACGTACATGCAACTATTCTTTCTATGAAGAAATAATAATATAAACGTTATTATTATTATCATGACAACAAAATCACGTGATTTGCTAACCTCGTACCCAGGGCATTTTGAGCATTTTGCCCGAACGTTGTAATGTCGCAGCCTTCAAGCCTCACAAGCCCGGAATTGATTTCAAGAAAATACATTTTTTACTGCACGATCGGAAATCGCATAGAAAATCGGCCACTTTCACGGGGCAGTTCGCAGTCCACGTGCGTGCTGGCTCAAGTGAGTTGTCGGCCGTGTATTGATGACAAATATACAGCGATATTGTTCGAGATTGAGCTAAAAACAGACTACATATTTGAGATCTTGGGATTTTTTGAAGGAGTTGGGATTTTTTTGGGATTTTTTTCTCAGGGATTCAACCTTGGGATTTTTCTTGGGATTTTTCCAGAGCAAACAGTTTCGGTTTTAAAAAGCTGATTTCAATGTTAATCGTATTTTTTTTAAATTTACTTGATCATATCATTAGATCATACTCCAGTGATCTTACTCCACTAGCCTTAGCCAGCCGCTGCGTTCTTTACGTATGCGTTTGATTTAGACAAGATGAAGTACTCTATTCAAATGAAGTATCACTGATACAGTGGGCTCAGATTGCTATATGTGTGAAACACATGTGAAACCGAGGTTGATGTGAAACATGATGTCAATGGCAACGAAAAAAATTTGGAACATGCATATCAAACGGCGATAGAGACCTGGGAATAGTCAGTAAATGAAGCTGTTGAACCTTGGGATTTTTTGGTAAAAAATAGGGAATCTTGGGATATTTTCAGACCTTTACTGGGATTTTTACGAAACTTGACTTGGCAACACTGTTGAGTGTGTTCGTTGTGAGGCCGTGCTTCGAGTGAGAGTATTAAACTAAACTGTGACTGTGAACTGTGAATAAAACTTTTAAAACCTTTTGTGATTTATCTTGGATAAGCGAAAAGATTCAGGATACGTGGCACCCCCGATGGGACTGTGAAAACCCATATATTAAACAAGAACGCGACAATGTCAGTGGAAATTCAAAACAGCAAAACAGCGACGTCAACAAACGACGCCTTTGTGATATCTGAAACTGTTCTTCAGACGAAGATTACACAGCTTGAGCGAGCTACGGAGAAAGCTGAAACAGTTATACAAACGGAGAAAAAACGAGTAATTGCCAGGCACGTCGATACCTTGAAAGAAACTCTGTCTGAAGTAAACCGATTGCGAAGGGACGTCGAGGCAGAAAAAATCGCTAAAAGCATAGACGCGGGTGAAATCGACAAGTGGAACGACGATGTCGAAAACAAGATGGAAACAGCCGACGGTATGATTGAAATGTTAGAAGGATGGTTAGAAGAACAAGACGCAAAGATAGAAAGATTACAGCGTGATCAGAAAGTCGAAAGAGAGAATCAAGAGCGAGAAGAACGACTACACTTTGAGCTTAAACTACACGAAGCGAAAGTGAAACTACAAGCCGAAATAATTAAACCGGATACACCGCAGACAAACAACGAAGCGCTCAAGTTACAAGCGAGGTTACCTAAACTTCAAATAACTAAGTTCAACGGAACTTATGGCGACTGGCCTCGGTTTTGGAGTCTGTATTCCGAAACTATCGACAAGACCAGCGCACCTCCTGTAAGTAAGTTCTCCTACCTAAGAGAATTGTTGTGTGAAAAAGCAAAGAAAACCATAGAAGCTCTACCGCATACAGCCGAAGGCTATAACCGAGCCATTGCCATTTTTAAAGATCGTTTTGGAAAAGAAAGTGAAATTGTGAAAACCTACGTAAAAGAAATACTGGATCTGCCTCATATCGCCACGACTAACGCAAAAAGAATACACGAGTTTTTCGAGAAACTGGCTTACTGTGTACAGTCGTTGGAAACACTTAAACAACTTGACGCAGTCAATGGCACTGTCTCAATGATTCAGGATAAATTGCCCGCCATCAGAGGAGATCTCGTTAGAAGCGACTGTAACTGGGAAAGCTGTTACTTCGTACAATTTACTGAAGCTCTGCGACTCTGGACCCGACGAAATCCAGTCATAGAAGATGCGAAATCAAAAGACCCATCGAAGAAACGAGATCGACAAAGCCGAGGATGTTACCAAACACAACAAAGGAAGGGTCGACAGCCAGGAAAACCAAAAGCGTGTGTGTACTGTAACGAAGATAATCATCGGTCTTCGGAGTGTGGCTCAGTTACGACTGCAGAAGAAAGGAAGAAAATCTTGGCAAACAAGAAGTTATGTTTCAACTGCACGGGACATGCACACCGAGCTTCAGAGTGCAAAAGTACAGCGACGTGTAAGAACTGCAGCAAAAGACATCACACCTCGATTTGCGATGTTAACCACGAGACCAGCCAACCAGACCCGGAGGCAGGGCTTACAGCTAGCAGACAAGAAGACCATGAGATAATCTATTCCATAGTGGTTGTTGAAATCGATGGAATCAAGACCCATGCACTGTTGGACACAGGGTCTGGTAGCTCTTATGCATCGGCCAAACTGATTCATGCTCTCAAGAAAAGACCAAAGCAAGTGAAGACGAGAACGGTGGACATGATGTTGAGTTCTACGACCACCAAAGTGCAGATATATTCAGCCAATCTCGCAGCAGTTGACGGGCAGTTCAAAATGGAGATCGAGTTGTCAAAAGTACACAAACCTCAAATTATGATGACCAGAAACCCTAACTACAAGAAGCTGCTTGCGAAGTATAGTCATCTCGAGGGAGTAAAGATTAACGATCAAGATGAGAGAGAGCAAATCCCGATTCACGTCGTTTTGGGCGCAAGTGAGTACGCAGCTGTCAAGACAGCAACAGCACAGAAAGTTGGATCGCCTGGGCAACTTGTGGCAGAAAAGACACTACTTGGATGGACTGTTATGTCACCAGGAAGAGAAGATGAGGAGAGTCCAGTCCTTCTCACACAATCTACTACGACAGACTACGAACAGCTCTGCGCTTTAGATGTTCTTGGACTGGCAGATACACACGAAGATGATCAACAAGCAGTGTACCAGGAGTTTAGAGAACAGCTCGAAAGGGATGAAGCTGGCTGGTACCAGACCAAGTTGCCATGGAAAGGAAACCATCCAACGTTGCCTACCAATGAGAGGGGAAGTAAAAAACGATTGGATCAACTGGTTCGCAAACTAGAGAAGAACAACCAATATGAAGAGTACAACAGCATAATACAAGAGCAGTTTCAGGAAGGAATAATTGAAACCGCACCTGAAGAGCCAAGTGGAAAAGTGTTCTACATCCCGCACAAGGGTGTTGTCCGGAAAAATGCAGAGAGCACGAAACTCCGCATTGTCTATGACGCGTCGGCGAGGGAGAACAACGACCAGCCTTCGTTGAATGAATGTCTACATCCTGGTCCCCCTCTTCAGAACCGGCTGTGGGATATTTTAGTGAAATCGAGGTTTTACCCAATTCTTCTAACCGGTGACCTTAAAAAGGCATTCCTTCAGATCAGAATCAAGGAGGAAGAGAGGGACTCTCTACGTTTTCATTGGAAAGAGCCAAGCAGTAACGAGATGAAAGTCTACCGGTTTACGAGAGCACTATTCGGCCTCACATCATCACCATTTCTTCTCGCAGGAGTTCTCAACCAGCACTTTGATAACTGGAAAGACCAATTCCCCGAGGTTGTTCAAGAGCTACGTGACGGTCTCTATGTCGACGACCTGATGACTGGCGGCATTACAGTGGCAGAAACAAGAGGAAAGAAGGTAATCGCTACGAATGTGTTTGAAAGTGCGACATTCTCCATTCATAAGTGGCACTCTAACACAACAGAACTGGAAGAAAGTGGCAAGTCATCGCCTGGTACTGAAGAAATGACGTACGCCAAACAACAACTGGGAGGAGCTGAACCAAATGTCGGAAAATTACTGGGACTACCCTGGAATAGAGGACAAGACACCATCAGCGTCATCCTCAACGCAGAAAATGGTACAACGAAGAGAAGTCTTCTTTCCCAACTTGCTAAGATCTACGACCCTTTAGGTCTCGCGTCACCGACCACACTGGTTGCCAAACTACTGTATCGTGACATTTGTGATACCAAATTGCCCTGGGATGTGTAATGTGATCTGTTTAATATTCAATTATTAACTAATGACGTAATTAGCTGCAGGTATATAAACTAATGAGATTTATAATAAAGCCTCTTTTCAACATTACTACATGGTAGCAGCGGTCGGAAATTCGAGTTGTTTGTTATAGCGTAAAAGCACAAAAGCGAAGAGGAATCGCAAAACGGATCGAACAGAGCATCAGAAACCTATGCCAACACATTTGTTGGGAATATATTCTTCAAGGAAATGTCAGACGCTGAACAAGTAAACGAAGGAACGCTCGTGCGAAGTTTCACAACATATCAAGTAACACCTCCATCAAAATTTTCATTTAAATCGTCGGAGTGGACCAGATGGATTCGTCGTTTTGAGAGATTTAGAATAGCCACGCGCTTATTTACACCATGGGCGACGAGGCGGACGACATCATAACATCGTTTGGTCTCGATGAAGGTGAAATGAAAAGCTACGAAACCGTGAAGAACAAGTTCGAAAACCACTTTATCGCCAAAAGTAATGTAATTTTCGAAAGAGCGAAGTTCAACGTCCGAGTTCAAAACGAAGGCGAACCAGTGGAAAGCTTCATCACCGACCTGCATTGTCTCGCCAAATATTGCGAATTTGGTGCACTTAAAGATCAGTTAATACGCGATCGCATCTTCGTCGGACTGCAAAACAAGAAACTATCCGAGAACGCGCCAAGATATCTGTATGGTGGCCAGGACTCAGCGCACAAATCAAAGAACTGGTCGAAAATTGCAAGACATGCAGCCAACACAGACAACAGCATCCAGAACCACTCCTACCAACGCCACTTCCTGAATGACCGTGGAAACCGATTGCAACCGACCTCTTCATCCTAAAGAAGATGACCTACCTACTTGTCGTAGACTATTATTCCCACTACGTCGAAGTCATAACATTACCCAAAAGCACAAGTTCATCTACAGTCATCCAAGCATTGAAGACAATCTACGCCAGACATGGTGTTCCTGACGAGGTACGTTCAGATAATGGTCCTCAATACCACAGTGAAGAATTTGCCCAATTTGCAAAGGAGTGGGGATTCAAACACACCACGAGTAGCCCCCGATACCCCCAAGCGAACGGAGAAGTGGAGCGTGCAGTAAGGACGGTGAAAGAAATTTTGAAGAAAGAGAATGATCCAACAAAGGCGCTACTAGCATACAGATCCACACCATTAGCAAGCGGATACTCGCCAGCAGAACTCCTTATCGGAAGAAGTCTACAGATCAAAGCAGAAGAACAACTTTGACAATCGCCACAAAGCACATCCACTGGTACCTCTACCATCAGGTGCAACAGTCTACATCACAGACATGGATTGTACCGGCACAGTCATCAAGCCATCGAAGAAGCCAAGATCATACCTAGTGGATACACCTACCACAGTAGTTAGACGAAACCGAGTACAACTGCGGAATATCCCGAATAACACAGACGAGAAACAACACGAACAGAAACCAATACCATCACTAAATATAAATAGTAGACCAAAGAGAATTAAGAAATTGTCATTAAAAGCAAGGGAGAACCTTGGGCTGAAGTGACAGTTAAGATAAGTAAAAAAAAACCTGAATTGACACCAATTTAACACTGAAGTTAAAGACAGAACAATATTGATATTATGTTTTAAAATATTCCAAAAAGGGAGATGTAATGTGATCTGTTTAATATTCAATTATTAACTAATGACGTAATTAGCTGCATGTATATAAACTAATGGGATTTGTGATAAAGCCTCTTTTCAACATTACTACAGGATGCAAGACTACCAGAGACACTTTTGAAACGTTGGAAAGATTGGAGTGACTCAATGGTCGAAAACTTCACAATACCTCGCTCACTCACACCACACCATCTGCCAATCACGGAGATTACCCTGCATGCATTTGGAGACGCAAGTTCGCGTGGAGTCAGTGCGATAGTCTATGCAGTGGTCCGGCAAAAACGTGAAGTAACACAAGGTGTGGTTTGCGCCAAATCGCGCATCGCAAAACGTAACTTAACCATTCCACGGTTAGAGTTAATAGCTGGTCATATGGCGGTGAACCTCGTGACTAATGTGAACGCAGTTCTCAAAGATCATCAAGTAAATATCCACTGCTGGCTTGATTCAACTACAGTTGCCCTCCACTGGATTAAGGGCCAAGGCGACTATCGTCAGTTCGTAGCCAACCGCGTGAAAAAGATTCGACAACATGACCAAGTCACCTGGCATCATGTACCGACCTCAGAAAATCCTGCTGACCTGGGGAGTAGAGGGAGAGACGTCGTTAAAAACCAACTGTGGAGAGAGGGTCCTACATGGTTAAGAAATCCTCCCGAATGGCCACCAGATGCAACTGTAGAATCCACGGAAGCAGCCAGAGCTGAGGTTAAGGTGAAGAGGGAAATCTTCGCTGCAGTCACCACCAAGCAAGATGCCTTCGATTCACTGCGTGACAAGTACAACGACCTGCCTAAAGTTTTAAGAATTGGAGCGTTTATACAACGATTCATTTGGAATTGTAGGAGCCAACCCCGACAGAGGGAAAGTGGTCCAATCAACAATCAAGACGTTGAACAGCAGAGGCTATGGTGGATTAAGCGGGTCCAGCAAGCAGCACAACAAGACACCCACTTCCAAGTTGATCAAATCCAGTTGAATCTTCAACCCAACGACCAAGAGATCTTGGAATGTCGTGGTCGAATAAGCGGAGAGTACCCGATATACCTTCCAGACAAGCATCCCTTCACATCATTGTTAGCCTACCAAGCACACCTTTCCACTCTTCATGGTGGTGTCGGATTAACTATGGCTAATGTACGGGAGCGTTACTGGGTACCGCGACTTCGACGCCTCGTTAAGAAAATTAGAAAGGATTGTCCCGGCTGTAAGAGATTCCAAACAAAGGCACTCCAAGCACCTCCTCCAGGAAACCTGCCAAGTACCCGAACTGAGGGAACTATGCCTTTTCAAGTGTTAGGAGTGGACTTTGCCGGCCCAATCAAGTACAGTACCGAATCAACGCAAAAAGAGAAGGAAAAGCCTATCTGACCTTGTTTGCCTGTAGTTTAACGAGAGCTGTCCATCTGGAATTGATAAGGTCATTAGAGACGGAAGATTTCATCGCGTGCTTCAAGAGATTTATCGCAAGGAGGGGAATACCAGAGCTGGTGTATTCCGACAACGGGGCCACCTTCAAGGCTGCTGTGAAATGGCTACAGAAAGTGAGAGAAGATGAGCAGTTCAACAATTTCCTTGCGGGTCTAGCTATCGATCAACTGGCGTTTCAATTTAAGTCGAGCCCCCTGGTGGGGGGGGGGGGGTGTCAATTTGAACGACTTATCGGTTTGTTCAAGAACACCTTCTACAAATCAATTGGGAATGGCATACTCAAGTGGTCGGAGCTAGAGGAAGTGGTGCTAGACGTGGAGGTCACTCTAAATAACCATCCGCTTACTTACTTGGAAGATGACATTCAACAACCAGTGCTTACACCAAACTCCATGCTCCAGATCAACCCAACCTACATTCCTGAACTTGAACCACACCACATAGCTGACAAGGACCTGAAGAAACGTGCTAAGTTCCTCAGAATGTGCAAGCAAGCTATGTGGAATAGATGGAGTCGAGAATATGTGCGAAGCCTACGTGGACAGCATCGACGAGCAGGAGGAAAGGAAACACCCTACCCCAAAATCGGAGAGGTAGTCATTATCCGAGATGAGCAGAAACCAAGAAACCTTTGGAGACTAGCTGTGGTAACCCAATTGATAAAGGGGAGAGACGGTGTTGCACGGGGAGCAATATTGCAAACTGGCAAGAGTACCATGGAAAGAGCTATCCAACACTTATTTCCCTTGGAGTTGTCCTGTGATCGGAAGCAGATCCCACCACTGAACCCTGATGCCCCTGTATTCCACCCAAGAGCTCGGAGAGATGCTGCGGTGGCGGCTACAATGCGGCTACAAGGAATAGCAGAAAACGAAGATTGAACAAACATTTGTGAAACCTTTGTCAAGTATTTCAACAACTTAAACTTGTTTGTTAAAATTATTTGTTATAAAGTAAATCTAGTACGAGTGTACGTGAGAGATGAGTGTTAGCATGTATATCTCTAACGGGAATATACATGGGGGAGCGTGTTCGAGATTGAGCTAAAAACAGACTACGTATTTCCGCCGGAAATAACACGCATAGTCCTAAGCTGAAGACCGTGGGAATTGAGTGTGTTCGTTGTGAGGCCGTGCTTCGAGTGAGAGTATTAAACTAAACTGTGAGTGTGAACTGTGAATAAAACTTTTAAAACCTTTTGTGATTTATCTTGGATAAGCGAAAAGATTCAGGATAATATTTGGATAGTAGAAAACCGGTTTGACAGGTTTTGTTAGCCAATCAAATTTACCGCACGGGAGACTACTTCATGTATGCTTATTATTTTGTTTTGGTGCAAGTTACGCTACTTCTCTGGCCTTTTTAGAGTTTTCTTTTTCCATAAAAATTTGTTGATAGGAGCAGTTGTATAATAAATCTCTTATAAGATGTCTTGGTGTGTAGTATCGCTGTATATTTTTACTCGTTTGTATTTTGACTCGCCCTGCGGGCTATCATAAAATATAAAAGGGCTATCATAGAAATATACAGCGATAGTACACACCAAAACATCTAATAAGATATATTTCCCGTTTTAATAACATGCATCTAAATCACAAATCGCCGACGATCGGCGACCATCGGCGACAATATGAGAACCAGGCTTTAAATAGCATGTCTACTCGCTCATGCGCAGTAGATACAAAAACAGCTGATATGATCAAGACCCCCTGGGGATGGTACAGAAATATAGGAAACCCCCGGGGTTTACACAGAGAAAATACTAGTATCTCATTTATTTCGGTCTTTTTTATTGGGCCACGAGTGCACATCCGCTTCAGTTATTGGTTTCAACAATACAGGATCAGATCCGCTTAAAATGAATAGGACTTGAAATCTCTGCACTGGCTCACTCGGTTTATATATACTCATCGTAGCCTGTTTGTGCACTCCGAGTTCCACAATACTGTTTCGTATCTGCTATCCGAAATATGGCTTCATTCAAGATCATATTTGCGTGTATTATTTTCAAAATACAGACGTTGATATGCCATAGTTCGTTCGTCGATTTGACATCCTCTGAGGTTGGAGAATTTATCAAAACATTGGACACAAGGGTTATTTATTTCGAAACTAAAGGTACGTGGACCACTTGCTTATTAAATAACAAACACGGTTTAACATGTAGGTTTTTTAAGCCATGAATTGATTACAAGTGGTATGTTTTTTGTTGCTAGATTCTAAAGCGAAATTTCCGTTATATACGAACGAATACGCTGAAGCAGCAAAGAGCTTAGACTCTTACGGCGTACAATTCGGGAAGGTAAATTATGAGTCTTTGATGTGTGTTTATGCTGTAATATCAGTCGATTAGTTCAAGTGTTTAAGGTCTTATTCGACTTTCCTGTATGAAATGGTAGGTGAATTGTTTAACACAGAAACACAAATATTGCTCCGAAATGGATGAAGCCAGTGTGTTTATATTCAGGTGAGATTTTTGGTTAATATTTTAATACGTCCATATACAGTACAGTAAATCCTCATCAGCAATTATTTCCCTCGGTGTACTGTAATCTTTTTTTCCAACTATTTTGATAAATTATGGTACAAGCTGTTTGTGTACGTAAAATATTCAGCAAGAAATTTCAAAAGTTTGTCTTGTTTTTCATATTTTATTTTGTTGAGATGTTTATGTTGTTTTATTTTTGTATATCTATAGAGATGGAAAACTTCTCGATTCGCTTTCTTTGGATAAAGTTGATAATGAAGATACTATCGTAGCCAATATTTTACACAGGTAATAATGTTAAGTAAATCAGCTAGTGGATATATGTATAAAATAAATGTGTATTTTCTGTGCAGTGTTGCACCGAAACAACTAAATTATATATACACATGTATATAATTATATAGCTTCCTAATAGATGACTTTTTGCTATACAGCTGCAAAAGTCAAATACAGCTGTAACAAAAAGTCATCTCATAAGATCTATTAATAGGAAGCACAGCTGTAGCACAAACTCATCTATTAATTAGGAAACTATATATTCACTGTCTATTTAACAAATAGATTCCATTTTGCCATTGTCTGTTCATTTATAGATGCCCAGATGATGTCACAATGTGGTAAGAACAAAAAAGTGGCCCACGAGACGCAGTCGAGTGGGTCACTGATGTTCTTATCACGTTGATGTCCTCTGCATCTATAACTGAACAGACAACAAAAAAATGGAATCTACTTGTTTTATACAATAAAAAATAGAAAAATTATGTTTTAACAGACTTATTAAATTTTCCCAGCAAATTTCTGGGGCATTGAAAAAGATAAATCACTTCATTTGACGTGATCCATGATCTATATAAATCAAGCAACGTCATTGGCTCGTGATGTTACAGTGAGTTCCGTGATTGGTTTACAGAAATCAGACCACGTCAGTGATGTAATCTGTGCATCTGTCCTTTTATAGATCATGCAGGCTATTGACCAATAAAAACACACGTACTATTCAAATTATTGTATAATTAACAAATAGATTCCATTTTGCCATTGTCTGTTCAGTTATAGATGTACAGATGACATCACAACATGGTAAGAACAAAAAAAGTGGCCCATGAGATGCAGTCGAGTGGGTCACTGATGTTCTTACCACATTGTGACGTCCTCTGTGTGCATCTATAACTGAACAGACAACAAAAAATGGAATCTATTTGTTTTATATATACAATAAAAAATAGAAAAATTATGTTTTAACACAGACTTAGTAAATAATATAAATTTTCCTGGCAAATTTCTGGGGCATTGAAAAAGATAAATCACTTCATCTGAAGTGATCCAATTGATCTATACAAATCAAGCAACATCATTCATGGCTCGTGATGTTGCAATGAGATCCGTGATTGGTTTAGAGAAATCAGACCAATATGTCACTGATGTAATCTGTGCATCTGTCCTTTTATAGATCATGGCTATCAACCAATAAAAATGCATATAATATTCAAATTATTGTATAACATTAGATGTACACTTGTCTAACTACAGTACTTATATTGACTTATTGATTGAATGCAACGATTGGATGCATGTTTTTATAGTGTGGAAGTCATTAACGCAGACTGCATTTAAGCAAGGTATTTCTGTTTATACAACATATGACCAAAATAAGTCTTGAGAGCAAATTACATGTACCAATCAAATTGCTGGATTTTTGTTTTGTTTTGGACTGCTGATATGTACATTAAAACAATCCTGCAATGTCTGGCATAGGGTTTGATACCACACCATTAACAACTGAACCCGCCTAAACTATGACCTTTGGAGGGTGTAGCTCCGTTGGAGAGGGTTTGCCCTAATAGCTGAGGAACAGTTAACAGGAACAGGTGATCCACCAAGAAGGGAGTGATCTTATAGGTAGAGCAGCTCCAGGCAAGCCTAAACTCGCAACTAACTTGTTACTAGCAATGTTGCTGAGAATTACCCTCTCCTAACAGAACTACTGTCACACATAAAGTAACTTACCAAATGATAATCAATGCTTCCAAAATTACCATACCAACCTGGACCTAAGCAAGCCACCAGGGGCCAACCAACAGAGAAATGGTGAAAGCTGCAATTGAAGGACCAACATCAAGGTGACGATCGGTGATCCATGAATGGAACCTGTACGCAAAGCCAGAAGCAAAGGCCCACTCCTGCAACATGGATAAGCAACAAACGGGCCCTTTCCAGAGCAGGTAGACAAGTACAAAGGAAACAACAGCAAGCAAGCAATGAGCTGGACAGACCTAAGAGCAGCTGAAGAGCCCAATAAACTTAAATTACACTAAGCATAAACCAGATAAGCTGGTACTGTTAAGCACATGCTACTACACGTTACAACACACTACAGCACACTTTCTCAGAGTAGCCAAGAGCACACCCTACAGATTAAGTTTATTCACCCAGAGTAGCCATGGAACAGACCTGATGTACAGGTGCAGCAACACAAACTACCAACAGCTGAGCACATGCTACTACATATTACAACACACTACAGCACATTTTCTTGGAGTAGCCAAGAGCTGGGGAACAGACCAGATGTACTGGTGCGAAACACACAAGCGAGCAAGCAGAACCAGAGGACCCCCCACATGACTGTGCAACAGCAGGGGAGCACAAATACAGACCCCCAACACCTGTATGATAAGCAATGTGGGCACAGTATGGACCCGCACACACTAAGCTGACTAGAGGACCCCCCACATGACTGTGCAACAGCAGGGGAGCACAAATACAGACCCCCAACGCCTGTACGATAAGCAGTGTTGCACAGTACGGACCCGCATAACGACATCACCAATACAATTAAAGAGGCCCCCATACTAACAGGGCAATGGCAGGGGAGCACAACACATGGCCCCAGTGACAGTACGGCAGCAGTTAAGCACGATACAGTTCCCAACGACTGTACAGCAGCAGTAAAGCACGTCTACAGTCACCCCACAACTGTAGTATAGTAAAGTAGTACAAAAGGAGTCCCCCGCAACTGCACATGACAGCAACGTAGCGCAACGCAGACCCCCAGCAACAGTACGACAGCGAGGTACCGTAGGACAAAGCAGTCACCCAGGGTACAGGAGCACAAACACAGCCTTTCTGCAACTGTGGGATAGCAAATAGCGCCAACGCAAAGCGGGTCAGCAAAATAGCAAAGCAGCACACATGCGACCGCCTAGCAATGGCACGATAGCAAGGTACATAAGGACAAATGCAGTCCCCAGCAACAATATATTAGGGACCTTTAAGATGCTACGACGACGACGGCGCATAAAATACAACATAAATTCTATCACTGAAAAAAGTCACGGTTAACTGACTATTATTTTGACATTTGAAGTTAGTTTAATGACTTTTAAAACGTCCCAGTATTGCTAAAATGATTGTATTGTTTGTATTGGGGTCAATGTCAAGGGGCAGTTCTCATCTTATGGTGAGTTGACGTCGTCGTGAAGACGTGAAAATGCTCTAAGTGGCGTTGTATAAGGACGATGTTGGGATTGCTCTTGGGATGACAAATTATTCATTCTCTTTGTTTCACAACTAGAATTATTTTATTTGGAGGACGCCGTCGTTGAAGTGCCGTCGTAGCATCTTAAGGTCCCTACAGCAAAGTAGCACACATGCAACCACCAAGCAACTGTACGATAGCCAGGTACAATAGCACAAATGCAGTCTCCCAGCAACAATAAGATAGCAAAGTAGCACACCTGCAACCACCAAGCAACTGTACGATACCCAGGTACAATAGCACAAATGCAGTCTCCCAGCAACAATTATAAGATAGCAAAGTAGCACACCTGCAACCACCAAGCAACTGTACGATACCCAGGTACAATAGCACAAATGCAGTCTCCCAGCAACAATAAGATAGCAAAGTAGCACACCTGCAACCACCTAGCAACTGTACGATACCCAGGTACAATAGCACAAATGCAGTCTCCCAGCAACAATAAGATAGCAAAGTAGCACACCTGCAACCACCTAGTAACTGTACGATACCCAGGTACAATAGCACAAATGCAGTCTCCCAGCAACAATAAGATAGCAAAGTAGCACACCCGCAACCACCTAGCAACTGTACGATACCCAGGTACAATAGCACAAATGCAGTCTCCCAGCAACAATAAGATAGCAAAGTAGCACACCTGCAACCACCTAGCAACTGTACGATACCCAGGTACAATAGCACAAATGCAGTCTCCCAGCAACAATAAGATAGCAAAGTAGCACACCTGCAACCACCTAGCAACTGTAAGACAGCAAGGAACATTAGCACAAAAGCAGTCCCCCCCCCCCCCTCCCGGCAACAATATTATGATATCAAAGTAGCACACATGCAACCACGTAGCATCTGTATGATTTCAAAGTAGTGCAAATGCAGTACCCGGCCCACTAGGGTCACCAGTAGCAATACAAATCCTACTTGCAGAACTGAGCGAGATCAAGCAGAGGAATGGCCGCGGCTCAACCACCTGGACTAAGTGATACGCCTACCACACGGGAGGTGGTGGTGGTGGTGTGTGTGTGTGGGGGGGGGGGGGGTGCGAAGTGTCGCATACGGCAGTCAGTACACGAATGAGCTCTGAGCATGTACACTCATTAACTCAGCAAAGGGGCTAGTGGATTGAAACCCCCAAGTAGAACCCCAAGGGACCTGTGGAACAGCATCACATACACATCGCAGGATGTTAATTATTTTTATTTCATAAATACATTTAGTTGGGCACGTGGGCATTAATTTGTAATGCTTTTTAAAATAACTTAAAAAATTGATACAAATAGCTATAGTTTATCCACCTGACATTACAAGATTTGGATTATGATCTATTATAATTGCTAGCTGAAATCATATGAAGTAGTCCTTACATTACAAATTGACACATGCATGTATGACAGCACAGACACTGATCAACACATTTATGCATTTAATCTGGCTAATTTAGCTATAGATTTCTGCTTGAGCCCATTTATTATTCTAGCGTGTAAGGTAATGCTTAAAATATTTTTCTTTTCTTCATTTGTTCTCCCATTGTTTTTGCTTTATTCTCTTGTTTATTCTTCTGATCTTGATGTGTAATATATACATGTAGAACACTGAGTGTTTATAATACAGCATAATATTTTATCCAATGTTAATATGTTAAAGAACCCATTAAATTTGGTGTTGTTGAAAAAACCCTCTTAACAACACCATATTTTTGTTGCGCTAAAATGCTTCATGAGGCAATTTCCTAAAGGAAACTTGAGAAATAGCAGAAAAAAGACAAAAAATACCAAAATATCACCTACCATGCATGTTTAAGGTTCGTTGTTGGTATGGTAACAATTTTTTTGAAGTACATGAATGTCTGACTAAGGGCCTTTGCTCGAAACATTAGACTCCTACGTTCTCTGTTTCGGCAGTATATCTAACCTTACTATATTTCCATTTATATATATATATATATAAAACAACAATCGTTTTACGGCCGTTTTTCCCGCTTACCCGGGGGTTGGCCGGCGGCTCCCCACAGCCGTTTCCTCCACTTATCTCTCTCCGGAGCATCCTCCCTTTTCAACCCACAACCTCTCATATCCCTTTCCACCACCGGACTCCATGTCATCCTCGGCTTTCCTCGTCCTCTTGTACCTTCCACCTCGAGCGACATGCTCTTCTTCACCCAGTCACCATCGTCTTTCCGCAGCACATGTCTCAACCGGTTCCGCTTTATCTCATCAGACACCAACTCAATCCCCATTCTTTCCCTCAGCTCCACACTCGGCACTCTATCCTTTAGCGATACACCACACATCCATCGCACCATCCTCATCTCTGTCCGCTCCAATCTCCCCCTCTGCTCGGCAGTCATGGCCCATGTCTCACTTCCATACACCATAGCACTCCTCACACACGTCACATACAGCTTTCCCTTTAGCTTTAATGACACTTTCTTCCTTGTCAAGATCCCAGACAACTCTTAAAACGTCCGCCACGCACAACGCACCCTCGCCACAGAAGCCGAATTCGCCCTCCACCCCCATTCAGCATTTCCCCCAGGTAACAAAACTTTCTAACATTCTCTAAATGTACCCCATTTCCCAGATCCATGCTGTCATCTACATCACTACCCTCCCCATCACCTGCTCTTTCACACACCTTGCATACAAACGTATCCTCAACTCTAGCCAGCGAGCCCTTCACACCTGAGCACCGCTTGTGTACCCATCCACTGCAACCCGTACATCGAATAGAATTATTCCCAGTACCCTTTCCACATACAGTACATGGCAACTTCCCCAGCCTTTCAACATCACCACAATTCTTCCCTGACATCATCACCTTTGTTTTACCAGTGTTCACTTTCAACCCTTTCGCCTCCACACACTCTTTCCACCGCAGCACTTTCTCCTTAAGTTCCTCAATGCTCTCAGCCATCAAGACCAAATCGTCGGCATGCATACAACAGCTCCCACGGCAGACCCTCTCTAATTTCTTGCGTCAGCGCCTCCATCACAACCACGAACAATAATGGGCCCTAAAACCGACCCTTGATGTACCCCAACCTTCACCTCAAACTCTTCACTGTTTCCATGCTTCGTTTTCACCATTCTTCTTGCTTTTTCATACATTGTCATCACTGCTTTCACCAACCATTCTTCAACCCCCAGCTTCCTCAACGCCCACCTAACCGCCTCTCTCGGTATCCTATATCAAATGCTTTCTCTAGATCCACAAATGCATAATGCAATGCTCTCTTTTTTGCCATAAACTTCTCCTGTATTTGCCGTACCACAAAGATCGCATCTATCGACCCTTTCCCTGTCATAAATCCAAACTGCATGCCATCAATATTTACTTTCTCTCTCAAGCTTTTCTCCAGAACCCTCTCCAATACTTTCATTCCATGTTCTAACCGCTGTATTGCCCGATGTGCCCCACACTCATTATATATATATATATATATATATATATATATATATATATATATATATATATATATATATATTACCAATGTGTTACGTTTGTAGTAGATTGAAGAGTGCTCAATACCAGGAGTTTGGTAGAGCGGAATAACAGTTTAAATCCTAAAATATTGTCGTTGCTACTCTGAGTTTCACGCCTCACGTCTTGAGACGATCTTCAGGCAACTGTATGTGATTGACTCAGTTCATTGTGTGATGACGGTAACTCGTCAGCGAACCGTTAACGAGTTAGCGTCATCACACAATGAACTGAGTCAATCACATACACTTGTCTGAGGATCGTCTCAAGACGTGAGGCGTGAAACTCAGAGTAGCAGCGACTATATTTTAGGATTTAAACTGTTATATATACTGTATATGTATATGTATATGTATATATATATATATATATATATATATATATATATATATATATAAAATTTGCATGACATGTCTATTTTAATTTATAGGTATTTGTTAATAGAAGAGTTATTGGTTTTGCATACAGAGCAGGAATTTGAAGAGATTCTCAACAAAGCAAAGGGGAAGACTAATATTATAATAGTCAATGTAAAGACAATAGGAATGAAAGGTATCTTTCTGTATTCTACATTAGACTTAATGTCGATGAATTTACAATTGATTTTATATCACTCACGACGTGTTCGTTGCTAAATTTAGAAGTTTATTCAGGAGTTAGCAGCTATCCTAATTAACTGGTTTCCAAAATTTTATCGAGTGGAATTGACCGAATTGTAAACTCTGCATCAAATCTCGTTTTGATTTTGCAGTTGACAACCCTATACAAGTACAACGTATAGTTTCTAGTTTCTGAATGGATTTCCTAACCAACTTTATGTGCAACATACCGGGGTAAAGCAACATGAAAACTTAGGAAATCCAATTTCAGAGACCCTATATCTGTACGCATATACACTGTATGTATAACTTGAAAAATATAGTAAATGCGATTATTATTATTTTTAGAAAAGGGAGCTCACTTTTCGAAGGTGACAGGTGACTTCTGTCATCTCCATTGTACATAGTAGGTTCTAGTCTAGCAGCAGCGCTCTTATCTACAGTATCTTCGCTGCAGGTCATCGATGTCTCTTAGAAGTGGTTTTTGCCTATGGTGATTCTTTTAAGTTCTATTTAACAACAAAGTTGGATACGTAAGTGTTATAAGTATTCTGTTAACCCTTTAGCGCCTAATAAATTTGACATACAACCCCAAATCCAGGCCCGTAGGGAGAGGTCAAGTACGGGGGGGGGGAGGTTTGGCGAGTGCCGAAGGCGCGAGAAACATCTAGGGGAGTCCCTGGAATGACATTTCCTGCATTTTGGAGGGAGATTTTACAGAATTTTGAAGATTATAAAACGTCATATAAAATACACGAAAGCCAACACATTTCAGAACTTTGAATAAATATATAGCTAGACGTTTGAGAATCCTTGGGTTCTTCTTAATATTTCTACTTTGAAATTCTGAAGAACAGTAGATGAATTCTCTTAAAAATTCAGTCAGTGATCAGTCAGTAATCTAATGTTTGAGTGTTTATTCATCACCAAATTCATTTCACGTTTTTACAAGTGAACATTATAAAATAGATGTTACTAATAAGTGTTAAACGGAGGAAAACGGGTTTTTTTATTAGCAAAGTTTAGAAAATTTTAGGGGGAGCCCTGGCCCCCCTGCTCCACCTCACATACCGGCCTGAAATGATTTTATGAAGTTTACGTTGTGAGTAAGTTCCCTAAAAATGAATGGTTACATTTAAAACAAGCCTTTTCTAGGGCAAAATTTAACGTAGATTCCAATCATGTCAACAATCTGACGTTCCGGGTCGTTTACGACCCCTTTCGTAGCCAGAGTTAATCTGTTTTCATTATACAACAAAATATAAGTAAAATTACATTTATTACTCAAGGCAACTATTGGTCAAGGGAAGAATGGGTGTATAGTAGCACATATACCATGTCTTGTCCTAGTCATATTCAGAGATAACTACGATTTTTCTTTTACTATTTCAGGAAAAAGTTTGGCGGCAAAAGCAAATTGAAGGCCTTCATGTGTAAAGAAGCCGATTGTGAAGCGCGTCTCTACAAAGATGACTTTAAACTCTTACCTTTAGCAACGTTTATTCAATCACTCACCGTGCCCCAAGCCGTAAGTAAAGCGCTTGGATACAAAACTCTAATTAACAATTATAGGGACCGTTTATTACCCCGTGTCGGGTGTTTGGGTGCGGGTGGAAGCCTTTAATGTAGGATGGACAAATTTTCAATATTGATGTACAGCGGTCTTTTTTTATTATGACGTCATTTCGTGAAAATCAGGTCAAAACTGTCGATATGACGTCAAAATTAATAAGAAAATTCTGTTGTACGTCAATATATAAACTGCCTACATGTGTCTACAGGTTTAAAGGTGCTGCAGGTTATACGGTTTAAAGGTGCTGCATGTTATACCCGTCTGGGCGAACTGTTGCTTGACGAAACATACTATTTAGTCATGCACATAATAGAATCATCCATACTGCACGCGACATGGTTGTGTAAACGCAAGCCGTTGACACAAAAAAGCCATTATACCAAACAGTACGTAAAAGTCACGTATATATTTTTTTGTAATTTTTTTACCGTTTATATTTGTTGTAATTTTTTTAACTATTTGGTAAGTTCATTGGCGTAATAATTTTTCTAAAAAAAACGTTGTCTAAGTCGAGAAAATCGAAGCTAAAGTTTATATAAATCAAGAGAAATCTATATTATATATATATATATATATATATATATATATATATATATATATATATATATATATATATAAATATAAAAACTGATCTATATATATACTTGCGTGACATGCACCTGTTTCTGTTTGCTTTTGTTTACCAAGTTCAATTCCTGCCGGAAGGCCTGTGTAGTTGCATTTTTCGCAACTGGTCCCGGTTTGGTCTTATAATGTATATATTCTACACTCGAATTTTCCTTCACCCTAAATCTTTAGAACATATATATATATATATATATATATATAGACCCTCATTAAACATGGATTTTCTTTGCGTTTTCGTGAATTATTAATGATTTTTATATGTACTATTTACAGAATGAGTGGCCGTTCTATATCTGTATCCCGATACAGAACGGACACGAATTCTGTAAATTACTTCTAAAACGTCTATTAAGAGCTGATAAACCTTCGAGGTAAGGTTAGCATGCGCTTTGATTTAGTAGTAGTCCCACATTTTATATTCTAAGTGACGTGCCATAAATAGCCGTTCTGATCATATTCAACAGACGTTGTTCTTCAACAACTGTTTGCATCTTGATCTTGTATGAGGACGCTACCAGCGTACCTGAAGGCGGATTTCCATTCAACTTTTTTTGTCGAGCGAGCGACTTTCTGCGATCGCTTTCTTTGTCTCATTAAGCTGGATTTCCATTCAGTGCATTTTATCGCGCGATCGACTTTTTGCGATCGCTTTCTTTTGAATTGTGGGTTGTCAAGCGGAACGCATTTCATTAGCTTTGGTTGAATACACACATTTCAAAAGAAAGCGATCGAGAAAAGTCGATCGCGCGACAAAATGCACTGAATGGAAATCCACCTTAAAGCTGGATTTCCATTCAGTGCATTTTGTCGCGCGATCGACTTTTCTCGCTCGCTTTCTTTTGAAATGTATGCATTCAACCAAAGCTAATGAAATGCGTTCCGCTTGACAATTCAAAAGAAAGCGATCGCAAAAAGTCGATCGCGCGATAAAATGCACTGAATGAAAATCCAGCTTAAGCCCTCGGGTGGAAGGGATCCAGTCGACAGCCCACAATTCAAAAGAAAGCGATCGCAAATCGTCGATCGCGCGACAAAAAGCACTGAATGGAAATCCACCTTAAAGCCTGATTTCCATTCAGTGCTTTTTATCGGGCGATCGACATTTTGTGATCGCTTTCTTTTGTCTTGTGGGCTCTCGACTGAATCCGTTCCACCCGAGGGCTCATGAGACAAAGAAAGCGATCGCAAAAAGTCGCGCGCTCGACAAAAAAAGCTGAATGGAAATCCGCCTTTACTCAAGATAGTTGAATGCGAAGTGTCTGTAGATTTGCTACAGAACTGAAATCAGTGTCTGTAAATGTGATACAGAACTGATGATTTATTGAACAGTTCTGCATGTATCACATTGACAGACACTGATATCAGTTCTGTACCGGGGTAAACAGACATTGATTCCTTAATTTCTTTTGAATTTTCCTCATAAATTATTAATGAGATGTAGAAATATATATATTGGTGGGGGTGATGGTGATGGTGGTCTGGTAATATATACTTATATTAGTTATATACCAACTATATACCATCAATTCCCGCGTTTTATCTAAAATTGATAAAGATAATAATTTGAAATTTTATTTGGATAACTGCACTGAACAGTTATCGACCCCGGGTCGCAGAGGTCAGTGTTTGATGACTCTCATGCATGCAGTCTTAATTATTTGTATTTACATTAAGTTGTCTTATGTTTTAGATTATTCTTGGCAAAGACGAAGTAATTCCATACAATAGGGACACGTCGTTTTCTATCAATAAAGTATATATGTTTGTCAAGGACCTACATGATGTTGGTCGTTATCGTAAAGACTTGGAAGAGGTTGCTAAGAATGTGAAGGCAGCAGTGTGCTTTATTATTGTTCAAGTGTAAGTGCGACGCTTCTTCTTAAGCACTGCAAAGACGCACGCTCGCGTGAAAGGAAAGGCTGTTTCGTTCTAAAACATTAGCAGTACTCCACGAACGAGGCTCGATATGTAAAACAGATTCTTCATGAGCTCTTCAATTTTGAAATAAAGTTGAATCTCTCATAAACAAGCGCCCCAATTTGTTAGGCAAAAATATATGGCTTACGAGCTGGAGGTTGACGTTTATGACAGGTAGTTTTCGCTGTGTGTGAATTTAATGCATATGGAATTTGAAAGCTACTTGCATTGCCATTGGAGGGGTGATTTGACAACGAAAGAGGTCGCCTAGCGATGTTCGCTGTATTGGATCTGTTCTCTTTGGAATTCGTGATTTTTGCCAAAGTACATGTAGTTGAATACTATAAAAGTTTCGTTTGTTTGCTGTACAAGCTGTCGTATATATAAATCGTTAAACTCAGAAAACACAACCTTCTCTAACTATTGAGCCGCTATATCTCATGATATTTATACCTGGGAAAGTTTTGGGTTTGCCCAGTCCCGTCTGGAGTTAGTTAGTACAGCAAAAACAAACTTCAAGCTGAAAACGCTATACTAACGTACTTGAGGTAATATTTAAAACATTTGCAGTACGTGTTTTACCATAATAGCTTCAAAAACGAGTAAACGACCCATTTGGGTAAGTTGTCTAAGCCGAGAAAATCAAAGCTAAAGTTTATGTAAGTCAGGAGGATTTTTTATCAGATTTTTTTATCAAAACCATGGACACGGTACTGATTTCCTTAGTGTTTTCCTCATGGATTATTAATGAAGTATTGAAGTATTTATGATATGCAGTGTATTATTGTATTCGGCTGCGGACCTTGCATTTTAGTCTCTTCATATTTTTATTAATTTTATTAATAATATTGTTTTTTAGCGAGAAGCATAAAAAGTTTATGAGGCCTTTTGGTCTTGCCGAAGACAGTGGGTTTCCTGCTCTAGGCTTCATACCTGGCTATCGATCAGAAGGTGAAGAAATGGTAAGTGAGATGTATACTTTGTTGCCGTCATTTCATTGAACACTAACATCAGAGAAAGAGGCAATTTGAAAAAAGAAATGTTATAACATACTCAGAAATACGACACTTTTTGGGGCATTGAATACATTTATTGTTCATTTTATGATACTGTATATTGAATCAATCAAATCATAAGGATATCTACTGAGTCTTGGATACAACACTAATCAAGTTTTAACACGAGAAAATGTTCATTAAGTTTGGAACACTTTGTTAAGCCAATGGAACTTAACGCAATTATATATATTTTTTTAAATAAAAGAAGTTAAAAGAACATTACACAATTATTGGATGAGGCTAAGCATGATACCAAGAATTACTCAGACCGAGGTCAATGTTATCTGCCGAATAGATTCAAAACAGTTGTACTAACATGCAAGCAAAGTCTGGCAGTGAAAAGAGTTGTCTTCGTCAACACTAGTGCCAGCATTTCGCTATTTTGTAATTTTCGAGGTAGTGACGTCATCAGCGTTTAATGTTTACAGTATTTGAAGGAAATAACGTCATAGCCGTCTAATAATTAACATTTATTCACAGGTGAATAGTGCTGGATATTCTACACTATTCACCGACACTGAGGTGAATAATTGTTTTAGCATATACCTCATAAATGAAATAAGTTTAACATTCTTATATTTTTTGGTATTTTCATACGAGACACGGCCGCTATCAACTTGGCGCTTACAACTTTTAAATATATTAATGGCTTGAAAATTGTAAAGAAACATACCTGTGGACATTCTTCTACTTAATTTTGTTGACTTCCTCGAACGTTATTCTACTACATCAGCCTTGTTTATCAACAAAATCTCTTGCTTCGGTAAACAAAGCGGAACTGGCCGCGATTTTGTTTTGCCCACAGGTGAATAGTGCAGGATATTCCGAGCTAGAGGAACCAATCAGATTGCGTGAAAAGCACTATTCACCTGCGAGGTATAAGCTAATTTTCAATATTTCTCGGAAATAACGTAACAGCTGCCGGACATTGAGAATTAACTAGAGTGTGTTTACCAATAAGAAATAAGAATGAAGTTTGAATGTATAAAAATGATAGTTACTTAATAGCAAACGCAGTGCAATTTAAAAAATGCAATTTTTCAACGTTATTTTTTAGGAATACGTAGATGTGTTTACATCCCATGACAAAACTTTTTCAACCGATGTTCTTGCTGATTTCATTCACGATTTGGTGACACGTCCGGCCCATATTTTTGGTGAATCAGGTCAGTGAATATTATGCAAGTGTTTTTACTTTTAACTCTCTTGGGCGCCATCCGACTCTCTCACGTCTTATGTATTTTACCCTGGCTAAGGCCAGACGATTTACTTGCATATGTCACAGGGGTAATACACAAACAGGAAACGGCTAAAGTGCCTCTGAAACGAAAATTAAGTTTGTCTTATTTGAAAGTACTTTTAAAATGACAAAGTAATCAATGATGCTAGAGATCACTTTAAATATACACGTTAATACACAAACATAGATAAGACACGGATAGATCACATGAAGTCTGTTCCCACTCGCAGTCTCGAATACAATCCTACACACAGGTTCGTCACATGTTTATCACGTGAGTGCAACGACACTCACAATACTACATCTCTTTCCTTTCTTGGAAGACAAAGTCTACGTTTTAAACTATAACAAAATATCAAAGTTGAATACGAGAATATATTTAAGCTATTGGTGTAGTTCATTTTTAGAAGTCTGGCGAGCAACGATTTTCTCGCATTGGATATCTTCGATAGTTCGTTGTTTCCTTACTCGAATTGTCAGTGTCACTGTCATAGGTGTCATCATCTTGAATCGGATCGTTGGATGCTGGCACTCGTTTGAATGTTGAGGCATTTCTAGTAACCGTGCTATCTCGTCCAGTTGCTGTGATCATGGATCCTTTTTGAAATCACGATGACCAGGTGCATCGATCACAGTGACGTAGTACTTGACCGTTTCAAACTTCCACAAAGCAATATCAATGGTAATACACAAACATAGATACAATAAGACACGGATAGATCACATGAAGTCTGTTCTCACTCGCAATCTCGAATACAATCCTACACACAGGTTCGTCACATGTTTATCACGTGAGTGCAACGTCACTCACAATACTACAGTAACATATTTTGCAGTTTTTTGTTTCCTTGCTTTGTTTTTAAAATATCACAGTTTGTTTTGTAAGCGAAACACTACCAGTGACGTCCCAACGTACATAATGACTTACCGAAAAAGGTTATTTATTTTTGCTATTATCAGACAGAATCACTTCGAAGCAAGTATATGTGTGTGTTTTCCCCTTATAACAACAAAAGTATACATTTTCAACTGATTCCGCAAAGATATAGCAAAAATATAGCAAAGATATACAACCTTTCCCCAGTAAGTCATTATGCACGTTGTGATGTCACTCATGGTTAGTTTCACATATCAAACAAACTAAAATATCTCAACAACGAAGCAAGGAAACAAAAAACTGCAAATGATGTTACTCTGTCATTTCACTGAAAGTACTTTCAAATAAGACAAACTTAATTTTCGTTTCATAAGCACTTTAAGACGAACAAAACGTAATAGGCCATCAGCACAAGCCGAAAAAGCTTTTAGAAAACCAAAAATTTTGGAAATGATGGTGACAACATTGGGTTACGACGACTGAGGTTACGTGACTAGGGTTACGAGGTTTCTAAAAGACGTTATCTGTTTTTTTGAAAATGTTATGTCAGTCACGTAACCATGCAACGCCTTAATAACAAAATGGATTGTAACTTTTAATTGATCAAGGTGAACTTTGGTTAACTTTTATTCAGTTGATATTTAGAAAATATAGTCACCATCATTTCCAAATGTTTGATTTTCTAGAAGCTTTTTTGGCTTGTGCCGATAGCCTATAAAGTTCCTAATATAAGCAACGCTCAACTTAAATTTTGGTCTTGCTTGCCAGGGTGACCTGCGTACATGCTGACCAGCTAGCTGTTCAGCGAATGACAGCTTCGCCATAGAAAGTACAGTAGTCCATTGCCAGCCTTTAGAACCAGTCCGATTGCAGTCACACTTCAATCCAAATTTAGTAATCATGCTTGCTTAATGTCTCGCTATCCCAATTCTGTTCAAGGCGAGTCAAAAACAGTATAGTTAAATAACTTAAATATTATTATTAAATAATACTCTCGAGTGACGAACCATACTGGGTAAGTACTAAGTATAGAGAAAAACTCTTACTAATCCGGTATGGTTCGTCACCTGGAGTAACGCCTAATATCATTATTCTCTAACTAAGATCGCTGTCCCTATTCACTATTCTCTAACTGGGTTCACTGTCCCTTTATGGTAAGCACGGTGGCGTGTGCTGTTAGCGCGCGGCCTCTCACCAAAAGTTAAGCCCGATTAGACGAGGTTAGTACTTGGATGGGTGATCGCTTGGGAATGACCCCGTTGTCGAGCTTGGAACTCATGTGAGTAGATTTGTAGTTGATCTCTTCTGTGCTACGACGGTTTTTTGCCGGGTTCTCCGGTTTTCCTCTCTCCGTGTAATTAACACTTACATCTTATAGCTGTGCTCCGTGGTCTGAACTGTGTCATATTGCGGCTGCCTGGAGCGCCTTTGATATGCCTTGACACGGCCACGTTAATCTGCGTCCTTCGTAATTCAGGCGTTGGCTGCGAGTAAGGATGATTAGTCCCCAGTCCTTTACCCTGTCCTACAATAATTATTCCAGTATAGTTAAAGTCAACTATCTGTCCGTCTTTTTATACAACCGGCCTATATAAGCACTGTAAAATAATTCATAATTATCAGTTTGTTGTTTGCTGATGCATGTTGTATGTTGGTGATTAATCAATATTAATAGTTGAAGAAATAATTAACGTTGACTGAATCGGCAGTAGTAAGTTTGTTTAATTAGAGACTTTAGATCCAAGCTTTGCCGCCTACAGCGAACTCCAGTTAGCGGGTTACTGTTTGGTGTTAGAAGGTGGGACAATTTGCACAATTTAGATTGAAACCTCTGTGATTAATATAAAGTTTACATTAATTGTAAACTATACAGCAGAAAGAAAAAAAAACTATATGCCAATAAAAAATACCGGAATTAATTCAAAGCTAATAAATAGCCACCTTTTTAGGAAGATGGATTTTTTATTTTAATTAGAGCAGGTATATGTTGAATCCGCCGTGTTGGATTTTCTTCTTACATACAGTGTCCATGCTTCAAATGACGAAGAAGGCAAAAATCGTCGTTTCTTGCTCTTAAAATCTATAACAAAAGGTCCGCTATGCGTACATGTATCTGCGTCAAACCCACCACTGTGAGAATCTTGTCAAGATCTTGTAAGATCGTGTGTGATCTTGGAAAATCTTGTAAGATCTTAAGAAAAATCTTATAAGATGTTTACACGTAGATCTTATAAGATTTTAGCGAGATCTTATAAGATAATTAAAGAGAAAGTACACGTTCTCTGACCAAAATAATTGTTTATCATGACTCACAAAAACTGTGGTAAATCACACTCACAAGTTTACTACAAGTCACGTTAAAAATACTTTCCAGTTTTATCAGCAATATCCCCTGTCTCCGAAATGTTTTAGTGCAAAACTGTGTCCGCGGGTCTAAAGTATACCCCTGAATCGTCTGTACGTTTGTGCCATTCACGAAATTTCTACAGTTAGATAGAGCGTTAAATTCTGTACAACATATGTGAATTAGAAAACATGGTATAGAATAGCAACGGAGAAAAGGCTATTTGAATCGTCTGTAGGATTGTGCCATTCATGAAACTCGTACAGTTAGATAGAACGTTAAATTATGTACAAGATATGTGAATTTGAAAAAACCGTATAGAATAGAACCCTGAAAATCGTAGTATTTTAATCTAAAACTTTGTCGCTTTGGAGGACTTCGTGATATGGCGGACGAAATATTTTAAACACGATCGGATTAAAAATACTTGTTTCCATCGTTCAAACTGACAGCTCGTAGGTGACGCCAAAACACTCTGAGCTTTGATTGGCCCTGATTTAATTAATCGTCGCGCATTGGTTATAGTTACACAACAGCACACACAAAAAAAGTTAAAAAAAGTTACACAAAAAAAGTTAACAGACACACACACTGACACACACCCAAACACACAACACGATAGCAATGTATCTGCTGCGCAGATACAACAAACCGAAGAAAAATACTTAAAATGTGTATCAGAAGCATTTATACGTGAGATAATGCAAACTCCAGACGTAAATGACTGACGTGAAAACCGACCTTTTTCCGTCGCTAACGTGTACCTGAAACCGCAAACGTGTAACCTTAAACGTCGGGCAACGGTTAGACGTTAGCGGTCAATGGAACAAACGTCAATCTAAATATCTCTATTATTGTCTAAAACTTTCGAATCATATTTCAGACTTCTGCTAACTAATCTGTATGTGGTTTCTTAGCTAATATTAGATTATTTCCCTAATTTTCCTAACGTTTTCGTGGTTACTTACATATAGTTAATTAGATTATATTAATTAGTTTTCTAAACATTTTTTTTTGTTTTCTAGTCAACACTAGATCTCTGACTGTCAACTATCCTGTGGAGTATTTGACCGTAGTGAAAGATAATGAGCTGGAGTATTTAATCGTGGCGTTTTGCAAACAATGTAAGTTTTTTTATGAATCTTGTCAGAATGTTCCGACAAACTTGTGTAAAAGTTTGCTGATAATCGCTCAAAAAAACAAACTATACATTGAGTATGTCATTGGTGAACTAGTTTGCATATAAAACGTGTCTGAGACTATGTGCACACGGTAACGTTTCCTAGCGTTTTCATATTGTTTCAAGTAATGAGCTGATTGTTCTCGATTCCCTTGAGAACAGTAAACAATACGAAAACGCTCGGAAACGTTACCGTGTGCACATAGTCTATAAATATCAGATTAACGAAACTGTTTTATGACCGTTTTCACTCACGTGATCGGTAGCCCCGCTGGGGTGGTGAAACAATGCGAAATGTTTGAATAAGAATAGAGTTAAATTCCCATAGGATGAAGATGGTACACCAATATGGCCGCCGTGACGTCAGATGAAAACGGTCTATTGCATGGTATCCTTTTTCAAAAATTCAAAACTTTGATTAAATTACGCACGTTTAGTTTCGCTTTGGTTATATATCATTATATGTTGACTTGAAAAACACATTTTCATTTGACCACAAAATTGGCGGCATGTTTGCAGATACGAGAGCTGGCTCGTATCAGAACAGGTCCGACCTCGTTAGATTTACATAGACCTCCTTTGGGCCTGTTGACATGAAGCGCGTTATCTCGGTGTGTGTGTGTGGGGGGGGGGGGGGGGGTGTAGGGTTATCCCTATCCCTCGAGATATCTCGGTGTTAGTTTATTTCCATGTTTAAAAAAAAATATCGTTTAACCGTTCACATGAGATCGAGATAACTCGGAGGATAAGGATAACTTGGTCTGAGCGATAGGGTAATCCTCCATGTGAACGCTTTCACCCGAGGTATCTCGGGAGTTAGGGGGTCAATTTTTGTATAATTACGCATGCGTACATTGTAAAAAACATTCTAATCCCCGAGCCGGGCGTAGGGCCGAAGGCCCGGAGCTCGGTGAGGGTGCTAATCTCGACATGCGTGGAGTCCACTTTACACGCGTGTTGAAATGCGAATCAGTTTGAGCGATCTGAATATTTGTATATATATATATATATATATGTGTGTGTGTGTGTGTGTGTGTGTGTGTGTGTGTGTGTGTGTGTGTGTGTGTGTGTGTGTGTGGACGGACCACGCGCGGTGAAGATTGTGGGGCACTGGAAACAATATAGTTCTTGACAAAAAAGATTTGAAAAGATTTGATATTATTCTTGACAAAAAGACTTGAGAAAGGAGTTTTTGGGATACGTATCCTTTTCAAAAGAACAGAAACAAATCAACGTTTACGTATATAAAGTCTTCAGACTTAACTAAAAGGAAACCCGTCAAACCAAAACTCGAAAAGTTTTTAAAGCTACGGTAAAAATATAGAGCAGTCGCTCTCAGTAATCACGAACACTTAGTAGCAAAACTGTTGAGTTTCCCTGTTTACATCTATCACTGTTAATTTTGTTTTATATTTTGTGTGCCCTTGAAGTACGTATCATATCCATTGCATGTTTTTTCTTGCCAATGCCCCTTACGTTGTATTTTTGACCTGTGGCTGCCGTCTTATCTCCTTTTAAATGGCTTTCTTATTGTAAAATTACATATGACTTAGCGGTTGTTTATAATTTAGCATAAAAATGGAGAAGGAACATTTCTTCTTTTGCAAAAGGTACAAAGACTACAAATGCTTCTGGAATATTTATTAACATGTATGTGAAAACATTTTCAGCATTCAGATTTCGAAATGAAAAATTGTTTTTGTTATATACTTATATTAGTTTAAATAAATTTAAAATGCCATAAATGAATATAGTTTGAGTAGTTTTCAAAATGCAAATATTTTTAGATGCCAAGCGATGTTCTTTGTAAACATGGGAAGAAAGAACTGTAAAGTATAACCCTAATATTTTAATAAAATTCTGATGCCTGCTTCAGTAGTGTGGTGGTAACGTCGTCGGTTTGTACGCGAACGAGATTGAGTTCAAACCCTGGAGGCAACGTGAAATTTTCTTCATCTCAGTATATTTTACAAAATATCATCCTTAAATTTTTCTTTGTTCTTTGTGGCATTTTTCTTCAAAAAAATAGAGTGTTTTTTTTATTTCAAATATTCTACCATAATTAAAACTATATTTTCATCGTTCCGACCATTCGCGAGGATCTGGGTACGAGAATGCGTTCCGACAGGAGTAGCTATTCCCAGGCCTCCAATAAAAAAGAGCGCAAGGGGGGGGGGGGGGGGTGCTGTAAAAGCGAGCGAGGGGATATTGCATTTATGTATTTCTAGTTTATGCGGACTATTCTTGTTCACGTGCCATTTGCGTGCGTTTAATTGTTGATGTTACTGGCGTGTTCTTTTGTTCACGTGAAAGCTACGGTTATCCTACCTATATCTTTTTAATCTTACCAACTGGATCGGGCAAGTCATTAATTCTCTAGAGCTTCCCAATCGTCTTCAAAACTTACAAATGCTCCAAGTATTTAGTAAACTGCCGAGAAAAAATGTTTTTATAACGAAATACTGACGTTTTGAGCGCATCCCTTCATCAGAGCTAGTAAAATGCGGTGGAATGAAATATAAGAAAGGGTTTAATTATATATCCAAATTCCAAAAGATAAAGAACTGTATACTTTCATATATCCAAACAGTGAAATAAAATTATCGTCATAAAAGTAGCGTGCTGCTTAGGCAGTATTGAAACAACAATCGAAATATAGTAAGGTTTGATATCACTCAAATCCAACCCTTGAGCTATTTGATGATTTAACTTCTTTTAGCCGAGCAATTGCTGATTCGTCATGTCATTTGGCATTTTGACTGACTAGATGTGCTGTGTAATGTATATGTGAATAATTTATACAACTCTTTTGTATACTACTTTAGCTGTGGAAGAGTGTCCTGCTTTCACGTACGATTACCAGCAACTTAGCAGAACTTTTGACCGCCATTTCCAACGACGCTCAACAGGCGATCGGATCATACAGTTTGCAATCGTCTTCAGCGACCAAGATATGGATTCTAAATTTGTAAGTCCAGAAAGAACGATTAGAACCTATCAAATAAATAATTAAACTAGAAGTTACTATATTATTGATGAGAGCGGATGATAAAGTATTTTTTAGTGTAAATCAACCAGTGGACTATTACAAATCGCGTATTCTGTTTGGGCCAGTTTAATTGGCTAATACTCAGCATTTTTACACTATGATAGTTATCATATCACTATCTATTGGCCAGTATCTCCATCAGAGCGTACGAGAAATATTTTTTTTGAAAGTGCTTGGAAAACTTGTGGCGGAAATGGGGAAAAATAAGAAATCCTGCGGTCAAAATTTCAAAGTTTTAATTTTATTTAAATTTTAATTTAATTTTTATTTTAACAATCTTATAATGGTTATTGAACTTTTTGTTAAACTATGGAAGCGCTACGCAGTTGCCTGAGGTGGACATGTTTAGATCGATTTCCTGATTTGTCCAATTTCGTAGAGAAAACAATTGGGTTACCCTGTTATGAGCACTGATAACAATATTATACACTTAATGTCTGCTCCCGAGGGAAACAGTTTGTTTTGTTTTCCCGAGAGTCTTGATATTTCCCGAGACGAAGTCGAGGGAAATATCGAGACTCGAGGGAAAACAAAACTAACTGTTTCCCGAGGGATCAGACATTAAGTGTTTTGTTATATAGCTTGAGTTTCGCTGAACAATTTCGACGTTTATCAAGGGAAAGTACACAAAAGACAAACGCTAAGGCTTACCAAAACATTTCGCCTGGCTCCGTAATTTCACTTCAACCAAACAAATATGAGTCTCAGAACAAAAGAACAGCAATACATTTCTCCAGTTAATCTTCACACATGCTTTGAAGACCTATAAATATTCTTTTTTTCGTACCAAACAAGCTTTTGTTTATAGAATGCCGCGAAGAGTTCAAAGTTGTAGCGGGCCGGCAACAATTCGGAAAACTTATTGACCGAGCAGGCAATAAGATCTCAATTATTGCCCGCTCGGTAGACATTGAAATTTAGCTAAGGCCATGTGACCACAAACCAACTAATGACAGTCATCGTTGCACCCAGCGAAACTCTAGCTATATAACAATTGTTCTTAAAGGACATTGGCAATAAAAATTAAGTTTGTCTAGTTTGAAAGAACTCGTAAAATTGTAATAGAAGATATTTTAGAACTTTTTGTAACTTTCTTCGTTTTCAAGATATTCCAGTTTGTTTGATATGTAAATTAGATGGTCTCTGACGTCAGGAGCAGGGTACATTAGAAGTGTAAGTGATTTTGTAATGTATGAAAATATGCTGTACGCTGCTTCTGACGTAGAGACCATCAAACAAACTGAAATATTTTCAAAACGAAGAAAGATACAAAAAAGTTGTAAAACATCTTCTATTACAATTTTACGAGTTCTTTCAAATTAGATAAACTTAATTTTTATTGCCAATGTCCTTTAAATATTACTATTGGACGTTATGTAACTTTATCTCGTGTAACTTGATGTAACTGATTTAATATGAATTATATTGTAAAATAGCAAATTAATATTCTGAAAATGTTGCATTAAATATACCTTTTTCTAACCTTAAAAATTCTGTAAAATCCCCCCCCCCCCCCTCCCCCCGCAAGTGCAGGAAATGGCAGAAAATTTCCAAACTTTTTCCAGGGGAATTGCTTCCATACCTCTCTAAAATTTATCCACCAACGTTTATGACCATGGTCATAGAGCAATATCCCATTCATTTTATTTTTATGTTATTGTAGAATATCGAATCGTATCCAACAGTGCGCCTACACAGGAAAGGTCAACCAGTCACGGAGTTTATACCTTTTACGGGAATGTTTTATTATAACGAGATGATGGAATTTGTAAAGAAGAACACAGGGTATTTATTTGGATAATACACAAATTTAGAAATATTGATATTATGTTGTTTGCTGCTTGGTAAAAGTAAAATTGTAACTTTGTTAGTAAGCTGTAAGTACCGTATTTTCTCTATTGACGACTTCCTCTCTATTAGGCCCTCTTCTAGTACCTCCATTATGCAAGAAGTAGAAGTTATTCTTATTAATTCCTCCCCTCGTAAAAAAACATATTCTATTTTTGTGTACAATAACTTCATTAATTATACAGTGTGTATAAAAAAACCCTGAATCCTTAGAAAACAACCTATTGTAGTAGTTTGAAAGCCCTAAGCACTTCGCTGAACCCACAGATACGTAAAACACACGGTCGTATTCACCTGGGAAATTAAGATAACTTGATTAATTTATAACGCAGCGCTTTTAGGGCTTTCAAACTACTACAATAGGTTGTTTTCTAAGGGTTCAGTTTTTTTTGATACACACTGTATATCCTTCTGTAATCAGGCCCAAATGCTGCAATTTCATTGGTTTAGAGGGGTGCGATTTGAACATTAATCGCACTCTTGCTGGCTGTAATCGCACACCTGCTTCAGCCAATGGAAATCAAGCTAGCTATCAAAATTGTCCAATCACCGTTCGGCATCTAAACTATAGGATTTTCCGGGATTTTTCAAAAAATTAAAAAATGGAGGATTTTAAATATTAAAATATAGAATTTTAATTTGTATTTTTTGTATACGTTTTGAAAACAGTGTCGTGTCCCCAACAAATTAAAAACAAAGTATTAATCAGATTGGCACTCGGGTATTTCTTAAATATTTTAGTCAGTAAAGCAGCAACACTTGGTGAAATACAGTAAGCTTATAACTGCATGAGTGTGTTTATAAATACATGCGTATATACACGCTATAAAGTAAAGACAAACAGCACTAAATTACTCACATTTTTAGTTCTTGTCATTCTTTTTTACTTCACATATACATATAATTGTATAAGTCCTTATAAATTCACTTTATTATTTAAAAAACTCCTCTCCGAGTCTCCGTATATTAAAAGAAATGCCCACCTGAAATTTGCATTTTTTGCGGGCCATGTTGAGAGGCCTAGGTCTAGAACCCAAAAGTTGGGCTAATATGAAGTATTTGCTGTCGAAAACAAATAAGACGAGGACATGACCTGATTACAGAAGGATATATAATTAATGGGTAATAGAACGAATTGAGTCGTGCTATTAATGCCAAATCATACTCGTGATTAACAAATCAACCTCCCGCTTCGCGGGCGCTCGAACGATCAAGATCTGCTGATAGTTCCTTCGACTACCCGCAAGACCCTAGGAGACAGATCGTTTGCTAAGGCCGGACCAACACTCTGGAATGGCCTCCCCATTGATATTCGACAGTCATTATCTGTAGACTCTTTTAAGAATCGGTTAAAGACATTTTTATTTAATAAGGCGTTTAATTGACTTTTTAATTGACTTTTAACTTTATTTTTAATTGATTTTTAACTCTTTAAATACACATTTATTTATTTATTTATATACTTAAAGTGAGTTAGAGTTATTACCGCTTTAGAATATTTATAGTTTTAGCGCTTTATAAATGTAAATTATTATTATTATTATTATTAACTCTATTATAGTTGGTTTTAGATTTTTTCTACCATCCCCCCTCTCTCTAACAATAAGCCTCCCTCTTGATAATCTAAAAGGAATAAGCCCCCGGCCTCGTTTAGATGATCTAAAATTAACTACCCTTCCTCCCTTTGGTGGTCTACGATTAGTACCTCCAGGTTTAAAATTAGTAAGTGCCCCTATATTCTTGTTTTAATTCTTGATATTATGCGAAAGCCCAATCCAATAATTGTTTTATTATAATTCAAAACTTACAGTTGTACTAACATGCAAGCGAAGCGAAGTCTGGCAGTTAACGGGTATTGACAATAAAAATTAAGTTTATCTCATTTGAAAGAACTCGTCAAATGGTATAAGAAGACCTTTTACAATTTTTGCGTACCTGTTTTGGTTTTGGAAATATTTTGACTTAAGACAGCGTGCTGTCCGCCATCTTGGAATTATTTTCGATATGCAAAATTATGCATGTGACGACATAACCAGTAAAGTGAAATTTTTATCTTGCCAACCTTATGACATTATGAGCTAGAAACTCGATTTTTTGTTACGCTATTTGCATTTTAAATTGACCCACAACATTTAAAAAGCCTTCCGTGGAAGTCTGGTCACCCACGGAGTAGTTTCATCAGGTTTACCCTGATTGTGACGTCACCAATTGGCAATTTCCTAGTTAAGTAGACCCAATAATTATATTACAACAAGATGGCGGACAGCACGCTGTCTTTGGTCGCAATATTTCCAAAACCAAAACAAATACGGAAAAATTGTAAAAGGTCTTCTTATACCATTTGACGAGTTCTTTCAAATGAGACAAACTTATTTTTTATTGCCAATACCCTTTAAAGGAGCTGTCTTTGTTAACAGAGGCAAATCTACTGCAAGCCATTTAGCTATTTTGTCATTTTCGTGCGGTTTGAGGTAGTGACGTCATCAGTGTCCAATAATTTGCATTATTATACCCTCGCAATTAATCGTCCAATCAAATGTCTACATTAGCGTCACGTGCCAGCCCAATATTTTACGATGTAGGACAACTACATATTGGGCAGCAACGTTTGAAGAGGTGCACAAGGTATATTTACTTGCCAATTGCACGATTAATTATTTGTTCGATATAATAAAACACCTATTGGATTCATCTTCGCCCAATATAGAAAATATTTAAGACCCCATTTACACGATGCCGGTACAATTTGAAAACGGAACAAAATCATGCCGGTATGCAAATACAGCGTATAACATTTCATGTTATTTTTGTGCCGGTATCGTGTAAACGCAAGGCCTAAACGGCATGATTTTGTTCCGTTTTCAAATTGTACTGGCATCGTGTAAACGAGGTCTAAGTCTCAAATTTTAATATTAGGTTCGACCTTCGGTCTCGCCCAATATTGAACTTTCGAGTTAAATATTTTACCATACCGGGCTTAGATGAATCCAATAAGTTATAATATTCGGCAGAATTGACATAGCGGCTGCCAGACATTGATACTTTACTAGAGTATATTGACCAATAAGAAACGAGAATGAAGTTTGAATGTATAATATTTATTGCTATAGCTTTCGATCTGTTAGCCTGCGTAGCAGACGTTCTGTTCTGAGGGAGAGGGTTGAGAGGGGCAGGGATTAAGGGAGGCTGGTTGAGAGCGGAAAGCGGTTTGAAATCGAGGCGCCGCTGGAGCGCGCGCGAGAGAGAGGCGAGAAAAAAATAACTCTTGCAAGCATGTTGTAAAATGTCGTTGTTACTTATCTTAATTTTTTGTATTTATGTATTATATATATATATATATATATATATATATATATATATATATATATATATATATATATATATATATATATATTATATATATATATATATATATATATATATATATATATATATATATATATATATATATATATATATATATATATATATATATATATATATATATATATATATATATATATATTATATATATTATATATATACGTTTCCCTCTGACGAAGGGCCTTCGCTCGAAACGTTAGACTCCTACGTTCTCTGTTTCGGCAGTATATCTAACCTTACTATATTTCGATTGTTGTTTCTACACTGCCTACACGCAGCACGCTACTTTTATTATATATATATATATATATATTTCTATGAGGGCCATTAGGTAGAATACTTTTATAGTAATAATGTATATATACAATACCCTCTAGAAATAAAGTTATTATTATTATTATTATTATTATTATTATTATTATTATTGTTATTGTTATTATTAGTATTATTATTATTATTATTATTATTATTATTATTATTATTATTATTATTATTATTATTATTATTATTATTATTATTATTATTATTATTATTATTATTATTATTATTATTATTATTATTATTATAGAAGAAAATAGGAGGACGGGGGGAAAATTGGGGGAGAACGCCTGACAAAACGAGACAATTCTTAAGTAAATATGAGTGGAACGTATAATCAACACCTCTTCAAATAACCAATGAAAAACTGTTCCGGAAATTAACGTGATTACGCGTTAATTAATTAAAGCGTTAATTAAGCGTTGACCAAACCAAGTGTTGGTTTTTCGCGGGAATTGCTAATTACAATTACTAAAGGCATAATTGTCATTGTCCAGTGTCACTGTTACATCATGGTTAATATAGCCCATATTAACTATGGTCACATTAAGTTGAGGGATGACCGCGCCGGGTAGCGCAACTGCTACTCCGGAGAAAATAATAAAATCGCGCTTCGGAAGACCTCGAAATGCTCCTACTTCGAATCAGTTTTGTCGGATATGTCAGTGCAGATTTTCACTGAAAAGAGTTGTCTCCTTCAAGTTTAATATCACAGATGAAATTGACGGTGAAAATGTTGTCCTATAGCCTCGCTTTGTCAATCTATCGGAACCGGTACTTCTCGAGATCCGAACTTGTCAAATAGTGACTGTGTGTATAAAAGCTGCGGTAGAAAGATGCGAAACTTCGCTAAGTATTTTATGGAACTGAAGGCTGCTGTAAACAAGATACATCTACAGTTTTCGTGGATGACAATGGTTGGTGATGAAGAGAACACTCGCGTGAACGGCTTTTGTTGCCAACGTCAGTTTCTTCACCAGACCGACGTCCTGACGAAAGGAAGCAGATGAAATCCGCTCAATCGAAGCAATCCGAAGGTGAAGTTACGAACAGACCACTAACAGAGTGAATGAGCTGTTGCAGAGAAATAGAGAATGCCGCGGAAGTCGCGCCCGTACGTGTAAACGACAGTGAAGAAATCAACTAAGAATTTTCACTGCTAGACATCGAGGAATTAAATGTTGTCCACGAACGCGAGATAAAAGTTATCTTTAGTTCTTCAATTACAATCCAGGTTTGTGTTGACAGGTTTCATTGAGGACCCACTGAGTGTTGACGCCAATACGCATATGAACCAATGGGAATTTAACTGAAGGTTTTGGACACAAGAATGCAAATGGTACTGAGAAAAGGATCTGTACCCAGCAGAGATGCTGTAATTCCGCAGAATCAGAAATCGTCACAGAACGCATAAAAGTCTCGTTTATGAATAGGATTTTGGCAGGCGTTCTTCCGCCTCTCCCCCTATTTTTTCCCCGTCACCCCCTATTTTCTTCTCGCCTCGCTTTATTTTTTCTCGCCTCTCGCGCGCGCTCCACCGGCGCCTCTCAAGCCTCTTTCCGCTAGCCGCTCTCAACCCGCCTCTCTTAATCCTTGCCCCTCTCAACCCCGCTCTCCCCCAGAACAGAACCCCTGCTCCGCAGGCTACCGATCTGTTGACTCAGGCCTTCGTCAGAGCAAATGCCAATATTTGTTTCATTTGTATTAGTATCGTTGACATTAGTATTGATGAAGGCCTGAGGTAACAGGTCAAAAGCTAAGTACAGTGGAACCTCGTTAATACGACCACCGTCGGGCCAAAAAAATGTGGTCGTAATAACGAGGTGGTCGTATTAACGGGGTGGTATACTAATCTAGCGTGGTGTTACCACAAATTCTCGCTTCACCATACAAACATTCAAATAATTAATCGATATAAATTTTACCAAATGAAACTGTTTTAGTGTCAAACGGGAGGCAGGGAAAATCATGAACACATTATGTTTAATCTCTATGACGAGGCTAGATTTTACTTTGATAATACTCAGATCTCTTTTATTTAGGGTGGCGAATGTACTTACTTTACTTCCGAGTGGGTTGGATAATATAGATTTAGCTGACATACACACAGGTCGGTCATCCCGAAAAGTGGAAGAAACTCCAACACTTTCCGGTGGTGACGACGGTGATGATGATGATGATGATTACGAAAATTCAGAAAAACCTGGCAAGTATAAACCTGATTATAGTTATTATTTTGTTATCAGCTGGTTTATAGTTGTTCCTATTCAAGGTAGGTATAGCTACAGTATATGATTGGCGAGTATAAACCTGCACTACAGTGCAGCCCGGTGCAGCGCAGCCTTGTGAGCCCAGTGCCATAGAGCCTAGTTCAGTGCAGTGCAGTGCAGTTTAGTGCAGTGCAGCTGCAGTGCAGTTTAGTGCAGTGCAGGTTAGTGCAGTGCAGTTTAGTGCAGTGCAGTTTAGTGCAGTGCAGTTTAGTGCAGTGCAGTGCAGTGCAGTGCAGTGCAGTGCAGTGCAGTGCAGTGCAGTGCAGTGCAGTGCAGTGCAGTGCAGTGCAGTGCAGTGCAGTGCAGTGCAGTGCAGTGCAGTGCAGTGCAGTGCAGTGCAGTGCAGTGCAGTGCAGTGCAGTGCAGTGCAGTGCAGTGCAGTTTAGTGCAGTTTAGTGCAGTGCAGTTTAGTGCAGTGCAGTTTAGTGCAGTGCAGTTTAGTGCAGTGCAGTTTAGTGCAGTGCAGTGCAGTGCAGTTTAGTGCAGTGCAGTGCAGTGCAGTGCAGTGCAGTGCAGTGCAGTGCAGTGCAGTGCAGTGCAGTGCAGTGCAGTGCAGTGCAGTGCAGTGTAGCTCAGTGCAGTGCAGTGCAGTGCAGTGAAGTGCAGTGCAGTGCAACCCACTCCTGTGCAGCTCAGTACAGTATTACAGTATTATTGCAGTGTAGCCCACCACAGTGCGCTGTAGTCTAGCGCAGCCCCGCCTAGTGCAGCCCATTGTAATGCTGTTCAGTGCAGTGCAATTCTATGGCAGCCCAGTTCCGTGCAGCTCAGTCTAGCGCAGTCTAGCACAGCCCAATGTAGTGTAGTACAGCGCAATGCAGCCCAGTTCAGTGGAGCCCAATCCTGTGCAGTACAGTGCAGCCCAGTGCAGCCTAATCCAGTGCAGTGTAGCCCAACCACAGTGCGGTGCAGTATAGCGCAGCCCAGCCTAGTGCAGTGCAGTGCAGTGCAGTGCGGTGCAGTGCAGTGCAGTGCAGTGCAATGCATTGCAGGGTAGCCCAGTGCTGGGCAGGGCGGGGCAGAACAGGGCAGTGTAGGTTAGTCTAATGCATTGCAGCCCAGCGTAGCCCAGCCCAGTGCAGTTTGGTGCAGCCCTGTGCAGTGCAGTGCAGTGCAGTGCAGTGCAGTGCAGTGCAGTGCAGTGCAGTGCAGTGCAGTGCAGTGCAGTGCAGTGCAGTGCAGTGCAGTGCAGTGCAGTGCAGTGCAGTGCAGTGCAGTGCAGTGCAGTGCAGTGCAGTGCAGTGCAGTGCAGTGCAGTGCAGTGCAGTGCAGTGCAGTGCAGCCCAGTGCCGTGGAGTCGAGTTCAATGTAGCCCAGTGCAATATTGTTCAGTGCAGCGCAATTCTATGGCAGCCCGGTTCAGTGTAGTGCAGCACAAAACAGCCCAATGCAGTGCAGTGTACAGTATTGTCGTGCAGGCACTGCATTGTAAAGCAGTGCAATGCATTACGACAGTACGGCATCGCACAACGCAGCATAGCACAGCAGGAATAGCGCAGTATAATGCCGTGTAGTGTAGTTCGATGTGATGTCGTTTAGTCTGATGTCGTGCAGTGCAGTGCAGTATGGTGTTGTTATTGAAGTACTACATTGAGGTTAATTTAGAAAACTAGTTTAAAAGACTAATTCTAAAACTCGATTTTTGTTGTTGCGCGTTTCAGCGGAGGAAACTGAAGATGACGAAGTCGCTGTGGCTGGCTACGAGATTTATTATACAAAGGCTGTGAATGATGCGCACGTGCCCAAACTGAACGACACGAGTTTCAATAACACAATACAACGCTACGACATATCTGTTGTTTTCTTCTTTCTTCCATGTAAGTCTTCTATATTGTTGACTAGTACACACGTAAAAATGAGTGTAACTATAAGTCGAGGGTCGAGAGTCGAGAGTCGAAGTCGAGAGTCGAGAGTCGAAGTCGAGAGTCGAGAGTCGAAGTCGAGAGTCGAGGGTTGAAGTCGAGAGTCGATAAATTGACCAGAAAATACCAAAAAATCACTATAATACTATAATCGATTATATATCCCAACATTGTGTCTTATTTCTACGCGCCGCGGGATATATTTATAACCTTTGAGCCTTTGATCTAAAAACCGGGGGAAAGCGGCCACTTTCACGAACAGCTTACATAGAAATAATGATCTATTCACTAAAAACCGGGGGAAAGCGGCCACTTTCACCCGGTTCTTAGACCCTGTGTAAGCTGTTCGTGAAAGTGGCCGCTTCCCCCGGTTTTTAGTGAATAGATTACTATTTCTATGTAAGCTGTTCGTGAAAGTGGCCGCTTTCCCCCGGTTTTTAGTGAATAGATCATTATTTCTATGTAAGCTGTTCGTGAAAGTGGCCGCTTTCCCCCGGTTTTTAGATCAAAGGCTCAAAGGTTATAAATATATCCCGCGGCGCGTAGAAATAAGACACAATGTTGGGATATATAATCGATTATAGTATTATAGTGATTTTTTGGTATTTTCTGGTCAATTTATCGACTCTCGACTTCAACCCTCGACTCTCGACTTCGACTCTCGACTCTCGACCGTCGACTCTCGACTCTCGACCGTCGACTCTCGACTCTCGACCTCGACTCTCGACTCTCGACCCTCGACTTATAGTTACACTCCGTAAAAATCTCACAGCTTGTCAACAGGATGTGTTCGCAACAGCCTGGTAGCAAGGCTGTTAACAGCTTGTAACAATGCTGTTCATTCAAGAAGCTACTACAACCTTGTTAGCATCAACCTGTTAACAACTTGTTAAGTGCAGAGCGGTAACAGGTTGTTGGAACAACTTGTCATCAGGCTGTTGGAGTTATCAACCTTGTTACAAGTTGTAAACAACTTGTTACAGACATGTTAACAGACTGGGACAGCCAGTACGAACACATAACGGTGAGAGCCTGTTGAACAGCCTTGTAACAACTTGCTTGCAGGTATGTAACAGCTTGCGCGTTTTTACGTGTGTAGTCCATAACATCCTCAATGAAACTACTTCCTGACCTCATTTTTTATGAAAACTTGTAAGATAATACCCATGCAGTAAAAACCTGCACACAAGCGTTTGGGAGCCTTTATTTTCGGAATCAGCTTTCTACCGGATTTTATTTGGTATCTCAAAGAGTATATCAAGTTGTTGACACACTTGTTGTCTTTTTGGGGGAAAAGTTCGATAGTTGTGTTGAATCCTCTATTGTTAGCCGCCAAAAATTAAAATTATAAGTTAATCCTTTTTCAAAGATCATATGATAATCGAGGAAGAATAATTTTAAATGAAGTCGAATCACTGCTGTAGAAAAATGTTTTCTGACTGCCCCAACCGGGATCGAACCGGTCTCTGGTTTAACGTACTAGCGCTCTACCACTGAGATATTGTGATTTCCGCGGCTGAGGCAGTCAGAAATATCCATATATCAAATATCGCACGTATACGCTTACGCCATATATCAAATATCACAAATTTATTATATAGATGCGAGTGTTTTACTAGGAAATATACAGTGTCGTACTTTCCATATCCTCACTAGTGAAGACATCGATGACGTCATTTAGAATTTTACCGCTTTTTGCATTGAATCTATATAATAAAAAGAACATTACACGGTGGCTTGAAGATATGAATTTTTTCTTCTCGTGGCAAAAACAATATTTTACTCATTCGCTACGCTCATTCGTAAAATATTGTTTTCCCCCACTCGAAGATAAAATTCATATCTTCGCGCCGCCGTGTAATATCCTCTATATATACGCTTACGCTATATATCAAATATCGCACATATTGCGTTATGTGACTATAACTACCAGAATGCTTTGCCAATATTGTAGCACTAATAGATATAGCTTTTTCTACATTGTCCTTTTAGGGAGAGGGGAGGGGTCATAGACGCTGTTCGCGAGAGAAAGATTTTCCCGCCTGCACATTTTCTCGTGCGAGGGAGAAACGCGCCTGCATTCTTGAAAATTGAGATATATTTTTTTCGTGTTTGTCTTTAGGGGATGCACGGAGTCAAGCATTTTCACTATCGTACGCTTCTGCCGCCAATAGATTAGGTAAACTACATTTATTTTTTAACTCCCACTCATTATAATTTTTACACCCAACCTTGTTTTGCTGATCGACGGTAAAAGTAGCAAATGTCTTTTGCATTTCCTTATATAGTTGTTCTGATGCTAATTTTTTTTCACATGATTATCCTTCTTATATAAGTTCGCTGTTTGTTTACACTGTTTACGTTTCTCTCTGACGAAGGACCTTCGCTCGAAACATTAGACTGCTACGTTCCATAATTCGGCCGTATATCCAAGCTTACTACATTTCGATTACATTTATTACTATATGGTCAAGTAAGTTAGAATAAACTGTTCATTACCGAAATCATTAATAATTCATAAGAAAAATTTGAAAGAAATGAATGTTTAACCAATATTTGTAAATAATGTTTAAACATTGATTGCTAAAACATTAGTTATAATATTAGTAATCTCGTACCCAGAGCCTGCGATCCTTTTCATCAATACCAAGGAACGGAGCTCTGGGGAACTCCGATGGAAAAAAATCAACCAAACAACAATTGGGTTTTTATTCCCAGTCCTCTGGTTCCCTTGGTACTGTCATCGACTAGTCATCGACGATCTTTAGCTTGTTCGAAGACCAGGGAAAATATTTGTTTACCGATAAAGAATGGCCCAGTATGTTTTACAAAGCTCTTGAAAAAAGCGTTGCGATACAAATGGTCTTTCTTAGCTTTTCAGTGTTCTCAATTGGTCTCATGGGTTGGCTAAAATGAAGTTAGTGTTACTGATCTTTACGCTTTCTAGGCCTCATGTTTTCTTACGTCAAAAACTCAAATCTCAAAAATTTTAGGGGGCCCTTCTCAAGTTTGGGGCCCTGTATATATTCACAACGGCTTGCTTTTGTGAATGCCCATATATGGATGGACCGCTTATATTCTCACTATTATTTAATCGATTGTGAAATACCTTTCCGTACAGACAAAACAAAAGTGGTTAACACTTTGAAGCCTGAAGACGAGTCTTTAGTAGTTTATTCTGGCTGATGCCAGGCGATTTTATTCAGCACAAGGGAGAGGTCCAGGCTTCAAAATGTTAAAATGGCTTTTAATATGGTTTTTCTAACAATGCCATTTGTTCTTATGTCGCGTGTACTGTTCTTTTACTGTTTCTTTATGCCATGCATATTCTTTATACTGTAATTATTCACGAGGCTTTGAGTAAAACCTTAGTTTGGGGGAATTTTTAGGTTTACGGGATCGTAGTGGTTTAGCCATTGGTGCTATGCAAGTGAACTGTTATGACTGGGAGGATGTGTGTCAAAAAGAAAACATTAAAGTGTATCCTAGTATTCGAATTTACAGGTACGAAATTACATTGTGTTTAATGTTTTCAATTTGCCAAAAGCTGAGAACCCAGAGGGGATCGGACCCGCAACGTTGTGAACACTAGTCAATAGTCATACGGTCTAACCATGCATTATGAAGCTACTGAGTATCAATCAGATCGACGTTATTTTGGATATTATTTTGGCGTTGAGAGTACGTTTTTGAGACTGACAAGTAAAAAAAAAAGTTTAAACGGCCTCTAACCCCCAAAACCTTTTTTAGCTATATCAAATCGTGGCATTGTTTCTGCGAAAACAAAATTTAATTTCTTAAAAAACTCCGATTTTTATGGCAGTTTGAAATTGGCAAAACTGCGATCTTAGCTGGCACACTTCCATGAAGATAATTCGTTTCTAGGAGGTTGGAACGAGTGTAGTTTGTGACGTCATGCAAGGTACTCTTCTAGCGGTTTCATGCAACCTTCATGCTATAAATTTCGATATCTATTTAACAAATAGTTCCATTTTGTCGTTGTATAAAGCTCCGTGCATATGTACTCTTATAAAGGCACGTTGACGTCATTTGAACACGAAAGAAGTTGAGTAGAAGCACGAGGCGATAGCCGAGTCTATGATCAATCTTTTCACAAACTTACATGAAAACCTGTGCAGTATTTTGTGAGTTCCTGGCGACGGACGGACGGACGGACGGATGGACGGACGGACGGATGGACGGACGGACGGACGGACGGACGGACGGACGGACGGACGGACGGACGGACGGACGGACGGACCGACCGACCGACCGACGGACGGACAGACACGCAGACAGACAGACAGACACGCAGACAGACAGACAGACAGACAGACAGACAGACAGACAGACAGACAGACAGACAGACAGACAGACAGACATAACCTTCTGGTGGAGGTAATTACTAAATTTCAGATTATTCTGTAAGCATTAGGCCACCAGGTAGAGCTGAAACTTCTGCTCGTGGTTAATTTGATAAAGTTCATATAATTTATTTCTTCCTTTAGGAAAAAGAAAGCCGCGATAGATTACAATGGAATTTTAGACGAGCCAAACTTAGTGAAATTTGCTAAATTGTAAGTCCATTTATTGTTCGTCAAAGCTTACTTCTATATTGGAACAGGTGTTGCTGTGTATGCATGCATGTTTTGTTTTTAAAGTTTTATTGTATTGTTGTTCTTGTTTTGTTGTCGTTAAAATAGCCATGAGCTTTGACTGCACATTTGTCATTTTTATAGACTACAGGCTTCTTTACCTGTTGAACTGACCTCAGATGAAGAGGAAGTTAGATTTGAAGACGGAAAATATCCGATGCCTGCTGTAATGTACACAGACATGTCATTGATCGGATTATTCGCTCTAAAATCTAGCGATCGTAAGTTGATTGCTTGTAATTGCTTAATTTTTCATTGCCGTCGTCGTGCTTATGATCATCATCATGTATCAGGATGATCATCATCACCATCAACATCATCATCATCATTATTAGTATCACTATGTTCATCATCAACATCATTACCATTGTTACCACCACTATCATCATCATCATCATCATCATCATCATCATCATCATCATCATCATCATCATCGTCATCATCATCATCATCATCATCACTGTAAAACAGTACGAGCGTTAGGTCTTAGTGACTTCTAATTCTCGAATAACCTTTATCTGTTTTTCTGTTTGGCGAATCTTGTTCAAGCACGTCTTATATTATAACTTATTGGATTCATCTAAGCCCGATATGGCAAAATATTTAAGTCGAAAATTCAATATTGGGCGAGACTGAAGGTCGAGCCTAATATTAAAATTTGAGACTTAAATATTTTCCATATCGGGCGAAGATGAATCCAATAGGTGTTTTATTATATCGAACAAATAATCGTGCAATTGACACGTAAATATACCTTGTGCACCTGTCCAAAGGTTGCTGCCCAATATGTATTTGTCCTACATCGTAAAATATTGGGCTGGCACGTGACGCTAATCTAGACATTTGATTGAACGATTATTTGTGAGGTACAATAAATAGAGATGTACCTGCATGTACAACGTCTTTTTTATATTGATGTAGAAGTTCCAAGTTTCCGGTCCGCAGCTCAAAAGATGGAAGGCCAGTATTTGTTTGGATATGCTACTAGAGAAGTGGCTTCTGATGCGTATGTATATACAGATATAATTTTGACACTTCTTCATTAGTACTATAGTATATCGAATTTGGGTCTTATTGAGTTACAAAGATCGGATGTTTGTACTTTTATGCATTGGTTGCCTTCTCTGACTTATAGACCAAATTCATTGACTAGTGCTTTACGTTCACAGTATGATAGTATAAAATTAATGTGATATAGATGCAGTAAAATAAGATTGGTATTCTGTCTGTATACCGTGACATTATGAAACACGAAGTCAGTGTACTTGATGAGAAAAAATGAGACATCGTAACAGTGTTTTCACACCGACACGCAAACACGGTAACTGACCAAATCACAGCGTGTGCGCATATAGTAAAGAACGTATCAAATAAACGTCCAAAGCTGCGTAAATAAGTATAGACCACTTTCATATGATGGCCACCGCCTTAAATATCATTTTATGTGCATCTAAATAAGCCTTTTTGGCCTCGTTATGACGCAAAGATTCTTTTGAATTGCAGACACACAAACGAGGCTAGAAAGGCTTATTAAGATGCACACACAAAAGTATATTCAGATTAGTCGCTATTATGAAAGTGGTCTATTGTTAGTCAGTAACTATAGATCTATAGAGGGCACTCAGAGACAGAGACGGCATACTTCCGGCAGTGGGTAATTAGAGATATCCTGTTAACAGATTTAGAGATAAACAAATAAACAAACAAACAAACAAACAAACAAACAAACAAACAAACAAACAAACAAACAAACAAACAAACAAACAAACAAACAAACAAACAAACAAACAAACAAACAAACAAACAAACAAACAAACAAACAAACAAACAAACAAACAAACAAACAAACAAACAAACAAACAAACAAACAAACAAACAAACAAACAAACAAACAAACAAACAAACAAACAAACAAACAAACAAACAAACAAACAAACAAACAAACAAACAAACAAACAAACAAACAAACAAACAAACAAACAAACAAACAAACAAACAAACAAACAAACAAACAAATAAACAAACAAATTGTCATCAAAACGTTGAATATACACAAAGCTTGGAAAATGTCATTTTGTTTATGTGACGTTTTCTCAAAGTGTCTATCTCATGTTTGAGATTTTTATATATTTATTAACTTTGAAAGTTTCTGATAGGATTTACTAAATATTATCATCAACTAAGTTTCATCTTGATGTCTTTTTATTTTACTAACGTTGCATGGTTTACTATTCAGAAGAAATTATGCCAACCCATGCAATGGCACTCAAATATGTTACACAGTGATTCAACATTGGGATACGGAGAGAGTTTAAACAGACCCGTTTAGAGAGAATTTACTCAATTCCCAAACTCTCTCTTCGGCTGACTCTCTCCGTGCACTTCATGCGTTTCTATGTGCTGACGTCATGTGAATGGTAAACCAACATTATAGTATGAGAAAAAGGAATTTCTATCGGAAAGTGCCAAAGATTGTAAATATATATAATATATGAGTCAGGCTTAATATGACTCAGACGTTTTATTTGTATAGGTAGTCGCATGGGGCCGAGGAAAATTTAGGTTTAATTTCACGAGTGTTTTCAAAATTTTACAAAATTGCCCCCGAGTCGCGAAGCGACGAGGGTAATTTGTAAGATTTTGAAAACACGAAAGAAATTAAACCTTAATTTTACGAGAACTCATGCGATGATGTGTTAATAATATAGCGGGCAAAATGATTCAAGAGCTATGTTATGTCCAGAAAATATCGAAATACATGCACCTTTATATCACGGTCAGTGCTCGGCGACATTCCAAATTTCCCTTCGCTCTGTCGCTGTGCCTATTGATTTCTTTTTGTAAACACAAGCAAAAGTTCGTGCATTTTCTAGTGTATTCATTTTCACTAATAGTTTACACTCCTTCAATAGTTTAATTTAGTTCAAAGTAAACAAAAATTAGTATTTTCAGACCGAAAAACCTTGCAGATTTGTTGAAAAAAAGTCATTCCTCTGCGGTTCACTGTTGCTAATTAACAAAGCGACCAATCACGTACAAGTACGGCTGATGAAGGAACTAATCAAGTGCAAGTAATTTTGCCCTGAATTACAAAAAAATGCCCTTTTCATTAGCCAATTATTCGAGTAATTTCCCCCTCTATATTATTAAGGTAGAAATTTAAAAAAGAAAGTAAGTAAATAATTAACGTTCAGAAATTTTCATTGTTCACACAATTTTGTCCAGGCTGGTAGCTATGTGGTTTTGTCTTCATTTGATTCTAGTGCTTCAAGATTGGGTGTCAGCGTGCCTAGTATTGTATTGATAAAAAGAAACGATCCGTTACAGAAGAAAGTTGTGTTTGAAGGAGATTACACGGAGGATGCCATCGTAAATTTCGTGAAATTTTCAAGTCTCCCTCTTTACGTAAGTCGATAATATAAGATGATTAACTGAGAAAATGTCAGGCCAAGGTCTTAACAATACGGACCGCAGGTGACGTTTATACTAAAACGACAAAGGTCTGATGTCTTCCTGTACAGAGCGAGTAAAGAGGTTATTATGTGGCTGTTCCAAGTTTTTCAATAGTCATTGTGTCAAAATTGTTGTGGAAACCTTCACGCCAGCAAAATCAGCATCCTGGACAGCGGTCCGGATAACGGAAGATGACAAAGACAGTGGTCAGGATATACGCAGTTGTATGGCCATGCGTTGACCAATCAGAACCCAATAATAAATTTACGCACCGCGCTGTTCCGGATTTTAATTTTGCTGACGTGAATTTCTGTGGTTTCCACATTAATTTTGATACAATTAGTATAACTTTTTTTACCCGGTCTGTACGGGAAAATATGCTGCTCCGAGACTCTGGAACTCCCTTCCTGACTTTATTAAACTAAGTTCAACTGTCGATGAGTTTAAAGCAAAGCTGAAAACACACCTTTTTAAAATAGCTTTTACTGACTAATTAATTTTATGATTTTATTGTAAAAAGCATTGAGACATTTGTATGATGCGTTTTTAAGAATTATATTATTATTATTATTATTATTATTACTATTTTTATTATTTATCAGTTATAGTTAAAAAACATGAAATGCCTGAAGTAAGAGATCGCCACTCTTCTCTCTGTCTTCGGCATACTAAAATCTTTGTAAAACCTTTTGTTGGCACGAGTCTTGCTTTTTATCTCTCTAAAACTCTGTTTTTTTGCACAGACCTCAACTCGCTGCGCTCGTCTCGGTCCGTACTAAAAAAAACATCGGTCCGATATTTCACTAGTACAGACCTCACGCTCGGTCAATAAGTAGTTAGTATGGATTGTTTTCACTCACGTGATCAGTGGCTCCGTTGGGGTGGTGAAACAATACGAAATTTTTGAATAAGAATAGAGCCAGGCTAGAATAGAGCTAAATTCCCATAGGATAAAGATGGTACACCAATATGGCCGCCATTTCATTGTTTTGGTACACCAATATGGCCGCCGTGACGTCAGATTAAAACGATCTATTGCATTTTTGCAATTCATTCCGATTTGGTCTTGCAATGTATTCATCTAAATTTTTCTTCACCTATCATCCCAAGAAGATGTAATTTAATCAGATGATACGCCAAAATTAATGTTGTTTAATATTAAGGTGTTACTCCAAGTGACGATCGAACCATACCGGACAAGTAGAGAAAACTCTAATGGTTCGTCACTCGGAGTAACATATTATTATTTTCCACCCAAGTTCACTGTCCCACTATAATCATTCATAATATTATTTATGTTACGATTATTCACCTGCAATACCACCATTATATATTCAAGTTTAAGTCGTAAGATTTCGGCAACGATGGTCCTTGTTTGATCTTAAAATGTATATATTTTTACACTCGTAATTTTTGTTCACCAGTAATCCCAAGAACATGTAAGTTGTCCCTGTCAAGGGGGTCACCTTGGCCCCAGAGCTACAGTTTACAGAGTGTTTATATGAGAAAAAAGTTGTCCCTGCTAGCAGGGTGACCTTCGATTGTCCCAAAGGCCAATCACGCTGAAGCGTTCCTTTGGAGTTGTCTCGGAAAGTTTCCTCGCCCCCCCCCCCCCCCTAGGGTTACCCTACCCCCAGGGTGACCCAACACCGCTGCCAAACGTTTGCGCATGCACGAATTCGCTAGAATAAACATTACAAGAGAAGTGGGAACTAGCCGTGTCGACAACAACCAGACATTGGAGACTAAGTAAGACTCGACTATTCATTTGTGTTTAAAAAAAAGGGTAAAGAAAATTACGAAGGGGTAAATTCAGAATATGTTACAATATTGACAAAGAAGCCATGCACAAATTACCTACCTTATCTTTTTGGTAGTATGCTTATAATTTATAATTTTAACTTTTGTGGACAAGTCCAAGTATTTCAGTGTTTTCCCGCTCTTTTTCTGAGGACCAGCCTGGGGCGAGCTCGAACGTCGCGCATGCGCAAAACGTTTGGCAGCGGTGTTGGGTGAACCTACTACCCGAGACAAGTGTCAAATTCCCCATGTAAACACCCGCTGTCGCGACTAAATAAAATGAATTCAAAGTGGCTCTCCCAGGGACAACTCTCGTCCATGTAAACGGGACCTAAGTTACTTCTTTTTTTTTTTTAGGGAGAACTAACACCATTGAACTTTCCGCTTTACTTCAGTAAAAAGCAACCGTTTCTTATTGCATTCATGAAAAAAGACAATATGGAGATGCAGTCAGTTATTTCTGATGTCGTAAAATCTGCTGGGATTCAAGGAGTCAGCTTTTGCTGGCTGGATATGTAAGTGTTAATAAGTTTGGTGTTGGTGCATGGCGTGCGTGCATGTGGTGGTATTTCCCATTTCAATATATGCTAAACCTACATGTGCCATCCAGTAAGCTTTATATAACTGGAGTGATATCTGCTGGTCAGTGACCGGGCAAAGATTGAAGCCAAACATGGCGGACATGTAGGCCTGAAGTACGTATAGTTCCAGTCTCCTACGCGATCTTTTGACCAGATCAGACGAGGAGCGTAGAAGCACAGCATAGTAGTAATACAACCAGAAATTCAACTCGCATCGGAACCTTTGAAGTTTATGTTCTCGCGCATGTCGCCTCGCGCATCTTTATTCGTCACCATCCTACGCTATCCTACGCAATCCAGGCAAGTTCTCCGACAGTTTGACCTTCTTTTGAAAAGTCATATCTTTGTTTCTCTTTGCATTGTTTGAGAAATTGGGTGCAACTTGATGTATGTGCAGAACCATAGCACATCACTGAAACAATCCGCTGATGAACTGAACATGGCATGCTTGTTGGTATATCGAGGGTCACAACAATTACCAACAAGCTTGTGAACAGTCAACCTGTTACAGAACCTGTCACATAGTTTCGAGAATAATCATCACTAAACACTCTCTATTTAAACCTTTAAATTTTGTTAAATATTCTCCTCACCAAAATGCAGGAAATGGCATTTCAGAGGTCTCAGAGATCCAAAATTTCCTGGAGGGGGGGGGGACCCCAGAGATCCCCCCTAAAATAATGCTGTCACACTGAATTGCAAAAGTCCAATTTGGCCCCGTCCCCCCCCCCCACCCACCCCCCCCCCCCCCCCCCCCCCTTCCAGTGAAATTTCGTTTCTACGGCACTGTTTTGTGAGTGTTGTCGTTCAAGAATTTTTAGGATTTTAATTTGTTGTTGGTTTTTGATCGTAGGACATTAATACTTTTCGTAATGTCCGCGAGCGTTACAGAAAAATATTGCCACGTCAGCAACCAATTACAGCGCACGATTTTACCGTAAACTGTGCCATTCAATAATTACTTTTATGGAACGTTTTTATAGTTCTGTGAAAGTTAACCGTGATATTTTGAAAGCATACACCGAACAAAACGAAACCAAATCTGCTGCTATCGTACTTGTTAATCACCAAAAGGTTTGTATGGTCTGATTATATCATTTCACCACTTGTACTTGGTTAAATTTTGTTTAACAAATAGATTCCATTTTGCCGTTGTCTGTTCGGCTATACAGATAAGTAAGCACTATAAATGCCATACCATGAGGTACCGTCTTTCCAAGACTACGTCAATAGACAGACGTATTTAACTTTGTTTCGCATCTCACAAATTTTTCGGAAGACCATTGACTTCCCGTGTGAGATTAGGTTAGGCCATTATGTTGGGGTCAGGTTCTATTAGGGACTATTAAAAAGACATAGCGACTACGACTACAGCAACATGTTTAAAGTGCTTATGAAACGAAAATTAACTTTGTCTTATTTGAAAGAACACTTAAAATTATAGAGTAACATCTTTTTCAGTTTTTCGCTTCCTTGCTTTATTCTCGAGATATTTTAGTTTGTTTGATATGCAAATTAAACATTTTGACGCAATACGTGCATAATGAGTTATCGAAAACGTTATATATGTTTGCTATTATCAAATATAATTATCACATTTTGAAGATCTACATGTTTAGTGTTGTGGGCGAAACACATCCACATGCTTCATTCAAATTAAGTTCGTTTGATAATAGCAAAGATATATAACCTTCTCCGATAGCTCATTATGCAACATTTACATATCAAACAAATTAAAATATATCAAGAACAAAGCAAGGAAACGAAAAACTGCAATAGATGTTACTCTATAATTTTAAGTGTTCTTTCAAATAAGACAAACTTAATTTAATTCATTTCATAGGCACTTTAAACAATATAAACTTATGTCAAAGAAAAGAAATTTTGCAAATGACAGTCCCAAGAGTAATCTTCACGTCGTCGTGACTCTGTTGGCAACGTAGAAAAAGCATTTTTACGTTGTAAAGACAACGCGAAACCTGAGTCGCTACAGAAGCCAGTAGGAAAGCTTATAACTTTATCCTGGCGACCAACACTGATTGAGCCAGTCTCTTCCAGAATTCCAAAAATTACGAGTCTTTTCTAATCTTACAATCTCGAAATTTGAATGTATAAGTACAGCGCCATTTTCTACCGTTAAAGTTTCTAACCGTAGTCGTAGTCCGTTGTCTGAATCTTAACTAGTCCTTATTGATTTTCACACACACACATCTTTGAAAGGGGTATGGCATTTAGTGGCTAAGAAAAAGATGCACATATGACGTCACAACGTAGTTGAGGTCAGTGATGTTCTTACCACGTTGTGACGTCCACGTTGTGACGTCCCCTACTCCCCTGTGCATTTATACCTACTCCCCTGTGCATTTATAAGTGGACAGGCAACAAAAAAGGATCTATGTTTTATACAATAAAAAATTTAAAGGTATGTTGAAACTCTTTATTTTGGGGCATAAAAAGACAAAAAAAAACAAGTCATCTGACGTGATTTGACGTGATCTCTGCGTCTGCCCTATAGTCAACAGCAAATGAAAACAGACGTAAGTGATGTTTGAAAGTGCTATCTGTGATCATTAGATCGTTACGTTCAGTTGGCAGATAGTTCCAGGTTTTAGCTGCATGGTAGCTAAAACTTCGTTTCATGGCATTAGTTCTTGGTTTTGACAGCATCAGCATATTATGATTGCTACGTAAATTATACTGGCTATTTACTGACAATTGAAAATCGTCAGTTATTGCTTTTGGAGCCTCATTTCTCATTAATCTTAATCGATTTAAAGGTTTCCAATGTAATTTAGTATATAGAGTGAACGAACGAACGAACGAACGAACGAACGAACGAACGAACGAACGAACGAACGAACGAACGAACGAACGAACGAACGAACGAACGAACGAACGAACGAACGAACGAACGAACGAACGAACGAACGAACGAACGAACGAACGAACGAACGAACGAGCGAGCGAGCGAACGAACGAACGGACGGACGGACGGACGGACGGACGGACGGACGGACGGACGGACGGTCGAACGAACGAACGAACGAACGAACGAACGAACGAACGAACGAACGAACGAATGAACGAACGAACGAACGAACGAATGAATGAACGAACTCGTGAACTCGTGACAGCATCGCAATTCGAGTTTTGTAACTCTATAACCGTGCACTCCTACTGTCCCCTCTAGTACTGCCTGTGTGTCTGTGTTTGCCCAATCACGGAAACATTACAAAAACTGTGCCCTAGTGTAATTTTCCTTTGTTTTTACAGGGTAAAACGTATACGTACAACGGTAAACGTCAAAAGGCATCATTAGTTTCATGGATCAAGCGTTGCTTATCTGAAGCAGAACATTTCACAGGTATTAGTCAATATGTTAGTCTTCTGCTTACATGCACTATAGACATCATAGTCTGATGAAGGGCAATAGCGCTTCGTCGTGATGACGTCACTATTTAAGTTTGTCCACTTTTACTCATAATTCTTGCAGTCCGAAAAATAGATCATAGCTCATTTGCAATCATTTGAAAGTCAATTTTGATTTGTTTGTCCGCATTTTGTGCCATAAATAGCAGCTCGACAGTACGCTATTAGGGTCGAAACGTCAGAAATTTTGTTTTCGGCAGTCATCACTTATCAGTTGTAAGCCTTTTGTGGCCACGCCATATACACACAGAGAGGAGTGGAAAATCGTGAAGAGATGAAGAGCAAAGCAACTGATTTCGCCGTAGATCACCGAGTACTCACGTACTACTGTATCTATGACCGCCGTTGGTGTCAATGTTAAAATGTTTGGATTAGCTGTAATTGTCCATTTCCCAAAAGAGTTGAAGTCTGGTAAAGAGTATTGAGTGCTGGTGTTCTTGGGATCGTTTAGATTGACAGTTTCATTGTGCTTACGCTACCAAGCATGAAATCTGTCCCTGCAAACGATCCCAAGTAACCTAGCGTTCCTAACCCGTCACCAGTCTTCAACTCTTTTGGGAAATGGCCAATTGTTTTAATGCGGGAGGTGCGTAAGAAGCGCCAAGCTTTTCATTATAGAAGTAAAAATTGTAATATACTGACCCACTGCGTTTTACGCAAGTTTGATGATTTATTTTCAGAGCAATTTCATTGTACCAGTCCAGTTATGAATATACATATATGTTTGGATCCACCATCCAGTTTCATATAAGTCAGTGATAGACATGTTTTAACCTGGTTCCCAGCCAGTTACAAGTAAATGCAATCTCGTACCCAGAGCCTGCGATCCTTTTGGTCAGTACCAAGGGCTAATCATCCTTATTCGCAGCCAGCGGCTGAATTGCGAACGACGCAGATCAACGTGGCCGTGTTGAGGCATATCAAAGGCTCTCCAGGCAGCCGCCATGCGACACAGTTCAGACCACGGATCACAGCTAAGATGTTAGGTGTTGATTTTATGGAGGGAGGAAAACCGGAGAACCCGGCGAAAAACCCTCGAAGCACAGGAGAGATCGACTACAACTCTACTAAGCTCAACAACGGGGTGATTCCCAAGCGGTCACACATCCAAGTACTAACCTTAACTTTTTGGTGAGAGGCAGCGCCCTAACAGCACTCGCCACCCGTGCTTCCCCTACCCTGGTACTGCGGGCTCTGGGTACCAGATTCAAGTAAATGGTGCTAGGCGTTGTACTTGGGGCAGGATATAAGTAGAGTAATGCCGATAAATAGAACATAGAACAACAGTGTTTAGAAGGTTACGGGTTTCGACTGTATAAAAGAGTTTGTTTGAATGATTGATTGACTGACCGATTGATCGGTTATTTGATTGATTAACTCGAAAACATTATAAGCGATAACATTTTTAAAGTGTTACTGGGTAGATGCTGTTTGGATTGCGGGAAAAGAATTTGTTTTCCACAACATTGCGCCACAATTTATTTTTATTTTTTTAACAGGCGAACTTAAATTCTCTGAGTGGAAGCCTCGTTTGGAAGGTTACGACTTCCTGGCCAAAATCAAACGGGAAGCTATGGAAGATGGCGAAGACAGTGACGGAAAAGACCCTTGGGACAGCGCAAAAGTTGAACGTGATGATGAAGACGATGATGACCAAGAAGAAAAAGGAGGACATGATTCCTCGGCGAACATTGGAAATGATCGTGACAATCATAAATTCCACGCTGCATTTCACGCTAAAAAGCAGTCAAGACTCAGCCAACGACGTGTCGTCGAAAAGCCCTCTCATGCTGTTCACGGGGCACATACCGAATTGTAAACCTTGTGCTTACCATGCTATCGAGTCTTTCAATATTGTTTTTTCTGTCTTCATCCATGACAAGTGACAACACGTTTCATCTGTTACTTTAAAAACTTACCAGACATAAAAATTGGTCATGAAGAAGATCATTTTAGCGAGACAGAACAATAGAACTTGTAATTATTTAACCATTCAATAGGAACCTTAACATGCTGGGACGACGGCGGCGGTTAAAAAGTGACATGAATTTTGCAATTTTAATAAGTCATTGTTGAAGGTGAGGTAATACGTACGAGCAACATTTTTCTTCAACTTTCAACGCAACAAAGTTGCGTTGCAAGTTGAAAAACGTTACCATAAACATTGTCATGCAACAATGATTTTGTTGTAAGTTGAAGAAATTTAAAAAAGTAAACTCCAGTTCTACTTACTGCAACATACATGCTGTTTCAACTTGCAACAAAATTATTGTTGCATGACAATGTTCAAGGTGGGTGGTACGCATGCAACAACGCTATTCAACTTGCAACCCAACAATGTTGCAGCAATTTGTTGCTCGTATTAACTGACATTTTACGCTCGTATTACTTCACCTTAACTGATATTTTGGTATTTGAAGCTATTTTGACTTTCAATTTTGCACATGTGAAAAACTTTGTCGAATTCATCCAACATGGCGGCAATTGAAGTCAATCGTGAGCAACAGTTGTCATATTTCGGCAAGTTGACGTCGTCCTGAAGATGTAAAAATGCTCCATATATACATGGCGTTGTATAGAGAATGTGAACGCTATTGAGATTACTCTTATAGGACAAAGAAATATTTATTCTCTTTGTTTTGCAAAAAGATTATTTTGTTTGAAGGACGTCGTTGTTGAAGTCGCCATCCTAGATCTTCAGGTCCCTAAAACTCCACTAGTTCACTGATTGTGTGGGTTTTCTTTGATTTGTCAGAGTGAGTTTTTCAACGTGATTAATAGGTTCAAAAGAGGCTTACGTCCTTTGAAATATCAGGGGAAATTTCGAGGTTAAGATTCCAATAGACCATTTGCACATTGACGTGCGATGGCGTTGGGTGACTACAACTACCAGAATGCTTTGCCAGTATTCTAGGTTCCGGCTAAAAGGGATGACTTAAAAGGACCCGACCAGTCCTTTCGCAGCTTTTCCAAAATATGTCGTCAAACGTCTTTTTCCAAATTCGTCCATAGGTAGCCCAAACACGGTTTGTGAGTAATAAATACTCCTTTATTTACATTTCCAATGTTATATTTCGTGCTTTTAGACTGTAAAAATGCATACTATAAACATGTGATTGTCCACAACATAAATATTAGGTATATCACTCATTTGTAGACTATAGAGCTGTATTTCAAAGGCTGTACTTCAAAATCTTCGTCTAGTATTTATATATTTACTTGACGTACCCCCTGTGGTGTTCAGCTCTTTAAACCGTCGCCTAAGTATTGACTATTGTTATATCAGTATTTTTTACTTTCAAGCGCGATTTCAGACCGCTCATGTCGTAAGTAAATTTGTTTGTTGTGCCTGTTAGATGCTACATTATCTAGGGAGTTTATCTGAACAGTATACTAGACTTTTGTGTATATTTAGAGTAAAAAATACTGATATAACAATAGTCAATACTTAGGCGACGGTTTAAAGAGCTGAACACCACAGGGGGTACGTCAAGTAAATATATAAATACTAGACGAAGATTTTGAAGTACAGCCTTTGAAATACAGCTCTATAGTCTACAAATGAGTGATATACCTAATATTTATGTTGTGGACAATCACATGTTTATAGTATGCATTTTTACAGTCTAAAAGCACGAAATATAACATTGGAAATGTAAATAAAGGAGTATTTATTACTCACAAACCGTGTTTGGGCTACTTATGATTCGTCGACAAGTTTCAGTGAGTCCCAGGATTTTAGCAATCTTTTCGACACCCTAACCACATGCATTAACCCTAACCAGAAATCTGGTTCACCCCCTAGGTTTGTAGGTTTTTGGGAAAACATGTTTGACCGCATATTTTAGAAAAGCCGCGAAAGGACTGGACGTGTCCCTTTGAGTCATCCCTTTTAGCCGAAACCTAGAATACTGGCAAACCATTCTGGTAGTTTATTTATAGTATACCCAATTCTCTCCTGGCATTACCACATTATATATATACAGAACTCGCGATCAAGCTCTCGGCAACGGCCTCCATGGCTCAGTGGTCAGAGCATTGCACTAGAATCGCAAGGTCGTGGGTTCAATTCCTGCCGGAGGGCCTGTGTAGTTGCATTTTTCGCAACTGCTCCCGGTTTGGTCTTAACATGTATATATTCTACACTCGAATTTTCCTTCACCCTAAAGCCTTAGAACATTCTGGTAGTTGTTGTCACCCAACGTCATCTCACGTTATCGTACAATGTTGTGATGATGGCATTAAAATGGTTCAAATGTCTTGGTTGAATATCTACACCAGACCTACATTATACATTACAAACCACTGGATGTACTTTATATACATATATAGCACTTTACAATACTCTAAACTGAGGTACTGTATATAGACCTTTTCGACAGAACAGTGCATTATGGGTAATTAGGACAAAATTTAAAGAAGTACTAGATGCATGCAGTCCGTTTCAAAACAAACGCATGACTGTAGAGGTCGATACAGCTTCCATTCGCATAACCTATCTCCTGACTTATTTATAGTCGTTTTATTTGCCTCAGCCCTATAAATGCATGTGATTAATTTATGATGTCTGTATATTTAGCATTAGAACGTATTAAATACTTTGCAACTATTGTCTCCTGTGTGATTCAATGGAATTGAGCTTGTTAGGCTCTGTAAGGGCTCGCGACGCAGGCTAAATAAGCAATGACTACTCGAACTTTTGAAAATAGTCGTGGACTAAATCAGATATACCACGCCCAAAATAAGACGACTACTTTCGATAATTGTTTCTTATTCCCAGTAATAAGTGAATTTAGTATAAATACGCAGGTGATTATACGAAAATCGCGCGCGCTGATTGGTCGAGCGACTTCGGACTAATTCTCGAACAGCGTTTATTCAAAATGGCCGCCGGCCAATTTGTCAATGCGACAGACGAAGAAATTAACAATTTTAAAGAAAATGTTCCGAAAAGTACGAAAATGTCTATTTATACTAAAACAATTATTCGCCTCAGACTCAGTGAATATCAGTGATTGTTATTTATAAAATAACATGTATACTACGCGAGCCCTGATTGGTCAATTGCCGTGTTTGGATCAGAGTATCCAAACACGGAAAATTCCCGCCAAAACGATTTTTTGAAAATGTCGGACAGTATATCATATTCACTTGTGATTATTTTATAAAGAGAAATACCAAATGGAGACTTATCCAAACACTTGGGATCACGTGAATACACAATTACTATTGCATCAGATCTATGATCAGATCAAGAACTTTACTCTTTGGGGCATTTTAAAAACAAGAGCTTGTTTAGTTGTTTCGAGCTTGTTTGGGACAGAATAGTCTATTTTTCAAAGGAAAGAATATCTATGCATATCTTCAAAGAAGGTCTGAAAAAACCTGGAGAAATTTAAAGATGTGCTTTTTGCCTTTTGCAAGTTTCGAGTCAGTTTGGTATTTACTCGGGCTACTGTGGTAGCCGCATTGTGGTAGCCGAGGTTTCGGCTCTGTTCTTTTTCTTTTTCTTTTTTTTTTGTGTCGACAAATTGCAATTATTGCATCATCCCGATAGGCTTTGCGAAACCACGGTGTTCATGGCTGATTTTCATGCAGGAGTCATGCGGGTTTTTTTTCTCCTGACGGCCTTTGGTTGTGTTTTTCGAAGTGAATTTGTGTTTTAATGATAAACACGCTCACAATGCTTACAATAGACTATAGTAGACCTGGGTTGGTCGGCGATCTCGATAACCGTACGCTGAAAATGTGTAGTATTCAATCAAACTTTAACGAAAATTCTCGATCAATTTACATGATCTTACATGTGTTATTAATTAAATTGTCCTGAAAATGTTGCTCAAGTGCTGTAAATCAAAGAACAAAGAAAGTTGATAAAGCCAACTTGCAAGTAAAAGGTAAACATGCTGTGTTTTACATCTTCATCGAGGTTGACATTTAACTGAACTGACTTGCGTCTGTGAATGCTGTATGTGGACCATGTGGTTTGCTTTATTTTTGCTTGTATTGTTTATTATTGTACTGTCTTGCATATAAATGTCGATGTTATCAAACAGTTTATACATTACATTCATTAAGTGTGTATTATTGTTTGGGAACACCATTACGACCACCATTTCAATGTTTTGGTACACCATTACGGCCACCATTTCAATGTTCTGGTACACCATTACGGCCACCATTTCAATGTTTTGGTACACCATTACGGCCACCATTTCAATGTTTTGGTACACCATTACGGCCACCATTTCAATGTTTTGGTACACCAGTATGACCACCATTTCAATGTTTTGGCACACAAGTATGGCCACCATTTCAATGTTTTGGCACAGCAGTATGGTCACCACCATTTCAATGTTTTGGCAGACCAATATGGCCACCATTTCAATGTTTTGGCACACCAGTATGGCCACCATTTCAATGTTTTGGCACACCAGTATGGCCACCATTTCAATGTTTTGGCACACCAGTATGGCCACCATTTCAATGTTTTGGCACACCAGTATGGCCACCATAACCATTTCAATATTTTGGCACAGCAGTATGGTCACCACCATTTCAATGTTTTGGCAGACCAATATGGCCACCATTTCAATGTTTTGGTACACCAGTATGGCTGCCATTTCAATGTTTTGCTACAATAGTATGGCCACCATTTCAATGTTTTGGCACACCAGTATGGCCACCATTTCAATGTTTTGGCACACCAGTATGGCCACCATAACCATTTCAATATTTTGGCACACCAGTATGGCCACCATTTCAATGTTTTGGCAGACCAATATGGCCACCATTTCAATGTTTTGGTACACCAGTATGGCTGCCATTTCAATGCTTTGCTACAATAGTATGGCCACCATTTCAATGTTTTGGTACACCAGTATGGCCACCATCTCAATGTTTTGCTACACTAGTGTATGGCCACCATTTCATTGTTTTGGTACACCAGTATGGCCACCATCTCAATGTGTTGGCACACCAGTATTGCCACCATTTCATTGTTTTGGTACACCAGTATGGCCACTATTTCATTGTTTTGGTACGCCAGTATGGCTACCATTTCAATGTTTTAGTACACCAGTATGGCCACTATTTCATTGTTTTGGTATGCCAGTATGACCACCATTTCATTGTTTTGGTACACCAGTATGGCCACTATTTCATTGTTTTGGTACACCAGTATTGCCACCATTTCATTGTTTTGGTACACCAGTATGGCCACTATTTCATTGTTTTGGTATGCCAATATGGCCACTATTTCATTGTCTTGGTACACCAGTATGGCCACTATTTCATTGTTTTGGTACACCAGTATGGCCACCATTTCATAATGTTTTGGTACACCAGTATGGCCACTATTTCATTGTTTTGGTAATGGCCACCATTTCAATGTTTTGGCAGACCAGTATGGCTGCCAAATCAATGTTTTGGTACACCAGTATACCCACCATGATTTTCTATATGATGAATATTCCACTACTACAGTCAATTGACTGAAAGTTGCATCAAATTCAACCATTAACTCCAAACAGCACTGCTGTTGTTATATTATTTTGCAAGGCGCCAGCCCAGAGTAGCCCAAGTTCACGCCTAGCGGGCGTCTTGTTCGTATTCTAAAAGTGTTTGGCATATAACAAAACGCTTGTTGACTTTTGTCTCGAGAAACATCGAGTTTTATGGTCCCTCAGGGACCTTGTGACTCCAGTGACATTGAAGCTTTCGAGTCCGGAAAACTCGATGTTTCCCTCGGCACCAGTCAACAAGTGTATAATAATAACCTCGACTTCGTCTCGGTTATTATTCGCCGATATTCACCTCACCTTCGGCGAATAATTGTTAAATATTGTCAATTAAATGGCAGTTTCTTGGCACCTTTACTTGACACTGGATAGGAAACTAATAGCCATGTGGGGTGTTTTGAGCCTTTTGATTGGTTAAATCGCAATAGTTGAAAATTGAACGTTTCTTCAAGTCCTTCAAATTCTTCATGTTCTCACATTCAGATGACTGCTAACGTTTCAAATGATTTTATTGCCTTACAAACCTGCCTAAGCCACAATCGAGTGTTCGAGGTAAACGTTGCTGATCTTTGTTTTGATGTTTTCTACGTTGTTTCAAAGAAACCGGGCGTCGCAAAATAGTTACTTTGTTTTGCTCGGAATTTGTGATGCATATTTAAATAGTAAACCTTGATATTTTCTTTTAAAATGAGTAAGAATAGACGGGCATTTTATCGTGTTGTGGCTTTGTCGTATCTATAGGCAGTTCGATTTTCATGTTAAGTTGTATTAATCCTAAACTTTGAATATACAAGGGTTTTTAAGCTTGTCAGTTTCAACCAGGTTAAACTACAATAAATCATTCCGCATGAAGTGAATGGATCACGTGATCTTTCTTTTTGACAAATCTCATTGGCTAATGTTCAATGTTTGTGCGAAGTTTTGGATGTCCGAAGTTTTGCGAGAGCCAATCAAATCTCTCAACACGTTATCAACGCACTTTGTGCGGAAAAAGATGGCGACTTGTACGTAGTAAATATTGTACACTTGTCCTCCGAAGTTGGCAGCAGGCAACATTACGTTATTTTTTTCGCCTCGGGGTCACAAAACACACTGTTTCCCCCGGTGCCAGTAAATATTGTTTCCCAACCAGCAAATAAGTGAAAATATTATATATATATATATATATATATATATATATGTTATAAAAGTAGTGTGCTGCGTAGGCAGTATTGAAACAACAATCGAAATATGGTATAGTAGGTTAATACTGCCGAAACAGAGAACGTGAGTGGTCTAACGCTTCGAGTGAAGGCCCTTCGTCAGAGAGAAACGCAAAGAGTAAAACAAACAACGAGCTTATATACGCGAGATAATCACGTGATAAAAATTAGCCAATCAGATAAAGCTAACCAAGACAAACTAATAATGAGATTCAAAAGAATAAGTTTGTGCTATCTCACCCATTTCCGGTGGTAATCATAGCCGCAAACGACAGGAAAAGCGTCTCATTTTCAAAATTGGAACCATTCATCCTCATGGACTCAACGAACGTTTTTTTTTATTTAACACTTCTGAAGATGTTGTTTTTGTATTAGCAAGGGCAGACATAAACAGTGTTTTCACTTTACTTCTCCATTCTTTACTCTCTATTTTTTACTCTCCTTTTTTTACTTATCGATGGTGAGAATAGCAAATGGCTTTCGCATCTCATTATTTATTTGTTATTGTTACTTTGCTCTGATTGGCTTATTCTTTTGAATCTCATTATTAGTTTGTCTTGGTTACCTTTATCTGATTGGCTCATTTTTATCACGTGATTATCTCGCGTATATAAGCTCGTTGTTTGTTTTACTCTTTACGTTTCTCTCTGACGAAGGGCCTTCGCTCGAAACGTTAGACCACTCACGTTCTCTGTTTCGGCAGTATTAACCTACTATACCATATATATATATATATATATATATATATATATATATATATATATATATATATATATATATATATATATATATATATATATATATATATATGTTATATAGCTAGAGTTTTGCTGGATAAAACGATGACTGTCATTGGTTGGTTTGTGGTCACATGACCTTAGCTAAATTTCAATATAGACCGAGCGGGCAACAATGGAGAACTTATTGCCCACTCTGTCAATAATATTGCAATTATTGCCCGCGAGAACTTTGAACTCTTCACGGTATCCTATAAACAAAAAAGATTATTTATAGGTCTTCAAAGCATGTGTGAAGATTAACTGGAGAAATGTGTTGCTGTTCTTTTGTTCTGGGACTATTTAATTAAAAGTGAAATTACGAAGCCAAGCGTAATTTTTTTGATAACATTGACTGATCACGTGGTATGCTGCCCAGCGCCTTCACCACTGGCACTGATGTCAACATTGGTGGGCACTATGGGCAATTCACCAAGGGTCAATTTACAAAGCACTAACCTTAAACTACGAGCGCGTTCAAAATTACGGTGAATTTACACTTGCTGGATTGCATCTAGTGTATACTTCAATCATTGTCGGCCGCGATGGCTACAATCCTTTCTGTCAGAACCAAGAATCGAAACCTCCATAACTATACTTCATTGAAGGTTTACATAATAGTTTGCGATCCTATTGTCCAGCGACAAGGAGCTATCGGCTATGGCCAGAACCGGAATGTCGCCCGTGGACTTCCGATGAGAGAACGACATGAAGATTTAAGCCAATCACCGTACTGCTTTACTTCGTTCCGGCCAGAACCGATAGCTGCATGTCGCTAGACAGAGGGACCACAGGCTCTGGGTGCGAGATTGGCCCAATGGATGGGGTACTTGGGGTTAAGATTAGGCTGTTAGGGATAGTGTCACCAGAAACAACCACGAACCACCATGCATGTTATAATATACACTTGTTGACTGGCGCCAAGGGAAACATCGAGTTTTACGGACCCGAAGGATTCAATGTCACCCGAGGGCTTTAGCCCGAGAGTGACATTGAAGCCTGAGGAACCGTAAAACTCGATGTTTCTTGAGGCAAAAGTCAACAAGCGTTTTGTTATATACCAAAGACTTAATACAACATACCAAACTGACTCGAAACTTGCAAAAGGCAAAAAGACTTACCAAAACACTTTGACTTTGTCTTCGTGATTTCAATTCAACTAAACAAATACACCAGACTCAACAAGTACAAAGAACAGCTTTAAATTTATCCAGGTTTTCTTCAGACCTTCTTTGAAGGTATGTATAGATATTCTTTCCTTTGGAAAATGGATTATTACTCGGGCTACCTGTGGTAGGCTGAGTCTACGAAACCTCGGTTTTTGTTTTTTTTCCCTTCTGTGTCAGCCGATCCGCACGTTGTAACCAGTAAACTACTGTAATTGTAAAGGCATTGTATCCAGTAAGTTACTGGAAATTGTTTAATAAAGAGGTTTTTAATGAAACCCTTCCCCCCCCCGAACGCCCTAACCCTAATCTCAAAAATGTGAATTTCCCGGGGGTAACCCTAACCCTAACTTGAAAAGTGTCGGGGGGGGGGGTTTAAGTCGCCTCCTCCCCGTCCAACCCCCCTAATAGTGTCTTTAATTTATGGTCAACAGTTCTTGACAAAGATTGTGGAATGCGCAGTGAGTTTTAATCCGTTAATTCGCGCAGCTTACAATTAAACAATTTCCAGTAACTTACTGCATACAATGCCTTTACAATTACAGTAGTTTATTGGTTACAACGTGCCAACACAGTCTCACCCCTGAAATAGATGAATAGAATCTAATGACCATACGTTGGCAAATAGATGATAATGATCTATCCAGGGGAAACTCGACACAGCACAATTTTAACATGTTCTGCGCATCCTTGAAAACTCAAAATGGCTGAAAAACAACCGAAGCGTGAGTAAAAGTTTAATATTTGTTAAATTTATAGAGTAGACAGTTACATTAAAATACAAAAATATGATCGGTGTTTATACTACATTTTGCTAGAGATACCTACTTTAATAGAACACTCCTAAGGACGTTAAACGTGTTTTCTTTCAGCATGTAAAAGGCGAAAATCCGATACTTTAGAGGCAGCTGTAAGCGCTGGTTTGGCGCTACTCGAAGAGGGAAAGAAGAATGAAAAAACTAAAAAACAACGGCAACCTGTACATTTTCATTTTGTGAAGTCTGGCATTATTCGACAAACACATACACCTTACAGGGCACGCGCTAAAGCACGTAAAGGTACGCTGCACTAACGTGACACGTGTATTAGAACGTAGTCGTTGACCACTAGAAGTCTAAATTTTTCTGTTCTTCATCGAGTTAAATAACATTTGTATTAATTGTTAGTTGTTTGCTGTACAAGCTGTGTTAGTTAGTAATACTCAGAAAAACTCTGAGCTTGTACAGCAAACAACTAACAATTATTACTAACATCAAGCTGCAATTTCTGAAACTAACTAACATTTGTATTGTTTATTTTTTTGCAATTTGTAACATATCCAGTCAACATATTTAATAAAATACTCAAATTGGTAAAATACTCAAATTAACTACAGTACATGACATGACATTGTACACTTTACTGCAACATTTTATACACTTGGAATTTAGTACTGTACTGTACACTCGACCTAAAAACCTGATGCAACTTACTTTTTAGGTATATTTATTTTAAACTAAGTCACTTTTCTATTGTTAGATGATTTGCCACAGACTAGTAGCACTGTTGAACACAATTTGCCTGATGAACTAGATGAGGATTCAGAAATGCAAATGAATGAAGACATAGGTAAATATAGCTCATTGTTGTAATATATATTATATAATCAATGTAGATGATACTTTGAGGCACAGCCTCTTCTCTTTCAGATGTAGAAATACTGTGATGGGTGTAGCCAAGTATTTATACAATTTTTTAAAGTACAGTAGTTGACCCATTTAATGGAAAAATTTTATACACTTTTACCATAACTGGCTACACCCATCTTCTAAAGGGTTTGTACAGTAGATCTAAGGAATTAGGCTAGCTGTGCATTGAAATGTTCAAATCTTATCAATAAAGATGTTTCAAAATTGGTTCTCTGCATGGTATTCATATGCTCTGTTTATGAATGCTAGCTCAATTTTACAGCATAAATTATTGAAAATGTATCACTTTTATCAGTTGTGTATGGTAATACACATGTGATTATTACACAACTATTTAATATGTGAATGCATTCTTGTACACTTTGCTGGAAAGTATTATTTCGGAATGCAATGAACTGCTTGAATCTCAGCCCAGCAACCGGCGTGCTTGCAAAACCTGGTCACATCGTATGGCAGATCTCCAGTCTTAAAAAGCACTCATGTCGAGAAGCATAAATTAATGAACATGTGCAAAAAATCTTATGTGATTGTGTTGTTTTCACTGTAAAGGGCAAGGGCACCCAATTTTCAACTTTGAGCACAAAAAGGTTCTTCTTTTACATACAACTGTTTTCTTTTACAGATAACAATGATACATGTACAATGACGATCACCAAAAAACAAGATGATAAAAACATCAAAATCTATACCTAGTAAGGTTTGGATGTTTTTATACTTGATAAATGTCTACAACCATTACAATATGTCCTGGTTACTAACTACTACACACTTGGTCAACAGACCAACAGAGAAAATAACCTACCTTGTCATAAAGCTAATGTAAATAATTTAAAGAAGAAATAGCCCCCCAGGCCCCCCTGGCTCTTACCGGGTAGAGCACATAGGAGTCAGTTACACCACTGCTATAAGGCTTACTAATTTTAGGCCATCAAGAGCAGGGGTGGAATTAAGGGTTGTACAAATTGAGTTGAATCAATAGAGTCAGAAGATTATTGGATTACTGTTGTGAAAAGAGGGCTTTAATTGAAAAAGGAGCTTAACAGAGGAAAATTAAACAGTATACTGTATATATTGATGTTAATATACATGTACTTGCCCTGTGCTCCATTAATTGCCTCTGGTGAGAAGCATTTGTCTGTCCCATATTTGCAATTTTTTCTTTCCTTGTGACAGCTTTTGAAACATATCCTGTCAAGCAACCTTTGCACGTCCTTGTTCGATTTGGATTCTCCAAACCACAATTCCCACACACCTAGAGTATTATAAAATTAAGTTTAGTATATCATCACTAAGACTAATGATAATACATTATATTTCTACCAAAACCCCTACTGCAGCTTTAAACAATGTATAATAGTGGTGGATCTAGAATTCTAGATTGGATGGCAGAACCTGCATAGGGCACCATCTAGCTTAAAAATTCTAAGGTCTTAGAAATGAGATTTCCTGCATTAATTGAGAGCAGACCCTTCCCTCACAGTAGGGCAAGAGTTACATGGCATCAGGGGACACCTTGTTCCTCATCTTCGGAAGTGGCAGTGGCACTCCCTTGCCCCTTAATATTAACCAGTGTATATGTAATATATAATTTGAATTCAATTTTAAAAAAAATACCTTAGTTGTCTTTCCTTTAAATCCTGTTGCTATAGTTAATAGAAAGTTATAGATATAATACATTATCATTAGCTACTGTACATTAATTCATCATCAATAAAAATAGAAAAACCTGCCAGTTTTCAAAACTTTTACAATCATTTCTCATGTATTGCATAGTAATTAAGTCTTACCTTACTATCAAATTTTAATGTTTATATTTGTACTTAAATTAATAATATATATCACATTTAAGTATAAATTATTAACAGTAAAACTTGATAGTACTGCAAGATGTATTAACATTTTACCGTTATTAACCCTTTCATTCCCACCAGTGCAATTTGGCACTTTTATTTTTTACTCTGTTTAATGCCAGACGATTTTACTTGTCAAGGGAAGACCTCTTGAAATGGTGGGACGTAATTTAAGAAAATTGTAACTACATTTTTTAAAAAAAACCAACAAGGCCTGGGCATAGTATATTTTAGGGTTATAATAACAATATTATGGTGGTATGTAGAGTGTATTATTAAAGAATATTGTTGTCTCTGTTGAATTTCATTAAGCTTACATGTAGCTTAAATTTTAGTGCTAGGCAGTGCTGTGGCAAAAGATTGGAAGGCTTGACAGTTGGTCTTGTTTATGTGTATATAATCATGTTTTACTCTGATGTAAGACTGGTAACCAATTCAAATTTAATGTACAAACATATAGACCTCTTGCAGATGAAGTCAAAACGGTGCATCTGGAGGACAACTTCAAAGTTCCGACGTTCAACAGAGTAAATATTAAATGAATGAAAATTCTATAGTTTATAAGCATTATATTTGTCCTTCACCAAGGGAATAAGGGCAAGTGGTCTATAAACTTATTAAATAAGACTTGATGCGGTTGCAAAACCATGATGACTGCAGCGACGTCTGTAAAATTCTATGCTTTTATAATGGTTGAGACGAGGTTGAGAAACAACTGTTATATTCATCTTCATATCTTCTACGCCGCCACGCCGGTACGCCATTGCGTTTACAGCCGACCTTTTTACAATTAACAAGTTTATAATGCTGGCATTTAATATGGAAATTATAAAATAAGTCATCGCAGAATATAAATATTTAAATGAGCTCGTGAATAAAACATCGTATATTAAACTTTTACTTACGCTTCGGTTGTTTTTCCGCCATTTTGAGTTTTCAAGAATGCGCAGAACATGTTAAAATTGTGCTGTGTCGAGTTTCCCCTGGATAGATCATTATCATCTATTTGCCAACGTATGGTCATTAGATTCTATTCATCTATTTCAGGGTGAGACTGTGTTGAACGTGCGGATTGTCTGTGTCACGCTCTTAGCCTACTCCGCAGGCCTCTCTAATCAGAAAGCGCAGGCTCAAGTCAAGTGCAACTTTGTGAAACTGATGCGTGCATGCCAAATGCTCTCTTTCTTTGCTTTCCTGATGTCTGATCAAGTCTTTCTCCTCTCGGATGTGTTTTGTGTTTTCACAGACATAGTTATTGGTCAGTAATGTCGCTGGCAAGTATCTTGATATTATATACGCCTACGATCTCACACGCCGTATACATGAAGCTGTGTTGATATTTAATACCCGAAGAGACTTGACATATGAACGCTGTACATGTGTGGAAATAATGCTTTCTTTCTTAGCTTTCCTACTGTCTGATGATCAGAGTCTGATCAAGTCTTTCTCGTCTCGGATGTGTTTTGCGTGTTCACAGACATAGTTTGATATTGGTCAGTAATGTCGCTAGCTGTGTTGATATTTAATACCCGAAGAGACTCCCCATATATGAACGCTGTGTACATGTGTGGAAATACGTTACAGGCAATCGTGTTTTGTGTATTGCAAATTGCGTTTTCTATCGGAGATTGGATTGTGTTTTGACTTTTGTCTGTGTTTAGACGGCGGCTTTAGATCTTAGCACTGCATGTGACAACCTGCGCGTGATTTTGCAGTAGCCCGAGTGAACGCCTGACCAAGGCGTCTTGTTTCGTATCAAACAAGCTCGTAGTTAGCCTGTGTACAGCCGCTCTCCCGTGAGAAGAAAATTTTGGGGAGAGAGCGTCTGTGAGTTCGAGGCGATAATCGTGTTCCAGGTCACGTGGATATTCCACGGATTCGTGGAACCATATCTGATTGGCCCTTACACAGTCTTATTGTATTACACAAGTTTTAATTGGCTGCTGATAGCATAAATTATAATTTGGTTGAACGAAGATTCAACGAACATACGAGCGAAGTAAACAACTGCCGTATCTCGTTCGATTCTTCAAATTATCTTCTGATTACACGTAATTTATGGCAGCCGCTGATACTGAAACCAAGCAACTTCAAATATTACAGATTCAGATTGATTGTATAACTGAAATAGTATTTCCAACGGACAATCTATCGTCGGTAAGACTGGAATTAAAACATACAACGACATTTATGAATATGATACAGTCAGTCAATCGGACAGTGTGGACAAAACGCTATGTTTTTGAAGCCACACACATGAAATTGTACTTGACCGTGGTCGTGAAGTCTGACCTTTGGTTTATAGTAAATACGCTGTTCAAAGACTCGTTCTCACACACACGTCTTTTTGATCAAATACAGTTTTTAATTTGTTAGTTTCTTCACGACATATAATAAAGAAACTTTGAAAGTATTATGAAGTTATTCAATAATTATTATAATTTACTTAAAATCCACGTGACCTGGAACACGATTATCGCCTCGAACTCACAGACGCTCTCTCCCCAAAATTTTCTTCTCACGGGAGAGCGGCTGTACACAGGCTAGCTCGTAGTCGGCGAAGCAGACTGCTGCTCGACCGCTCCCCCCCGGAAGCGCCAGAACAATCGACACTAATGCCGTACCACGCGCCGTTTTTTGAATGTTGTTCACTTGTTGTCAACAGTGGTTGTGGGACACAAACAATTATGATTTGTCATGCAATTTAAACTTTACGTTACCCCATTCGTTTGTTTTTGTAACAACCAGTGCACTGTCGACGTTCGTGTAAAGTAAACAAAGTTCGTCTATCTGTATGTTCCTTGGGGCAAACGCGTGTATATTATTCCGAGGTTCTTGATGCTGAAACGATGAAAGTAAGCAGCAGTTGAAAGCAGAGGCGTAGGAAGCGGGGGGGCTGGGGGGGCTTGAGCCCCCCCCAAATTTTGAATGGGGGGGCTGAGCCCCCCTAAAAAAGTCAGGACAAGCGTTGCTAAATTTAATGATTGTATTAGTACGACAATACAGAGGCTAGGAGAGCAGCTACTTACGGTAATCTACCTACGGGGTTCATCTTTGGTTCGTATTAAAATTACTTTATTTGTACTTCACTTGTTTGTATAGTATACCATATTTTTTAAGTTTGTCAATAAAAAGCAGCTTACCAGTCATAAACCACAAATTTGAGAATGTCTGCGATTAATCGGAGTCTTGATAAAATGGCGACGGTGACGGCGACAACAAAGTTAATTATACGGAAGCTAAGTTCACGAAGAATTAGAAGCTATTGTGTAGGTGTTTAAACACAATTATTGAAAGATTATTAAAGCGACTTCATGATGCATGCAATCCCTAAAAAGTGTTCAGTTTTGTGAAGTGTCGTCTGTCGAGGCTTTAAGGTATGTTGGTTTAATAATTTCTTCGTTTTTATGTTAAAATTTGAACTATGCTTGCTGTAGAATTAGATGAAAAAGTTTCCTCAAATTTCTGCAAATTGTGTTTCCGAGGTTCTAGATTTCAAAATTTTCCGGGAGAGCACCCCCGAACCCCGCTAAAAATGCGGTTACTGATTATCTGCATGTCGACTTCAGCCCCCCCAACTTTGAATCCGTTCCTACGCCTCTGGTTGAAAGACTTGCGAAAAACGAAAATCTTTGACCATACATGTCAGAAGAGCTATTTTAAGTAGGTGAAATCGTCTTGCGTGAAAGCAATTAAATAACGGGTCATGTGAAGTCGTAAACAACTGCCAACAAGAAACTATTTCTAAAAAGAAATAGCTGTTTCGTTCCCGTCAGCTTCTTATAAGAGGCTGTTGCATGCCGATCGGAGAGGCAATGACGACTTTTAGCTCGGCCAATTCCCGCCAGTGGTCTGACGCGACAAAGCCTACCATTTTGGAAGCAAGATTTTTTTATGGTTACGCTGTCGCGGAGAGGTATAAACGTTCTGCGTATAAGTACAATTGGTTTTTGGCCTACGGGGAAACTGAATTTGAATAAATTGAATTTGAACTTGATGTCATTCAATGGAGTCACTTTCTTGATAATCATCAACAAAACATACAGCGGGACAGTCGCACGTCCTGTTTCTTTTAGGGCTAGTTTATACGTCGGACAATCGTCGCATTTCAGACGAATTTACAGTAATTTAATCAATTAAATGAGGAGTAAATTCGTCTAAGATGTTGTATCCGTGACAACCGTCGTGATCAGACTGAAATGCGACGTCACGGCGCAACGAATTAAATGTACAAATTTCCTGCTCTTAATTTAATTTTTTGTGTTTTAATGTGCAAAACATTAAATTTGTCTGAATTAATTTCGTCGCATAAAACGAAGTCGCATTGATGTCGTCTAATCGACGAAGTTAATCCCCGAGCCCGGGGCCACAGAATAGAAAGACAACCAGAAGTCCGACTCGCGTCGGAACCTTTGAAGTTTATGTCCTCGCGCATGTCGCCTCGCGCATCTTGATTCCTCGCCATCCTACGCCATCCTACGCCATCCTGGCAAGTTCCCCCGGCAGTTTGGACCTTCAAAAGAAGGTTAAAACTGCCGGGGGAACTTGCCAGGATGGCGTAGAACATTGCGTAGGATCGCGTAGGATGGCGTCGGATGGCGTAAAATATCGCGCATGCGCATTGAAGAAATGCGGACAAGTTTTCACTCGAGTCGGACTTCTGGTTGTCTTACTATTCTGTGCCGGGGCGTAGGGCCGAAGGCCCGGAGCCCGGTGAGGGTGCTAATCTCGACACGCGTGGACGAACGAAAATCTGTGATCTGAATATTTATTTATTTATTTGTATATATGTGTGGACGGACCCTGCGCGGTTAAGATTGTGGGGCACTGGGGACAATATGGTTCTTGAGTCTTGACAAAAACATTTGAACTAACAAATAAATATTAAAAGGCTTGAGAAAGGAGTTTTTGGGAAACGTATATCACTTTTGAAAGAACAGAAACAAATCAACGTCTACGTATAAAGCAAAACAACGTCTTGAGTATAGAAGGAAACCCGTCAAACAGAAACTCGAAAGGAGGAGAAAGCAAGAGTGAAACTTGAAAACCGACGAAGAAATATTAAAGGCCGGCGAAACGGTTTTAGTTTACGGTAAAAATATTGAGCAGTTGCTCTCAGTAATCACGAACATTTAGTAGGAAAACTGTTCGAGTTTCCCACTTTCCTTATGTATATCCTATCACTGTTAATTTTGTTTTCGCTTTTGTGTGTCGTTAAAGTATTTTAAACTTATCCATTGCATGTTGAGTTTGCTTGCCTGTTGTATTTTTTATCTGTGACTGCCGTCTTAATATCTTTTTTCAAATAGTTTTCTTATTGTAAAACCACTTGTGACTAACGTAGCTTGTCCATAATTTGGCATAAAAATCGGAAAAGGAGCAATATTTCTTCTGTAAAACGTACAAATGCTGTTGAAATATTTATTAACATGTAGGTGAAAAAAATTTCAGCACTTTGAAATGTCATAAATGAATATTGCCGTGGCAGGCTGCCAGGTTTGAAAAATGTTTTCAGATGCTGTAGTGATGTTTTTGTAAACATGGAAAGAAAGAAGTGTACAATATAACCCTAATATTTTGACAAAATTTTTCCGCCTGCCTCGGTAGTCTGGTGGTTAACATAGTCGGCTTGCACGGTAACATGGTTGAGTTCAAACCCTGGAAGCAACGTGCAATTTTCTTCATCTCAATATTTTTCACGAAATATCATCCTTAAATTTTCCTTTGTTCCTCGTTACCTTTCTCTTCAAAAAAATAGAGTTATTAAAACTGTAGTTTTTTTATTTCAAATATTCTACTAGAATTAAAACTATATTTTGATCAACAGGAGTGGCTATTTCCAGGCCCCCAATAAAAAAGAGCGCACGTGTTTCTATAAATCACAGGGAATATCAGGAGTGATTTACAAAAGTTCATGCAAAAGCGGGCGAGGGGTTATTGCGTTCAAGTATTTCTAGTATGAATTATAAATTTGTCTTAATTAAATGCGACGATTAGCATTCTTGAGAACGCAATTATTTTGGTGATAGGAGAAATGTGCCTTTTGGAATCCTATTCGCCCAATCTCAATCTTTATTATTCAATCTAAAGCGGCAACGAGCAGTTAGAATGCAATTTCGGAGAATTCAAAGAGGGGAAAGTTCCGACGATACTCGGCATTCGCTTGTTCATAGTATTGTATGGTTCACTTACCAGGAGATTGTTTACTTCGTTCAGCTAATTATGCTAGATCAGCAATATTATTTCACTTCGTTTTGGCGTTTAACCACGCCTACAACTAAATTTTTTATGCGGAATTTTGATTTCACTGGATAAGATCGAAGTTTTGGCTTATGCTGCCAACAACACTGCACTGCGATTGGACTATTTTCATCTGTGATGACAGTTTCTTTTGTGACGTCAATGGAAAGCTAACACAGTAACAGTTTCGTTCCTGCGGGCAACGAAACAAAAAACGGCGCGGCAACTGGAATTAGCAGTATCGAAGTCATTCAAAATTTCCATTCCAAGTGAGCGAGTGTAAACGAATCGCACGTGTGCCGGAAGTGCCTCGGCAACGGTGTGTTTATAATTATAAACTTAAGGGTGTTGTAGATGCTTCCACCTGTTCTTGTTTCAAAAAATTTATAGAAAATACCCGTTTAACGTCCTTCACTGCGTTTAGAGAAGCTTCGTAATCGTCCATTTCGAAAGCTGTGTTTATGAAAGTGTCGGCATTAGATCAGCTAAAACAAAGAAAGCTTAATCGACCAATCACATGCCGCCGACGGTTTTTCGTCGGTAGCTGTACGGCATTAGTGTCGATTGATCGCAGACTGTTCTTCTGGCGCTTCCAGGGGGGAGCGGTCGAGCAGCAGACTAACAAGCTCGAAACAGGCTAGCTCTTATTTTCAAAATGTTCCGAAAAGTCCAAAGTTCTTGATCTGATGCAATAATCATTGTGTATTCACGTGAACAACGCATGATTACAGCTGACGTCAGAGGGAAACATTGCTTGAGTTTGTTGAACAACACGTGACCATGATTTGGCCAATAGGATTTCATCTTTGGCAAACGAAAGTCTTTGGTATATAATCACTAATGTATATGTATGTAAACTATTATACGGACCTAACATGAAGAACTTACGAAGACTTCTGGCAGTTGTTGATTCACGTCTCGCTAACCATAACCGTCGTAAGTTAAACTCAGAGAAAAACTGAGCTCCAGACGGACTCGAACCCACAACGAATGCCAGCCGGACGTTCTCACCATTGAGCCACTGGAACTCAGATGGTAGACCAAAGTTGTTTTCGATATTTATACGCCTGGGAACTAGTCTAACCGAACGTGTACTTGTTGGGCTACAAGTCGCATTGTGTCAGTTTATTTTCAGTAAAAGTGTTTTTGTATGTTATTAGTGTTTTGTACTTTTTCTCTGAGTTTAACTTACGGCAACTTGTACAGCAAAAACATACGGAACCCTACCCCGTTTAGAAACGTTTTTTTTTTTAATCCACCGTTTTAAATGCATATTTTTGGTATAAGACACGCATAGACACAAAGGCCAAGGTTATTTGAATGGTTGGTTGCAACTAATATTTACAATATTTTCATCAAAACCTTTACAGGGAACGTTCAGTGGCAGCAATTTTTTTATACATATTAAGATCTCCATGTTGGACAAGAACTGGAAAAAATCGCTCTCGAGTTAGAACGTGCAATAGAGATCGTTTGTTATTATTCAACGCAACCATAATTCATATACCAACCGCCTTACGGGTCGCTGCAAAGAAATGTCAAATGTGGTGCAAAACTAAAAATAAATAATTTTTATGCTATTTGTTTAAAAAAGGGAAGAAGAAAAAATTAATTATCACTATATCTTTAAATTTATGCTAAAAATTCGTTCAGTTCATCTTTATAGGGCGCCTTTGTTTGGGTTATTTCGGAAGAAGAATAATTTCTGAAATATTCCGGAATGATGGCTCGTTTTCCAAACAGGTTATTCTGGTTAATTTAGAAAGTTTAAAGTGCCTTTGAAACGAAAATTCAGTTTGTCTTATTTGAAAGCACACTTAAAATTATAGAGTAACATATTTTGCAGTTTTACGTTTCCTTGCTTCGTTCTTGAGATATTTTAGTTTGTTTGACATGCAAAATAAACATTTTGACCTCGTAGGTACATAATATTAAATGAGCTATCGGAGAAGGTTAGATATCTTTTCTATTATCAAACCAAATTAATTTGAATGAAGCATGTGGATGTGTTTCGCCCACAACACTAAACATGTGGAATTTCAAGTGATTATATTTGATCATAGCAAAGATACATAACTTTTTCGATAACTCATTATGCACGTGTGATGTCAAACAGGTCCTTCATTGATAGCAGGCTTCTTTTATACCTGAAGAAGTTAACCTGTATAAATATGTTAAATAATAATAGTAATAATAACGTTTAATTTGCATATCAAACAAACTAAAATATCTCAACAAAGAAGCAGGGAAACGAAAAACTGCAAAATGTGTTACTCTACCATTTTAAGTGTTCTTTCAAATAAGACAAACTTAATTATCGTTTCATAGGCACTTTACCGTTTTATACCGAGTATTCCAGATCAAGAACTCCTAAACTTGCATTCGCGTACGTTATTCTGGCTATTCTTATTCCGGAATAGTCCCATACGAACGCACCCTTACTTTATCTGTTAAAACGACAAATATCGCTGCCCTGCTCGCAAGCTTCAGGGTTTGATTTTTTTGGCTCTGACGCCACGGGGTCGATGTAAGTTACCGATTTTGAGTCGTGGCGTTCCCTCGTACATGTTTTTTCACGTCATTTCCAAGGTCATTTCCAAGATGCAAGGATTTCTCATTCTGAACGAAGAGGAACCGTATGGGAACGTCGCAGCGTCGTAGTTTTTCTTTATCTGTCGTAATGTCCAAAGCAGCGTCTCGTCTCGTCTAGTACACTAACGAGGATCCTTGTTGAAAAGGATCCTTAGCTCCCTAAACAATCGTCTCCAAAGACGACTTTATCTGGTTGACTAAGATGACTTAAATTCATACATCAGACGTCGCTGCCTGTTTCACGGCAACACCACAGAACCGACGGCCATTTTTGTAAAATCTTTTCGATATTCAAAGTGACCTATTCTTGATCGGCACATCAGTAACGCAAATTCTTCGAAATCTTCAGCCCCTCAATTTGAACTTAGCTGCTTACAACAGGACTAGGCTGCACGCACACATCTACCATTGGAGACTCGGTCCGGTTAACATCACGTTTCATTCGTAAACCTTTAGAATGACTGATTGACGGTTCTGGGTAAGCCCTTTTACCGTGTGATAAAGAACTTTCGTGACTAGCCTTAGCCGGCGCTTGTTCAGAATGTGCATTTACTTGATCAACAGCCATTGAGCCTGGCCTGGGAGAGAAATTTGACAAATTGTCAGCTGAACGTTCTCCGCCGGAATTTCCACCTTGTTTCGTTTTACTGTTTCGCGTGGACTCGCTTCCGTGAGTGGTTTTATGCGAAGAATTCTTTGCGTTTAGCAACAGCGCTGATTCGTTGCCGCGACTGCTTGATTTAGTTGACGTCCGTGAAACATTCCCACTAGGCGTGTCCATTGTTTGAGAGCCCACAATACTATTACTCCAAGTAGCGTTTGTTCTTGTTGAAGGACTATCGCAGTCCATAGCAGAACCTGGACTAGGCTCACCACTTCCAGTCGTGTTACTTCCTGCGGTGAACACACCAGAAGTCGACGCCACAGTTCCATAAGACCCCGGCAGTCTGGCACTGGGATTGTTTATTGTCGGTGACGTAGTCGGCGAATTCGGCGTCGTATTCGTGTCTTCATCGGCGGTAGTTCTTTTGAAAAAATAATGTTGTAAGGCACTGTACGGTTTAATTCGTACTTTGGGATCGTACTCTAACATTTGTAGTATCAAGTCTCTGAACTTTAGATAATCTTGATAGCTGTGGCCTTGGTCGCCAGCCCGACGTCCACCAGGTCCGCCTGAATCACAGCCAAGAATGTTGTGTAGCTTTCGAGAACCAGGCAGAGCATAATCCTAGAGTGAGAAAAAATACAGAAAACCTCAAGGATCAGTCATAAAATACCATGTGGAGAATACAGGCCCTTGAACAATGTACTTATAAAGCCAGATGATTAGGATAAGTAACATTCCCTGGGTCTCTCGTTTAGCCCATCAGGCCATCACCAGAGTTCATGCAAGTGTAGTACGGTTATACGAAGCCCGCGGGTAAGTCTATCGCAAGAATAATCCGCCGTCCGGTGAATTAGTCATCATAGTTTAACAATTGCATATAGGCAGTCATCTACAATTCCACTGAATACACTGGATCATAAGTTACACCACACAGCCACAGTCATTAACTCTTTCTTTCCTTTCTTTCTTTCTTTCTTTCTTTCTTTCTTTCTTTCTTTCTTTCTGTCTGTCTGTCTGTTCGTTCGTTCGTTCGATCGATCGATCGATCGATCGATCGTTCGTTCGTTCGTTCGTTCGTTCGTTCGTTCGTTCGTTCGTTCGTTCGTTCGTTCGTTCGTTCGTTCGTTCGTTCGTTCGTTCGTTCGTTCGTTCGTTCGTTCGTTCGTTCGTTCGTTCGTTCGTTCGTAGGTAGGTAGGTAGGTAGGTAGGTAGGTAGGTAGGTAGGTAGGTAGGTAGGTAGGTAGGTAGGTAGGTAGGTAGGTAGGTAGGTAGGTAGGTAGGTAGGTAGGTAGGTAGGTAGGTAGGTAGGTAGGTAGGTAGGTAGGTAGGTAGGTAGGTAGGTAGGTAGGTAGGTAGGTAGGTAGGTTGGTTGGTTGGTTGGTTGGTTGGTTGGTTGGTTGGTTCGTTCGCAATCAATAGTTAAGGTACCACTTTGTAGAACTATAGGTCTGGTATGAATAGCGACTTCAATAGTGTGAACGCAATCAGACTGAATTTGGACTGAAAATCAGCTGGTTTCTGTGGTGAGATATGTGTTCACTGAATGTTTAGTAATGTTCTGTCCAAAAAACCGATCCCTCACATCGTATTTTACCCCAAGTCCAAAGCCATACCAGTCCGAATGTGAACGCAATCGAGAAGTCGGTCTTATATCAGTCCAGTCTCAGTCCAAATTCAGTCCAAGTCCGCTAGTGCGAACGCACTTAGTATAATAATATACATGAAAATATCTCCCAACTGATTGGTTAATAGAGTTCAATGTCAATGTAATACAGAGCAGAAAAGATGTATAATATAGTAAAAAAATGAAATAGACAAATACTGTAAATTCTATTGAGTATTAAGCATGATGAATGAAACTCGTGAAAAACCATTAAATGCTTAACAATATGCGGATTTTGAAGGATGGTATCTTCTTTCACGAAAAAAATCCAATATGGCGACAAAAATTTGAAGTTGTCGAAGAACACTTCCATGAAATATAAACTGAATTTTGCTATACCTGCAAGAAGACTATAAAGGTTACATGGAACGAGTAAACCTTTTGACGTAATTGGTAAGGAAGAAAAGCGTTTTTAAAGCAGTGAAGCTTCGAGGCGTGGAGAATTGAATGCTCTGTAGCTTGTAGTTGAACTTGCAATACTTATTAATCCCCGAGCCCGGGCGTAGGGCCCAAGGCCCAGAGCCCGGTGAGGGTGTAATCTCGACACGCGTGGAATCCATTTAATTTACACGCGTGTAGAGAAAGCGAGGGAGACGAAATCTGGGAAATAGTTTATTTATTTATTTAGATATATATTTAGATATATATATATGTTTGGTACGGTGTCACGCGGTAAGAATAGTTGGACACTGGTGACTAGCGACGAAGAAAACTAAACTCTTAAACAAATAGTATTTTATTTTCGTTTATTAAAACGAAACGAAATGGAGCACGAAGAAAAGAAAAGAACAATACAAACAACCCGTTTAATATATCTTGACGAGAAACCAGAGAACTTGAAGAAACCAAACGCCGTATGGTAAACAAAAACTCGACCTGAATTGCAGTGGTCACTCAGTGGTCTCAAAATCATTTTAACGGTAGGGGATTTGTATTTTGTCCTAAAACATTATTAAATATACAGCTTCACGTAACGTTTTCGTGCTTTCCCTTTGCTCGTCCAAACCATAAGTCATTTAAAACACTACCTTAGGCTTATGTGGACGTGAGCTTTGTCGGTTTTCTTGCCTGTATTTCCAATTTTTCGACTGAAACGTTGGTCTGTTTTAATACTTCTTTCTGGAATCTGATTCTACTGAATTGTTTTTATCTCAGACTCTATTATAAATGTAATTTTTGAGCTGTTAACTTTTAATTCTGCGTTTGCAAAACATCTATTGCATAGGGAAGCCATTTAAAGGCTTGCTAAAAAATAATCCTTTTGAAACCATCTAAAAACAATATAATTTTTACCACCAAAATTTAATGAAATCTAAGTTTTGCTTTGATATGCTCAACTTTTATTAAATGATTTAAATAAGTTTTGTCACCCTATCCATAAATTCTATAATTATCCCAAGGATTTAATATCATTTGTTTTTATATTGGCTGTATATCAGGAGTGCTTATTTAATCAGGGGGTGGGTGGGGGGTGGGGTGTTTCAAAAAAGCTTGTAAAAGTGGGCGAGGGGTTGTTGCGTTTATGTATTTCTAGTAATTCATGAAGAAAACACAAACGAAAGGAATGTTTAATGAGTAGTTGTACATCGATCTGAAACAAAATCCTGCTGATTTACATAAACTTTTCGTTCGATTTTCTCACCAAAAGTCATTCCTATCTTTAAGATTATCGACGATACGAACGTTTACATCTATCCATATCACAAGCACCTTACAATATTCGCCTTCAGCTTGAGTTTGTATATAATAAATAAATAAATAAATAAATAAATAAATAAATAAACAAATGAATAAATAAATAAATAAATAAATAAATATATATATAAATAAATAAATAAACAACTTTATCTTACGAGAGTAACACATAACAGTTTACACTGACAAACATGTGGCCCTCTTACGTTATAACTAAGAATTCGTAAAATACAATAAATAAAGATAAAAATTAGTTAAAATGTTAAAAAATAAGCAACTAAAATAGAGTTTAAGTACTTGTAAGTTTAAATATTCAGAAGTTATATTTACATCAGTTTCTAAGATTAATAATATTAATATGAAGCAAGGGGCGCAACCAGAATTTTAGAAAGGGGGGTCGTTTCACCACAGGGGCACGAGCCCCCCCCCCCCCCCCCCGAAAATTTTTGAACTTTGGGTCTCTAAAACGGCATTTCCTGCATTCTGAGGAAACTTTTGAGCAAACTATAAAAGTTTTAAATCACATGTTTTAACCATGCATCCCACTATTTTAAAGAAATATCTCGGTGATTTCGGTCCAAATGAGATTAAACTTTAATTTTAATATTGTTTGAGAAAATTTTTGATAATTTGTAAGTTTCAATTAGCCAAAATAACGTATTGATCATGGACACAGTTTTCTTTCAGGTTTTAATTGTGCTCATGTTAGAGCAATAGAGTGTTGACTTGGTATTGTCTTGGTTCGAAGTATTCGAAATATTCGAAGTGTTCGAAGGGTTCACAATGTATGTAAGTATTTTTGTAGTTCGGATTTAAAAGCACCAATGGTTTACTTCTTTCTTATCTTAACTGGAATACTGTTCCACAGTTTTGTGGTACTAAACATTCCGTTTCCCTGTTATAGCGCGGACATACTAAATTATAATTGCCGTGCCGGCTAGTACTATCATGCAAGTCTGAATTTCTAACAAAAACGTGTCATATAACAGGGAGAATCACCTATAATAAGTTTAAATAATAAGCAGCACTTTTGAACAGTTATCTGATAACAACACGGCCGCTCATATTGTAAATAGTACTTGTAAGTACATTTGTCGTCTCAAACTTTTCATGTATATGTATATATTAATAGCACGAATTTTCGTGATATTAAAAAAAAGTGCACTCACGAGTTTTTCAAATACCTCAAATAGCATTCGAACTTGGGATTCGTGCTCTTTTGATATTCTTTTAAAAACTCATTCGTACGTGTTGTTTTTTCTCTTAAATCGCATTCAAAGTCATACTATTACCTACACCAAGCACTTACTTTCTTCACTTTGCCATCCTTACTAGTTTTTCTTGGCACATAACTGCCGTCTGGAAGGCGATCAAAATAGTCCCTTGCTTTCGGAGCGTTCTCCAGAATGTGTCTTGGAGGGATGCCAAGAACTTCCACAACTTTTTGCATTTGATCAAACTAAAATAAAATATTGATGTTAGAACGAATCAACGTAAATATGTCAAGGTTATCGGCACCATTACAAATTTTAAAAAAATTTTATGGTTTAGATTAAAAGAATGGCGTTGAAAGATTGGCGATATAGATTTTTGTTTTTAAGTTATCAGGGTTTTTGTAATATGCAAATAAGGCACGTGATGACGTAAAATAAGGAAAGCAGAATTGTGGAAGATTTTATATCGTGTATATCTTCAAACTTATACATCGAAATTTCTCAAAACTTTGCACATATATACAGACCACCTAACTAAGAAAGATAATTTAAGTTATTTAGCCGTCATTTCCAGACCTCTAATTTCAGGCTCAAAAAATATGTTTTCTGCCATAGCAGAGTTTACTACAACTTCAGACTTTAGTATAAGATTAGTTAAGTTTGTAGAATCTTCCTCCAATATTACCAACTCCAAAATTATCAGCACTTGAGAGAAAACAAAGAGTTGTTGTTTTTTTTAAATTAAGAGGTCTGGAAACTAATCGGTTACAATGACGACTATATAACTTGAACTATGTTTTTCAGTTTGATACTTTGTAAGTACATACAAAGTTTGGAGAAATTTTGATGAATAATTTTGAAGATATATTCGAAAATAAATCTTCGATAATTCTGCTTTCCTTATCTCACGTCATCACAATCATGCCTATTTGCATATTACAAAAACCTCAATAACTTAAGACCGGTATACCGAACTTTCAACGACATTCTTCATAGAAGTGGTTTCAAGGTAAATTTTTGAAATTTTGGGGGTTAGTGGCACTTTAACCATATGACAATAATAGATCCTGAGATTTCAGCTTGCAATTAACGAGACTTAGTATAAATACACAGGTGATTATAGAAAATCGCGCGCGCTGATTGGTCGAGCTACTTCGGACTAATTCTCGATAATCACCTACAGCGTTTACTCAAGATGGCCGCCAGCCAAATGTTAATGTCAATGCGACAGACGAGGAAATTAACAATTTCAAAGCACGTTCAAAGAAAATGATGTTTGTAAAAGTAGGAAAATGTGTATTTATACTAAAACAATTATTCACCTCAGGCTCAGTGAATATCGGTAATAATATCACGGTTCCCTCGGTTTCTTTTGTTCTCGCAGGTACATTTAATGTCTACATTACCTAATCCATAAACATTAGGTACGATTAGTAACTAATCATGCCTAGGTGCGATTAGAAACTAATCTGCATATCTAATGTTTATGGAAAACGCTCGTTTATCCACACGCATACATACTGTAGCACGATTGCAAACTTTAATTTCACAAAAACAATTCTACACATACTTTTACGTATAAGCATGCGAGTCACAATGACTTTATTTCATCTTAATCTTTATTCACACGGGACTTTTACATCTTCCTCGCAAACCGTAATATTACAAAGTAATAGCATGGCGTTTCGGTTGATTAGTGATTAAATGTCCCTCAAGCCTTGGGAGATTTTTACTAAATCTCCCTCGGCTTTCGGGTACATTTAATCACTAATCAACCTCAAAGCCATGCTATTACTTATAATAATAACCTCGACTTCGTCTCGGTTATTATTCACCGATATTCACCTCGCCTTCGGCGAATAATTGTTAAATACTAAACTCGTACAGTACGTTTCAAATTCCAGTAAGAAAGCATCGTATCGGCTTTCTGATTGGTTATACGATTTCTCTCTAGTAATAAATACAAATAGCGTATTAGTGTTCACGAATTTTACTCTCATGAAGCACTCCGCTCGAAATGTCAGTATTTCGTTATCAAAACTAATCTCAGCAGTTCACCACCTTTTTACTTTGCCATATCTAAAAGACTGACCTTGCATGCTCTATCTAAAAGACTGCCTTGCATGCTCTATCTAAACACTGCCTTTTGCGTGTTTTATAAATCGTTCTCATTTCATTGGCCAATGTTTTATTAGCTGTATATAATCTCTTGAAGAACCAGAGAGAAGGCATAATAAACAAGAATTTCATTGTGGATAATTCTAGCAAGAATTACAAGCAACTACACAACAAGAAACACATAAGACAAAGTGTTATGCCGTGCAGTGTTTATGTCAGCGACAAACTGTAAAAGTAATTTTATCCAAGATGGCCGCCACGGAAACTTTCTATGTTTTCGTAGCACGAAAAGAGCCACATTAAAATATTTCTGCCATTGGTATCAAACAACGAACACTGTACAAGGTTTAGAAGCTTAGTTTTTGCATTTGTTGGTATTATTCAGCAGTAAAACGTGTTTGAAAATGAAAATAAGTGCCCAGCAAATAACTCTTAGACAAGACATAACTTCAAAGATAAAATTTTAATTGGCTAACGTTTCTTCTGTTAAAAACTGTCATTTCTTGTTCAATGGTGAATTGTATGAACAAATTGATGGTGTTGCTATGGGTTCACCGCTTGGTCCACTTTTTGCTAACATTTTCTTATCTTTTCATGAGAAATCATGGTTGACTGACTGTCCTTCTCATTTTAAACCTATCTTTTATCGTCGCTATGTTGATGACTGTTTTCTTATTTTCCGCTCACAGGAACATGTTCTCCCATTTCTCTCTTATCTTAATTCCAGACATCCTAACATTCAATTTACTCATGAGCTAGAAAATGACTTATCTCTTCCTTTTTAGTGCAAAGTTTCATAGAAACTTTGCACTATTGTGATGAGTGGCAAAAATTCACACGATAGAGGTATACATAGTGTAAACTCCGGGGGGTAAACTTACCAGGTTCAACGACATGCGTACTTGTCGTAGTTAAAGGCTAAAAACCCGTGAAAATGTGAAACACTAGTATCAGTCTTTCATATACAACAAATATTTATGTCGCTTAAAGCCCATAAGTCCTAAAGAGCGATAACAGACAGGTTTGTACCTTATCTATACGTTTTTCTTGAAAGACGTGTAAAATGCTGGTGCATTATTTATAATATAGCTTAATATATATCGACAATGAAGAAGTTCCCCCCCCCCGGAATATATTAAAATAGCACTGCGCAAGCGTGGTTTTGTTTGCGACTGGCGAATACAACAATGGCGGAGAAACGCAAAGGAGCGATCAATTTTCTTCTCGAAACCACGACTTTCTAGGCTTAGCTGCATGGCTAATTAAATGTGGTCTGGACGAAAGGATTTATTGTCTGGCTGTCTGCCTAGCGGAAGGTGCGAATAAATATTAAAAGCTTTATATTCAACTTTAATATGGTCTGGCATGTTGACGATGTTGCGAAGTCGGTTTGTAGAGTGTTGTTGGGTTGGTTCGTGTCTGTTACATTTTACACGAGTGGCACTCGAGCAGTTTTGCACGTCAGCTCAATAACAAATTCTATATACTGGAGGTTGTGGACTGTCTTCGCATTTTGATTTGGCGTTCAATAACAACTGTACGAAGAACCCTGGCCATGAATGTTTGTTGTATGAGTATCTGTTACCTGCGTGAACTTAGCGCGTGATTGGGCAGACGATTCGCAAGTCAACATAACGTGAAGCTAGCAACATAATCATCAGGCGATCGTAATTTGTAAAGGCAACAAAAACTTGTGTATCTTTACATTGTGTATCTTTACATCCACTTGGCAAATTTTAGTCAATTTTGATCTGGATCGACTGGACGTCACACGATACGTATTAGTGTTTCAATTCTTGTGATGCGACAAGCTTTTTATGTAAAAATTTCGAGGAGTTCAAAAGGATCTTGATGTTATTAAACAGGCCGGAAAACAATAGCAAAGGGCACAAAAGACGTCGGTATTCATGTTTGTCGGAGTTTATAATTTTTTTTTTCGTTCTTGAAAATGACTCTTTAAGAATCCCTCGAGATTCTATTTGGATTGTTTGTCTGAGTTTTGGCTTGAATTGTTTTATTATTGGCCTTTGCTTTAGAAAATGGGCTGGCAGGTTGCGGGGCTGGCAGCTCTGTCCGTGCACGTGGCAAAAATTGTTATTATCTTTGACTAGAAACTTTGCACTATCCTTGGGATCTAGTTTAGATGTTAACATAACCCGTTCTAATGGTGCTTTCTTAACGACTGTCCATCATAAACGTACATCCACTGGGTTATTCACTAACTTTGACAGCTTTATTCCCATCTCTTATAAAAAAGGACTTATTCTTTCGCTAGTCTCTCGTTATTTTAATATATGTTCTTCTTATGTTTCTTTCCACGCTGAGCTACAGAAACTTAAACAAATTTTCACTCTTAATGGTTATCCAGTCCTACTCTTGGGACAACTGTATTGGTACCTTTTTAGATAAAATATTTTCTACCAGCCATAGTATTCACTGTTGCTCTAAACAAGTTCTGTAGTTTTCTCTTCCTTTTACTGATTCCCATGGTCTAGTGATACGAACCCAACTCCGCAAATTACTCTCCTCTGCATATCCGCAACTTGACTTCCGTTTTGTATTTCGTCCTTCTGTTTGCCTCGCAAACTTCTTTCCTTTCAAGGACCGAATTCCCTTTGGACTGAGATCACATGTTTTGTACTCTTACAAGTGCCAATGCTGTGGTGCATTGTATGTCGGACAAACACGCCGACACATTCACACACGTATCTCAGAACATATGGGTGTTTCGCCGTTGACTGGAAAGAAGCGTTCTGTGTCAGTCTTGTCAAGTGTTCTTTCTCACAAGCTCAAAACTGATCATCCTGTTGCTCCCTCTGATTTTAAAATACTTACAGTTTCTTCGACTTCTAAATTTGAACTCTTGAGGGAAAGTCTTCTAATTTCTAAACTTAACCCCGTCCTTAACGCAAACATAAGTCCAGTACCGCTTTCTTTGTTCTAACTTATGACTAATCTAATTGTTATAATGACTATCTGAAACATGATATTTTATTTACTTTTTGTTATTATAATCTTAAAATCTTTACGTTCATTTGTTTCTTTAAATTTTTGAATTTGTTATTGTACTATTTTGACCGTTTGTAATATAATATTTGAACCATATATATATATATACAGTATATATAGTGAGTTGTTGGTTCACGAAATGTTAGAGTGCTCAATACCATATAGATAGAGCAAAATACAAAGCATGAAGTATAGTTACCTTAAAGTCTTCGCTACCAGAGGTTTCACCCTCAGTCGCCTGATGATCCCATTTAGGGTGAAACCTCTGGTAGCGAAGACTTTAAGGTAACTATACTTCATGCTTTGTATATATATATATATATATATATATATATATATATATATATATATATATATACATGTATAAATAAATAAATAACTATTTCACAGATTTCGTCTCCCTCGCTTTTTCTACACGCGTGTAAAATGGACTCCACGTATGTCGAGATTATACGCATATAAATAAATATAAATACTTAATTATCCTTTAGATTTCAAACTGCTCTGATGTTGCACTTTAAGCAACAAAACGTTAGCTAATTAAAATTTTATCTTTGAAGTTATGTCTTGTCTAAGAGTTATTTGCTGGGCACTTCTTTTCATTTTCAAATTACGTTTCCCGCCTGGTATATCTTTGCAACAATATTGAAGTAAAACGTGTTATTTCGTAGTTTCTTTACTCTGCCCGGTAATCGATAAACTTGCCTACATCACAAAACTCGTAAAATTACAACAAAAACAGTCAATAACTTCAATATGAAACACTTTATGTACCTTTGATAGTAAAATATATATTTACAAAGCCTTGAAGTATGTTAGTTGACGATTTCGAACTGTATTTGTTTGTATGTTCTCTCCGTTTCCTATAGTGGTATTGTTTTACGGCTTTTCCAACTCCCGCCAAAGAGCACTGGACAGGGAGTAGTAAGATGGCGGATCTGGCTTCAAAATTTTGACTGCTGGACAGTAGGAATGCGCTATCCAGTATATATAGAGATCAGTGGTTAAACCTCGGGTTACTTACCTCGTTTGCTCCACTGAACAATGGTTCTCCAGTGTGCATTTCCACAAGGATGCATCCTAAACTCCACATGTCAATCGCCATGTCGTAAGGCACTCCAAGGAGAACTTCCGGTGAACGATAAAAACGACTTTGTATATAATGATAGATCTGCGTAAAAAAAGAGAGAACAATTATAAATAATGGAGCAGGAGTGTTTTATCAGATATAAAGACAGGTACCTATTTCTGGCGTATAAGTGGCTTTCCAATTGGTTCGCAATAAGTGAGTTTTTTCCCGAATTCGCATGCTGACGTGCACACTACAAGAGGTGAGTTCGGATGAAACTCTCCTCTGACGTAAGCATGAAAGACCTTAGAACCAGGAGCTTGGCCGCGTAGTCGGTTTGGGTTCTTGGGAAGACAGGGGAGAGGCTGGAAACGAAAAGGCCTAGCAAAATTGGCAAAAAGGTCCTGCCCAGAATCGTTTTGGCCTGGGATCTAACACATCTACCGTAAACAACACCGAGTGACGGTATAAAAGCATAAAGATGTCTGCGGGGGAAAAAAGGCATTGTGTATATAGCGATCGAAAGAGGGGAATTATGGACTATATTCCAATTGGAGCTCGAAATGAAAATTTAACTGTTTAACTTTCAACGGTTGCAGAAGGAGAGCTAGTGATAAGAAAGCTAGGCTAGTGAAACGTCGTCGATCCGAGGTGAGCAGGCTTGTATTATTTTATGCAGATGGAAATAGTAAATGTCGGGAAACAATTAGAACATTATAATATCACAACTCTTCCTCAATAAACATGTAAAGTGAAAGTGTTTACGACTTTTGCTAGGCCTCTCTTCGGATCACTTCCGAAACGGGTTAACCGAGGAAGGCCTAGAAACAAGGCTACGTACCTCTGACGAAAGTCGAATAAGATTATTTTATCAAAATGCCGTTTGGAAATGAGAAGAACAAACACCCACATTTGCAGGTTCAACGCATCTGTCATGACAGCATGTTAACTAGCTAGCTAGCTTCTTCCTTGCTTCCTTTCTTCCTTGCTTCCTCCCTTCGTTCCTTCTCTTCCCTTCTGTTCTGTTCTGTTCTGTTCTGTTCTGTTCTGTTCTCTTCCTTCCTTCCTTCCTTCCTTCCTTCCTTCCTTCCTTCCTTCCTTCCTTCCTTCCTTTCATAATCCATTTACTTCCTTCCTTTCATAATCCATTTATCCTTCCTTCCTTTCATAATCCATTTAATTAAACAGTTCAACTTAATGTACAATATATAAAAAAAGATAGGGCCCTATGGGTAGCCTATATCTGTTATCCACACAAACCAAAAAAATAGGCATATCCAGACATGCATGTATCTACTGCGTTCAATCATGCCTATAGCTACTATGGTAAAAACAATGCTGTAATTACTGTATGTACAGTACTTGTAGTGACCTTGTATTCAGAGCTGAACAAGATTTTTGTCAAGATTGTCAATGCTAGCCATGCTGTCTGTGTTTTTACCTTAAGAAAGGAACTCAGAGTAAAGCCATCAAAGCACAGGAGGCTGAGCACTAACAACTCTACTCATATCTGGCACAGAAGCAATGTGCATGGTCACTGCACTGCACTGCACTGCACCCACCCATTCAAATACTAACTCAATCAAATTGGGCTTTACTTCGGTCCTCGTGGTGAGAGGCAGTGTGATCATAGCTTGACTATTAAAGCTACGGTACTATTTAAAACCTATGGTAATAAAGTATAGTTGTTGTAAAGTTTAGTAGGCCAATCAAATTTTAATACAGCACATCAAGTATTTAAATAACTTTGTTACAACAATTTGTCAAATAATTATAATGCAATCCAGTTGGTATATGAAGTGTTGTAAAGTCTAGAAATAATGAAGTTGTGAACGAAGATCTCCAGCAATTGTCATCAAAATTATGAAAGCATCAAAATCACTTGTAACTTGTCTTTCATGTTTAGTGGCATGAACTGTAGCAATATGCAAAGTTTCAAGTGATTTTGTGCAATAATCTTAAAAATATTCGCGATTTTCGAATATGTTAATTAAAAAAAAACGAACCATAAGTTATCTCATTTGAATACCACATAAGTCTAAATATCTCAAGAACTAAGTAAAATATGAAAAAGCTGTAAATTGATATTCCCCATTATTTTAAGAGTTCTTTCAAATAAGACAAACTTAATTTTCGTTTCATATACACTTTAACTTAACTTAACTTAACTTAACTTAACTTAACTTAACTTAACTTAACTTAACTTAACTTAACTTAACTTAACTTAACTTAACTTAACTTAACTTAACTTAACTTAACAGCGCGACAACAATATATCTACTGCTTCGCAGTAGATACAAAAAACTATTCACAAATCATATGATCTTTACATAATTAAAACATTTTTTTTGTTATTGTTATAAAATAAGATAAAATAGAAAAAAACTTAAGAAATAGATGCGGCGACAGTTGTTTTAAACAAGTTCTTGATCCTTATCGATCCGAACAAGACAGATCTTTGCATCATCTTTAAGACTCTAGTTGTTTCTGGTTTTCCAAGGAGGCACACGAGGTTACCTTGTAGTTCCTTCGAGTAGCCGCCGAGGGCATCAATAATCACATTAATTTTCTTTCTTTCTTTCTTTCTTTCTTTCTTTCTTTCTTTCTTTCTTTCTTTCTTTCTTTCTTTCTTTCTTTCTTTCTTTCTTTCTTTCTTTCTTTCTTTCTTTCTTTCTTTCTTTTCCCTGACTCCCTCCCTTCCTCCTCCACCTCTCCTTTCCTCCCTCCCGTGGACTACTGTAAGTAACTTACCCGTTGACCAATTTGACAAGAACTACCGAAGTCCACAATTTTTATTCCACTTCTCTTTGGATTACATAAAAGAATATTCTCAGGTTTGAGGTCACAGTGGATAATACCCAGGTCGGGCTGAGAAAGAAATAGTAGCGACGTGCACATTTGTTGCGCAAATTTTCTTGTCAAGTTCAACGAGACTCCGCGAAAGTTCGTGTTGCGCAAAAGGTCGTAGAGATTGTAAGACAACAGTTCAAACACCAGGCAAAGGTGTCTTCGGAAAACAAAATTTCGCTTTAAGCGTACTAAAGGTAAACAAAGAAAAAGAAATCAAGTTAAAAGCTAAAAGTCAAATCAGCATGTAATAAAAAAATGAGAAAACAAAAAATTCGTAAAACATCGCAACATTTAATCCATTTTGATCTAAAGATACAAGCACTTTAAATTAGTTTACTTCACTTCACTTCACTTCACTTTATTTCACTTCACTTTTATACTTCACTTCACTTCACTTTAATTTATACTTTACTTTACTTTACTTTACTTTACTTTACTTTACTTTACTTTACTTTACTTTACTTTACTTTACTTTACTTTACTTTACTTCACTTTTATACTTTACTTCACTTCACTTTATACTTTACTTTACTTCACTTCACTTTAATACTTTACTTTACTTTACTTTACTTTACTTTACTTTACTTTACTTTACTTTACTTTACTTTACTTTACTTTACTTTACTTTAATTTATACCTTACTTTACTTTACTTTACTTTACTTTACTTTACTTTACTTTACTTTACTTTACTTTACTTTACTTTACTTTACTTTACTTTAATTTATACTTTACTTTACTTTACTTTACTTTACTTTACTTTACTTTACTTTACTTTACTTTACTTTAATTTATACTTTACTTTACTTTACTTTACTTTACTTTACTTTACTTTACTTTACTTTACTTTACTTCACTTTAATTTATACTTCACTTCACTTCACTTCACTTCACTTCACTTCACTTCACTTCACTTCACTTCGAGCAACACATATCATCGATCAAATTGAACCTACCTATGTAACATTTTCCCTCGGGATCATATTGATTCATTAATTCAAGCAGCTTTACTTCAATCTGAGCCTGATCTAAAAATGCTTTCTTGTTCTTGATAATTTTTATTGCCACAAACTCTTTTTCTTGTACGTCATATGCCTTACATACCTACAACCATGAAGAAACGGCAGTTAATTTATTGTTTAAAAAAAAGCGAATCAACCCACCACTAGATGGAACAACTTTCTGCAAACAAGATTCTATATTAGGAAATAACAACGCTCTCGCAAAAAATGGCGGTCTCGATTTTAGTAAAATGCGAGTCAAATCTGCCTTGATTTCCTCACGCCATACGTTTTGCACTTTATTCATTTATTGCAATTTCTTTAGTTAAGCAATTGCTTTAAATTTAAATTTAAAATCCATCAAACAAATAAACACACTTTATATAGATGCGAGTGTTTTACTGGGAAATATACAGTGTCGTATTTTCCATATCCTCACTAGTGAAGATATCGATGACGTCATTTAGAATTTTACCGCTTTTTGCATTGAATCTATATAATAAAAAGAACATTACACGCTGACTTGAAGATATGAGTTTTATCTTCTCGTGGCAAAAACAATACTTTACTCATTCGCTACGCTCATTCGTAAAAATATTGTTTTCCTCCACTCGAAGATAAAATTCATATCTTCGCGCCGCCGTGTAATATCCTCTATGCAAGTATATAACATTCTTCATAAATCAAACCATAGTCAATCGAGATATGGTCTGGAAACTCAACTAAAGTCTTTGGTCTATCTTTTTGTTCGCCTTTATGCATTTTTGTGCACGGTGCACGGTCACTGAACACATTGTATTTTAGTATAATGAACGAATTGTCCAATAACAACGTTTCAGTTCAATCACTCAACCGTGCTATTTAAATATTAATAAACCTAAAACAAAGGATGTGCACGGTGTAAGGTACGGTTCAACATAAAATCACAGCTCATTATAGGTGCTTTGAAGTTTGCCGAGTTTCCAGACCATATCTCGATTGACTATGATCAAACACGAGGAGTATTTGATCTGATATCAAACACCGAAAAGTGTGTTGGAAAACTGAGGCGAATTTGATGCAAAAGTTGGCTTAATTATGCAAGTGTTTAATCACATGTATCTGCATGTATCTTAATACCGTCTCGGTATACTGATTTTCTTTGCTTTTGTCTTATGACTTATTAAAGAGGTTGAGAAGCTACACAGCTAACCGGGCTACACTGTAATTCGTGTCACCATGCTCCTCTTTATTTGGCTACTACCCTAAGGTAGGGGTGGGCGCCACTCCTATCCCAGATGGTGTTGATTAAGCGGAGGGAGGAAAACCGGAGAACCCGGTGAAAAACCCTCGAGGCACAGGAGAGACCAACTAAACTCTACTCACATGGTCCAAGCTCGAGAACGGGGTTGTTCCCAGACGGTCACCCATCCAAGTACTAACCCCGTCTAACCGGGCTTAACTATATTGGTGAGAGGCAGCGCCCTAACAGCACACGCCAACCGTGCTCCCCAACTCGTGTAACACAATCCTTAATTAGTTAAGATTCGTTTACATCTAAACCAAACCAAACCAATAACCCATTCTTCTTTGCAAATTTAGTTTTCAAAACTACAGTATACGATCTTAATCAGTTAACCGGACAAACTCGTCTCGTGTGATCGGCCTCTGAAATTTTTATCAACGACGCAAGGCATATGAAGGGGTAACAAGATCACTGTTGTCAAACCTGGCCGAAAGATCCTTTGCCAATCAAGGAATGGATTTCGTAACGATCCGACAGCTTCTCCCCAGCACGTATAACGTAGTCGTAATTCTCATCATCGTAACCATTGTTGTAAACACCTTGCTCATTGCCTTTCTTTGGTTTCTTTGGTTTCTTGTTCGCATAGTACACCTAAAGGAGACATATTTAGTCAAGAAACATGAAATGGAAAGTGCGAGAAAAAAATTAAACTCGATTAATCACCGCGCAAAATCCAAACGTACAATAAACAATTATTGGATGAGACTTTTTTGATATCAAGAATTATCAAGGTTGAAGTCTGTGTTATCTGTCGAATTCAATACTTTTATTATACATTTCAGTTGAAAATATAAAGAGAATCACTCCCTCAGAACCAAAAAATGCAGTTCAAAGACAGTTGCTTTCTTTCCCGCGCTTTTCTTCGCTTGTCAGCTCGTCAGTGGCGTCACGTCAGCAACCACCTCCAGAAACTACAGATAATAGTACTGTGGGCTCAGAATCAAACAATTACAGCGGTAAATATAACTAAAAGTGCAGATATCAAGAATTCTTACAACATTTCTGACCAATTATAATCAAGGATTCGAAAAAAATGTATAATATGTCAATCATCTGCCTCGAACAAGAAGAGGTTATAAACCACTGGCTTCAAAGTGACATTGCGTTAATATTTTATCATTAATACTAATCCTAACTAAGACAAACGTACAAGAACGTAATTTAGCGCCTAATGTACGTAAACCTTTGGTTTCAGTTGTGACACAAACACATCTCTCTTGGTTACATATCTAACGACAGCAATCCAAAAGAGTTACTATGAAAATAGCATCCACACAGGTCGCAGAAACATCAGGTATTAGGAAAAAAATACATTCAATCAGAAAATAAAGTACATTCAATCTGGACGATGAAACACCGAGTTCATCACAGCAACAACCCAGATTCAAACCTTTTTTATACAATACCCTGGTTGCTATGCGTGTTTTCATTGGTTGTTGCCCATGATCTATTACAGGACAGACACATGGATCACGTCAGATCACGTCAGCTGACTTGCTTTTTTCTTTCTTCATGCCCCAAAATATCCGGCAAGAAGTATTGTGTAATTTTTATACTGTATATATGTATGTATATATATATATATATATATATATAACAAATAGA